>CM060687.1:101694741-102069741 GCA_030686995.1 Artemisia argyi | reverse complement strand
TTATTTTGGTTATGACAGATATCCTAAAATGTTAGTTGTAAGTTATGTTGTAAAGAAAATGTGCTTCAGTATATACCTCACTTGATCTTTCGTTATTTCTAGCCTTTTCTGTATGTTAGGACAGATATCTTCAGTCCATTTATCACAAATCCTCCTCATTGTATTCATTCTCTCCAAAACAATTACTCGTATACCTTCAAGCATGGTTATTATTGGCTTATTCCACACCGTTAAAATTACCGAGTTAAAACACTCACTAAATCCATTTTCAACAGCTTCGCAGTTTGTACCGATATGGAAATATGCCCTTGACCATGTTTTTGGATCTTTCTTTATCAGATAATCATACGCATTTTGGTTGGCTTTCTTGATTTTCTCCATGACTTTGTTAAACCTTCCAGTGTATGTAGCCTTTGCAGCACCCCAAAACAATAACCTGAACTCAAGACCACTATACTGCTTCCTAAACCCTTCATAGATGTGCCTCGCACATTGTCTATGCTCAGCGTGTGGCATCACCTCTTTTACGGCTTCAATCAGTCCCTAACAAACAAGTAACAAACAATATAAATACATAACAACTAATCATTCAAATAACAGTTAGCAATATCAATTACAAGTAGGCATACTTACCTTGTGTTGATCAGACATGAGGGTCAATCCATTACCAGTAGGCATATCAAGATCCTTCCCTAGTAAGTCTAGAAACCAACTCCAGTTGTCCTTGTTTTCCACACTTATGACTGCCCATGCTACCGGAAATATGTGATTGTTTGCGTCGCGACCAATGGCAGTCAAGATTTCACCTACATTTGGCTTCTTTAGAAAACACCCATCTAAAGCTATAATCTTTCTACAACCCAACTTCCATCCATCTTTCAAACCCTTTAAACATATGTAGATTCTATCAAAATATGTTTTATCGTCTGGATTTTTTGTGACTCCAATTTGTACCGTAGAACCTGGATTTGTCTGTAAAATAGCCTTCCCATATGACCAAAGCAAACTGTAATGGTCCTCATTAGCTGTTTCCCCTTCATTCAAAGCCCACCTTTTAGCATTCCTACAAACATTTGGGCTAACTATGCACTTGTATTTCTTCATGACTAACTCAGCTATTTCATGCAACTTAATCTCAGGATTTTGCCTAATCTTAATACCAAAATGCTTACCCACCCATTTGTAGTTAACTAATGATCCATACTTAAAATGCCTAACACAATTATGTTCATCATCTAGAGATACTACCTGGAAAGAATTCTTGGTGGTCATCTCCTTACCATAACATCTCCATGGACACTTTGAAGTAGGAACCTCTTCACTACTTGGGTATCTTTTCCACTTGATTTGCTTACCTTTCTCTGGATCTTTAATCCTTTCTGGTCGTAAACCACATCTTGCAATGAGTTGTTTCTTTGAACTTCTGTAGTACCATAAAGAGAAACCGTTGGCAAGAGCATAGTACGTAAGGCACTCTTTAAGTTGTTCCACATCAACAAACTTCTCACCAACCTACAAAATAACAGAAACATATAGTGATAAGTATGTGAATGGGTTGAACTTAAGTTAATTATGAGTAAATCATGTCATTGCAAGTAATGTATTACCTTGGGTTTTCGCATCTTCCAATGAGTGTCAGCATCATGTATGGGAAATTTATCAACTTTAGACTCAACAATAGTGAATGGATCAGTCATATCATCACCATTACGACTCAACTTTCTCATTAACTCATCCATAAAATCTTCGTGCTCAATCACAGTTTCACTATCACCAACTGTATATGCTCTCTTCTGCCTAATCCCACTAGAACTACTTTCCCCTGCTTGTTTATTTGTAGACTTAGATTCCTTCTTTGATTCACTTCTTCGCTTCCTAAGTTCTCGCAGGTCATCTTCACCCTCGGACAAGTAATCAAGGGACTTATCTGAGTACTCGCTCTCACTATCACTATACAAACTAAAGTTAATGCCTAGTGATGGATCACTTTCTGAATCACTACTTGTATCACTTTGCATTACACTTGGGTTATCATTATCTTGAATAACTATCCCCTTATTCCTACGAACAGGTAACTTAGGAGGACGGTCTTGTTCTACCATCTTAGCTTTACCCCTATCCATGGCTTTCTTAACTGTATTACCGTCATCACTCACTGTAATTTTTTCCTTATCAAACAACTTACGCTTCAAACTAGGGTTTGGGCTGCCCTTTTTACCCAACAACTTACGCCTAGCAATAGGGCTGACAACTAGATCCCTAAGAGGGGTATCCTCATCATCATCCACACAATTAACTACTTTCTTAGGTGTTAACTTATCTAGTGTATAACGTCTTTGCACATCTTCTTCAGCCCATGCAACTAGTTCATCTGCAGTCATATTAGAAGCATCTTTTACCATAATTTCATGAATCCTCAACCTAGATGTTTCCCCATCCCCATATTGTTCCATGCAAAGATTTTGAAAATAAAACTCTGCCAAGTTTTGGTGAAAATGAGTCATGTATATGTTTAACTTGCCATATGATTCAGCAAATGCATACATTGAAGCAACATCAACATCAGTTTCAATGATTTTCAGTCCTATTTCTAGTTCACATTCTGGTAAGCAGAAATACAAACCAGCAAATCCTGGATGGCCTGTCATGTCCATAAGATGCTCACACATACTCTTATAGTCTAATTTCCTATCCTTATAAAACTTCCATTGATAAACGAGGCCGTTTTCATACCAAAGTGGAAGAAAATAAAACACACCATCGTGGTGAAGATCAAACCACAACGCATCAGACCCAAATGGTGCCATCCTGTAAAAGAATTGGAAAAAACATTAATTTTTCGCAATAAAAAACATAATCCGTACAATATTGTAATACTTTAATACAACTAAAATAATAAAGGGGACAAAGAGAATATCAAAAAGGGTACCTTGTGCACCAATCAATTTCAGTTAATTCTTGAAAACGACACTCAATTGATAAAGAATTAAAATTAGGGTTTGGTCGGGTGAAAAGGGGGAAAATGGAAAGTGATAGCAGGTATGTGTGGTCCAATGTGTGTGTGGTCCTTGTTTATAAAGGATATTATTGTTCTCTTGTGCCAAGGTGGAAATAACACCGTGTAAATTATTTACACACGTGGTAGTGATAATGGTTGTTGAAACCGGGTACTGGTCAAACGAGTCATTTGCTACACACAAAGGACGGATTTAGCGAGTTTAGTGACAGAATGTTAAAAAAAAGAAAGCTACATACAATGGGAAAAAGGGGTAAGTTGCATACATTTTCAAGTAATTTGCCCATATATATATATATATATATATATATATATATATATATATATATATATATATATATATATATATATATATATATAGAGAGAGAGAGAGAGAGAGAGAGAGAGTTATGATCAAATAGGAAGAATAATTAAAATAAGAATGATAAGAAGTAATCTCAACCACATATTTCAGATACACCTATAAAAGTGGATGCATCTTCCTTCAAATTTTCCCTTCTTATTTGAAATGTGTGGCTAAAATTACTTCTTACCCTTCTTATTCTAATTATTCTTCTTACTTGATCCCTTCCCTATATATATATATATATATATATATATATATATATATATATATATATATATATATATATATATATATATATATATATATATATATATACTCTAAAAGAGTTAAAGAAAAATGAAGGTGAGAATGATACGTTCTTTTAAAAAACGTAGAAAATGAGGAGTGATGAGTGTATAAATACTCATCATTTTAGTCCAATCTGAACTGCAAAAACATTTAAAAACACTCAAAAATGCATCAAAATACAAAAAAAAATCCCAGGATTGTGTTTTATATGTTTCAGATGCAAAATAATTGAAAACAGATAAAAAATAAACAAAGTTTGCATAATTGGCAGTTTCAGTCCCTCAACTTTCAAAAGTTGTCAAAATTAGTCCTTGAACTTTCACAAATTGACATAATTGCTCCCTAGTCAAATATTTTTGAAGAAAATTCAATATTGGTCCTTGGGAAATCACAAATTATCACAAACGGACCTATTTCAGTAGTGTAAATAGCTTTTGTATGCCATATTATAAGGCAATTAGGATTTTAGAATTAGGAATAGTTTAGTTAAATTCTTAGCCTAGTTTTATTTAAATTCTCAGGTTTTAAATTAAGTTTGCAGCCTTGTATTTTCTACTTTAATATTAATCTCAGTTAAAAGTTTTAGCCTATTAAATTGTTGAACTGCTTATTCTGTTTTTTTCTAGTGCTTATTTAATAATTGAAGACTGCTTATTTTACCTTATTACAGCTTAACATACCATTACTTTTCAAGTTTTGGGTTTAAAATTCCCTTTTCATTCAAAAAGTTTCAACAGTTTTACACTAAGGGTGTGTTTGGCGTTAGCACAGTTTTACTGATTTGGTCACTTTCAAGTTTCAAATCAATTTGATTAAGCTTCATTTTAGTTAACTTAGTAGTTTATAATTCAGTCTTAGCATAAGCATATAGTTCCTTAGCTTGCCCTTTTGATTTCTTAAGTTTCATGAATTCTACTTGAATTTCACAGCTTGCATAGAAAATCTTAGGTTAGGGCCAGTTTAGTGATAGATTTTTGGTTCCACTAAATCAATTGAGGGTAAGTTGAGATTCTGATAGTGCTACTTGAGGATTTGTTGGCTTTTGGATTACTTGTCACAATCCTGTCCCGAATACCACTTTTTAACTCCAATTCTAGGGTACCTAAGTTAGTTTTAGTTCTTAAAGATTGTTTTACTATTAGCTATTAGGTTGAGCTTAATATTTTACCCTTAAGTGCTTAGTTGGTAGCTTAATATAGCTTGTACTCACCCATTTTGACCCATATGTAAACTGCTGCTTCAACAGTTAGTATATGCCCCATCAGCCCCTAGTGTAGCATTTTTATTTTTCTTATTACTAGGTCTTAAGGTCAGAAATTGGGTTTACAACTTATTTGGCAGCTTACCTTCATGACCATATTTTTACTTCATTTTTAAGAATTTTTTTGTAGCTTATTTCAGCCCCTACACTTGCCCATTTGACCACTGTTTTCATCATTGCAGCCAAGGATTTGGAGTGCTTTCATGTGCTTATTAGGTTCCTTTATTTGCTTAATTTTTGTTTTCTGTGCTTATTTTGATTAGGTATGCTAGATTAGGATTAGTAATAGAACTTTCAGCTTATTTTGTTTGGTCCCTAGCTTATTTAAGTTTATAAACATGAGTAGCCTAACCATTGGCTCCCCTGTACCACAGCTTTATGTCCTTATTCACAAGCCTCTAACTAGCTTATCTCTTGAGCTTCTACTTTGGAAATTGGTCTTGTGAGTAGCTAGTTGTACTGGCTTAATAGATTTGAGCTTAATTTGCACTTTTGAGCTTATGAGCCTAGCTTAACCAGCCCCTACTTTGACCCTTTTTGGCCTGTTTATTCCTTTTGCAGCCTAGCTTTAGGATTTGTTTTTTTTTTTTCGCTTTTTAGCTTATGTACTCCTGCTTCTTACCTGTCCTTTTAGTTTTTTCAGGTTTCCCCTAGATGCCTTAGTTCAGATCTCCTTTAAGCTCAGCTCTTGAGAAGCTTTAGATTAGTTTTTAGTTTTCAAAAATTACTTTGGTTTAGCTTATGCCTTAACTGCTTATCTTGTCCCTTTTTATCTGCTTATTCATAACTTTTTAGAAATAGTTTCAGTTTACAATTTTGCTTATTTTTATGTGCTTAATATGTTTGTGAAAAAAAATTTGAAAAAAAAAATAGTTTAGCAAAGAGTGCAAGAGGTGGGATTCGAACCCCTGACCTCCTGCACTCTAAGCCTCACCAGACACAACACATAACCAACTCGCCCTTGGGACTTTTTCAGTTATCATTTGCACATTTAATATTTAACATGGTCTTTCCTTTCAAGCTAATTTAGCTTATCAGCTTTTGTTGTGTTTTTTAGCTGCTTATTTCAACTGCTTTTTCTAACTTTTTATTTTTCTTAGCTTCTTTTGAGTATAATAGATTTTCAAGAATTTTCTTAGATTTATTCAAAAAGTATTTCTATTTTTTAGACATTAAAATAGTTTAATTAGTTTATAAATAGTTTTTAATTAATAATAATTAAATAAAAACTCAAAAAATTAATTTTCTTTTTTTTCAAAAATTTTCTTTTATTATTAGGTTTGTAAAAATGTAATTTTCATGCCCGTAGGATTAGTATTGCTCTCTTTTCACTTTTTATTTTGTACGTTTGCGTTATTTTTAACGTAAACGCGCGTTTTTTTTTTCAATCCGTTCTAGGGTAATTTGGTCTTACGTTATTGTTAATATAGATTATTTAAGTTGTTATCTTTCGTATTTCCTTAGTTTAATCATCTCAACCCTTTTCCTGTTCAAATTCACCCGATCACAAATCCGTTTAAAATACCATTCACGCCTCGTCGGGACATAACGACCCGGTGATACCCTGTACTATCCGGAAGCATTGACTCTAAGCTGTTCGACTTTGTTGACCATTTACTTAGTCCATTTTAGTTGACTATTTGGAGCCAATCAAGGAGGGATGAGCGTGAATGTAAAGGGAAGGTGATGACAAAGGGTTGACAATTATGGTTTAGATTAATTTATCATTTGATAAAGGTGGATGATAGGGAATCATGGGATTTTTAGGTGTTTTGTTGGTTGAAGACCGAAGGTGGATATGTGAAATGAGGTGGTGATGACTCGAAAACACTTGAATCTTGGATTTCTTCATTGTGTTCTTCACTTGCTAGAAAGTGTAAATGACGCATTTCGTAATGAAATTCACTTGGATGAGGTGGTGATAACTTGACAACACTTGAAGCTTGGATATCTTCTTTGTGTTCTTCACTGCTAGAAAGTGAAAAGGACGCATTTCATAATGAAATTCACTTGACTTTAGACTACATAGGCAAACATGTTTATGAGTGTATGGAGGTGGGAAATGGGTATTGGTGAAGATGGCTAGGTGGAATTGACTACATACCAATGGTGACTCAACAACACTTGACGCATTTCATAAAGAAATTCACTTGACTTTCAGGGCTTTAAGTTTTGGTGGTGATGACGCACTTAGTAGAATGTATGGAATGGTTACATGGTTGAATCTTCTTGTGAAGATGACTTGGTGGATTTATTTGTGAAGATGGGTGAGAGTGAAAGAGAGATACTCATGGAATTAATTTCTTAGGTAGGAGGTGGTAGTGAGACTTTTGGTGGTGGAGACAATTGTGAGTTGGGATATCCATTGATGGATAGAGTGGTGTCATCTTCATTAGTAAGGTCAATGAAGAGTTGTTTTGGTGGTATGATGACAAGTTTTTGTTTCCTGGCTTTGTTGGAGATGGTGGTTCATGGTGGAGGTGACAAGTGGGTGTTGATATAGTCATTGATTGATGATGATGATGATGATGATGATGATGATAGAGGGTGTTTTAGATAGTACATTAGGTGCACTAGGATATGAAATTTAAGGTTGAGGTGATGGAGTTTTGAGGTTGAGGTTTATTGTTGAGGAGGTATGATATTGATTTTTGGTTTCTTTGAGGGCATGGGTAATGGTGGAGGACTCAAGATTTGATGAATGAGAATTTATGATGAAGAAGAATGATGTGGTTAAGGAAGGTAAACTTTGTTGGATGGTTTAGGATAGGACATGTTTGTGAATTTAGGGAAGTGGTGGATGACTCGAGATTCGTAGTACAAAGGATGAGTTGGTTTTGGGTGTGAGGTAGAAGAACATATGTGAGTGAGTGTGTTTTCCCTTCCCATCAAATTCATGCTCATCCAGACATAGAGTGTGACACAAATAAAGACAAATGAAAACGATAATCTTGACAATGACACGAAGGATGAAAGATAGCATACAAGGAGGTTTTCCTAAAGGTGGGCGGAAGGTGTTTGACATCTATATAATAATAGAGTCATGACTCAAGAAATGGACATGAGTGACATTTTAATTTGCATTATGCTAATTAAAAATACTTAAACATTTCGGACGAAATATTTAAGTTGTCACTCCTACTAAGAGAGGTATTAGATTAGTATCTAACTATCTCTTGACAAAGGAGTGGATTGTTTGGAAGGAAACAAGATGATGAATGAAGGAGTGATTATGCATGGAGACTCTAGAACACCTAAGACAATTTTGAGACTATTATGACCTATCGGATTGTGACACTAAGGTTCTCATGAAATAAGGGTGTAAGATCTAAAGGCAAGAAATATATACCTAGATGAATGAGACATATAGAGTTAAGCATGTAAAGGCATACAATCAAATCACATAGGAGCAAATAAACATCTAAAAACAACATATATGCGATATGCCATAAATCAATGAATGAAAAATTCTAATGAGAAGCAAAGTTCATAAAAGTAAGCTTAGCGTTAGGTATATTTAGGAATAGCAATTTAATTAAGTTGGAGAATGAGTATGAGATTATTACTAGTGGTGCTCAATTAAGGGTAAACACGACCATTTTTACGGGTTACACACACCCAACTTCTCACATAGAAGCAATTCAACCATTAGGTTAAATTGAGTTTCTAGACAATAGATTCTCCAGTAGTCATTCTCTTTTTAGAAGAAATTGAGTTCCTAAATTTACCTATCGAATAGTATCAAATATGAAGTTTGCTTGGTTCACTAATACTTGGCTTAATGTGACTCAAACATCATGTTTTTATGAAGGTAAATCTAGATGATATATTTTACTCATGATCCTAATAGAGACGTGTTGATGTTTAGACAAGAGTAAACAAAATGTTTTAATTTTTTGTTTATGATTTACCGGTTGTTTGGTTTTAATGGCATATTACTTGATTTAATAAATATGCTTGATTCAGAAATGAATCTCATTAAGATTATTTATCTTAAATGAGTTTGTGATTCTCAAATGATATTAAAACTAGACACTTATATATTCTTAAACAAATATTATTTTCTTTGAATTTTGCCAATGTTATATACTATAATTTAACTAGTATTTGAAAAAATGAATTTTACTTGTTTATGCATTTTGACAAGGTTTTTTTTTTTCTTTTTTTTTTTTTTTTTTTTTTTTTTTTTTTTTTTAATTCTAATAACTAATATTATCTCAAAAAGGAATGTGTAGTGCATTATTTTGTAACACAACCATTCATGCTACAAAGAAAATGAAATACATAGAATATATAGTGTGTATTATTCTTAAATATGTATTTTAGCTTGGAGTGATGATCTTAAGTAGTGCGAGCAAAGTTTACACATGTTGTTAGTTTGGTCATGTTTTGGTTTTTCGGATATGACACATTTATCTATTGCATTGCAATGTAAATTGTTTGAATATTTCGGATGAAACATCCAAGTCGTCAATCCTACTTCATTGTGTATTTTATGCATATATTTGCTAAATATTTGGAACATAACTATTGAACAAGTAGACTCAATATGACATCATATTCACAAGTGTGATTTATGATCCGATGCATATTCTTATCGTCTTGGAAAAGGATTTTGTTATTTCCATATTAATCGAGTGTGATTGGGTATGTAGATTCAAGACTATATCTTTTGTTGTAGTTTGATATAATCTTGAAGCTAAACAAATAACAATCCAATTTTTTGTCCACACTAAAAAATGTGTCAATTAGATTTGATAAATATATCAACCATAATTTGAATAATGAACGATATAATATCAAGATCTTTTTTGACCCTCACGAACACTCATTTAAAATAAATAAACATTTTGATAGTGTGTTCCATTAATCCTAAGATTATTTATGAGTGAGATTAGTGAATGATTGAAAGTTGACTTATTATTTCATGATTGTTATATGTTTTGTTTATGTGAAAAACTATTTATTGTTACGTGTAATAAACACACTTAGATTTTGAAAATACTTTTTCTTTTATATAACTACTAATGTTTTAAAGTAATCCAATTTCTCTTGTTTAAACAACCTAAGGTAAAACAAGCTAATTTTGAAAATATTTAAACGTTTGTTGAAAATAGATTAGATTGTTTGAAATATTCAGATAACTAGATTTAACTCATTTACAAGATGTTTAAGTAACATTAAGCCATCTATACCTATATGCAATGCAAGACTAATTATGCAAACTTAACGCAATAAATTTAGCATAAGATCTAGTTAGGCAAAAACGGACAACTAGCTACGAACTAATAGAGTACATGACACATATGCTAAGATATTCAAATAGCTAAATTACAAATAGCAACGATTATCTAATATACTCTATTAAAAAAATAAAACCACAAATGAGTTCACATAGCACATAAAACACTTGTCGTTGTTTTGTGTATTATATATACCAATGTTTACTTAGCTCGACTTTATTTGAAAATAAAATAGTTTCCTACCAATTTTAAAATTTAATTAAGATCAATATTTTGAAAGCATAAATACTTAATTTTTTAAAGATATACCGACTAGGAATGCCCGACTCGAAAGAAAAGGTAAAATACAAGTTTTACGTTAAAACAAGACTCAAACTTATGACCTTCGTGTAGTATTTTGACTTTCTGACTTATTTAAGTTTGTAATGGTTACCTATAAGTATTTTTAAATGAAAGTAGACTCAATTACCTTTAAAACGCCGGGTGGCACGACTTCTACGGAGTTATGGTTATTTTTATATGATTTTTCAAAGTTTATGTAAAAACTGCGAACAGACATGCGGACCCCTTAAATAATTAAGGGGACCGCCTAGTATTTAAGGGGGCCACCCTGACAATTAAGGAGTCCGCCCATCTGGTACTCAAAATTTCATTTTTTGTAAAAAATTGTTTTCTGACTTTGCTAAAAGTTGTGAAACTTTCAGGATTTGATACCGAACATATAATACTTATTTAAAGCATAATCTTATCTCGAGCTAGTATAATTAGTGTATATAATATCAAAACTAATACAAGTTAATCAACAAAACACTTTCATATTTAATCCTCCTTAATGGATAATTTGATACATAGACCGTTCTCAATTTTTAAAACCATTTATTTTGAAAATTAAAGCGACGTGGCTCTGGTATCAATTGTGGAAAACTAGAAAGGGGGGGGGGGGTTGAATAGTTTTCCCTCTTGTCGTTTTATAAAAGGTTTGTTTCAAAATCTTCAATTAAAATTTTCCTTTTTAAAATCTTAAAATGTTTTGTATCAAATTATCTATTAAGTTAAACTCAATATGAGAAGTGTGAATAATAATCTATTAGACCATGTCATATGGTTATACACACAATCACAATATTATCTTGTAACTATAACACAATCAATCATCATGACAATATAAGCAACAATCAACACATATTTTCAAGCATAGATATAAAGCGATAAATGCAAGAATAAATGTAAAGAGATAAGAGAAAGAAAATGCAAACCGGATACGACGATTTATAGTGGTTCGGCTACAAAGACACTTTCTTTGCCCTACTCCACTCCCTGAGTTACCTACTCGAGAGTTCACAACACTACTCAACAAGCTCCCTTTTGGCGGAGAAAACCGTACACACCTTTGCTTACACCGATTAACGACACCAAGCAATATGTCGAGTCCTAATGCTAGCTTGGACCAAACTCACGACACGACTTCGATCACTACACAACTTCACGACTTCTTCACGACTTCACGACTACTTCACAACTTCTTCTATACTCCACTACTTATTCACACACCTACTTCTTTACAACTACATGACTTCGCCACACTACTACTTCTTCCCACTACTTCTTACGCACTCATTGACTCACTACTAAGTAAGATCATCTTGATCTACTTATTACATATACATACATAACTTACAACTTCACATTAACACTAACTAGACTCTAATACATCTTTGGCCTTATGATAGGGAGGATTCTTCTCTTGCACTTTGAGTGGTGAATGATTGGATCACTTGAAACAAAGACTTATAATCTTATGATCAAAGGATTTAGAAAGATGTTTTGAAAGGATTGGGATAGAAAATTTTTGCGCAAAAGGTGTAGAAAAATTACAGAAATGAACCAGTATTTATAGGGAAAAGTTTCTGACAACTGGAGCGTGCCGCCCTCTTAATTGTATGGCCGGCCCCCTTAAAATTAAGGGGGCCGCCCTTATAATTAAGGGGGTCGACCAGACAGAAACGACAATTTTCTTGTCTTTTGTGGGGAAGGTTTATCTAGTGAAATTTTAACTGTTTTTGGCTAAAAATTTGAATTCATATAATTACTATGAATTAAATATTTTCTTTTATATACCAAAAGTGTATAAGATGTTTATAACATTTTATAAAATTTGTAATGTCTAAATAAAATCCCTTTGATCATAAAATGTATTAGACATTTGTTTGTACATACTTTAAGTGATTGTTGAAGCGTACTCCAGACGTTGAGATGTCGAGGCTTGTTGACGTATGAATGCATAGATGAATTGTGATCACAAGTAACTTAAGCCTTTACGTTATATGTTGGAACTTACATCTTTGTCATCATCAAAACATGAAGAGGATGTTTAGATTAAATATCGTAATATTCATGCCAACATTGTTGATTTATTTATTAATAATGATTTATAATAGGTGAAAATGACAATGATGTTATTAGCATGTCAGTGTCGTTCTAAAGCAAACCCTACCTCCAAGACTTTGATGTTCATCAGTTTTCCTCACTTGCTAAAACTGATGTTCATATCTTTCATGGTTTGCATGAATAGCCGATGAGGACCAACAACGCTAAAAATGATAATTTCTTATAAAACGCCAAATAGATGAAACTATACTTTCATAAGTAGTAAAACGGTTATTATATTCAAAATCCGACAAAATGACAAAACCCGACAAAATGGCAAAACCCGACAAAGAGACAAAACCCGACCAAAGGACGAAACTCGACAAAAGGACGTTACCTCTTATACATTGACTTACTTTCCCAAATTACTACATTATCTAAGGTGGGTTTATCTTTTTAATACTTGTTTTACGAACTTGGGGTGAGAACGTGCTTGTTTTACTTTGGACCAAATTATTCTTTTAAACTATTACGTGTTAGCCTAAGCACTGTAACCCACTATGCCCCTTTATCATGAACCGTCAGTTCCTGCGGGAAGCGCGAGTGTTATAGATAGATCTATCGGGGTGACTCCCCCGTTTAGTTTGACCAGATAGGCAAATGAACATATACCATGTCGAAACTTAAGAGTCGAGGGTTAGACACTTACCGGGCCTTTATACCATATGCCTTATCTTGCATACCCCACTATCGTAGATTTGGTGTCATGAACTTAGTGCTAACTTAATACTAATTTTGTATGACATTATATGTGTTGTAATGTTCATATGCCTAAACTTGTGGTCCACTTTACTGTATTCGTTTAAACCTATGAACTAACCAACGTTATGCTGACTTTTAGCATGTATTTCTCAAGTTGTTGTTGGGATTCTTGATTTGATGTGACAAAATAAATATAAGAATGAAACATGAAGGGCTAAAGTGACAAAGAGAGAAAGCTTCAAAGATATCAAGATACAGGAAATATTCTTATATGTTGAAACGATTTTATATTATTCTGTATTTTAGTTTTATACTTATCTCTTTGTAAACCCTAATATCTCTCTATATAAAGAGACATAGGGTATAGGTTTCATTATGTCTTTCAATATGTAGTCGACTAAAAGTGTGTGTGTGTTCTAGGTCGTGGTTCATTGTAAACGCCTAGACTAGAGTTAGTTTGTGTTCGTATTCCTCCAAGGTCTGAGAGTTCTTAGATCCCTATTACACTTAGGTAATACGTTGTATTCTGATCAAATACATATTGGAGGTGATGAGGAAAAACCTTGTTGTCAATAACTTTGATTTGTTCTTATTCCGCTGCATATTTTCATTGTTATTGTTTGCCCTAGATGATATGAGGTCTAAACAACCTCGAGCTATAACGATCCAACAGTTGTTGATTTCCTGCTTGGTCATATCATGAGGCATGGCATCTAGTCATTTGCATTTCAAGAAGTGTATTTACACAAACATTTATGACATGTATTGAAACTATTTTTCTATTTGGGACCATGTAATGTAATGCCTTAACTATGATGTAAACTTATTTTATTAAATCAAATGTTTCTGTTAAGAACGATTCATGTAGGTCGTTCTCTATACAGTATATCTTATTCCATTACGTCACACCCCTGGTTAACCTTTCCGTTGCGCTGATTTGGGGGTGTTACAAATTGGTATCAGAGCCTCCATTATAGAGAATTAGGTTGCATATAGGACCTAGACTATAGTCACATCACTCTATAACATTGCATCATAACCACTACTACTTATACTTGACTTACTTGTTGAACATACATGCTTATACTTGCTTGTTACGTATATACAGACTTATACTATTTTCTATTATACATATATCGTACTTGTCGCAGAGCTATCCATTCTGACACTGACTCAGAGAGCATGGCACCGGCTGACTATGCTCCAAACTCCCTGGCGATTACTCTAGAGTCCTCTGACACAAAGCCTTATGAGTCTAAGGAGACTTTACCTACACCACCACCCACCCACCCACACAACACACATTCCATCTACTGAGCTTACTTCCACCTCACCGGTCTTTCATTGCCGTACCACTACACGGATGACAGTACGCCTACAGACCCCAATTTCTGCCTACACCTTGGATGACCTGCAGAGGTATGCTCCCTCCCGCACACCACTAGATTTCCCACACCACCTCCCTTACCATCTTCCTCACCATCCCATCACCATCTCCACCATCGCGTAGGAGATATTGGTCCACCTATGAGATACCATCCCCAGCATCATCATCATAATCGTCATCACCACCACCACCACTACATACATCACCACCACTCCCCTATACCTGCTTACCTCCTCGGAAGAGGACTAGGAGGGCAGTTGAGACATAATCAAAGGTTGAGACTAAGGATACAACACATATCTCATCAGTTAATCAGCAGCGGAGTGCCCCAACTGCAGAGGTACCACTAGGACTGGGATCGAGAGCAGTTAGAGTTCGTGCTCTAGAGTGGGGTATTGATGATGTTTCGAGTACCTATGAGATCAGATAGAGCTCGGGGGCAGCTCGGGATCAGTAGCTTGACACATCGGCTGAGGATACCGCAGAGGATGTTGTGTTCAGGGACATTGAATGCGTTTTTAGCACCTATGTTGCCAGTGAGAGTTCTAGCCTCACATCAGTAGCCACCACCCCAGCTTTAGTTGCAACTACTCCACCAGCTGCATCAGATGAGGATGCTCTCACTCAGATTTGGACTCAGCTCGAGAGACATGCCAATGTCATTGATATGCATAGTGACTACATGGACATGCTAGCACCTGAGCGTTTTGATGAGTACGAGTGCGACTTCAGTACCCTGTATGTTAGATTTGATACTGCTAGCAGAGAGACCACAACACTACGCATCAGGACTGACAGACTGTAACGGACGTCCTGGATGGCTCGGGACGCAACCATGATCATGTGTCAGAGGATCCTAAGATTGTAGACTCGGGTTGTAGAGCTACAACAAGCGCGTGCAACAGATCGTTCAGAGATCCAGGATCTGAGGAGACTATATGTTGATGTAGTGGCTAGACTAGAAGAGTTTGAGCAGGGACTTAGATGGTTAGAGCAGTATAAGATATAGCTAGTAGGTATTGTAGCTACTAAACTGAGGAGTCCTCAGTTAATATTAGATTTGATGAGAAGCTTGTAATTTTGGAACTATGTAACCATATTTCTATAACAAGCTCGTCTATTGCTATGATATTGCTATGTTGTGATGTTGAACTATTGCTGCTATGGTTGATTGTCTTTTATGCTCTACCTGTTATGATTGTATCTATGTGTTTGGTGATGATACTCGTGTACGAAGACTTACTGTGTGTGTTATCATTGAGAGCTGAAGGAATGCAACAACCAAAATACTTAGATTTTTGTTTTTAATTGTTTTAGTTGTTTTAACAGATTTCATGTTTATTGATAAAAATGCGTACATTAGTTATGTCTATACTCTCATATTACTAAATGTCATGCTTAGATTATTTGTTGGTTTAACTTCCATTAGCAAACTAAGATAGTGATTTAGTATCAATTTATTAAATTTATATGAGAAAAATTATTGGTTCTGCATAAAGACAATCCAAACACAACTCTCGTCTCTTTTTCTCATCATTTCCAACATCAAGCCCTCAAATTTTTTCTTTTAATTCTTTGTCACACAAATGCTATATCACCATCCAATTATACCTAAACTCAAAAAATACCTCAAAAAACTCTCAGAAGATGTTGGTGGGTTTCGTTGGTAGCGGTCTTGATGGTGGTGGTTCCGTTGTGGTGGTCGGCTAATACGTGATGGGAGAGAAAACACTGAAGGCCCATTTTGTTTTTCAGTGATGCATGATTCTGAACTATGCAATTAAGCCAAAAAATTTAGTTGTTTGGTGGAAAATGGTTGCGGAATGAATTGGTCCGAAAAGGCAGAGGGGGAGAGTGGGTTGCCGGCTCATTTTTTACGGCTTATGAACAGTACCTCAACAATAATGGCTTATAAACAGACAGTTTTTTTGTTTAACTTCACATTTTTTCTCAAATTTGGCTTGGTTAGTTTGGATTATGAACAGTGAGGCTCATAATGTTTTATTAATTTTTTTTATTTGGTTGAAAAAATTGTATCATAAAATAGTTGCGGTTTCACTACACATACTACTTACTATCGCATACAGATACCTCATCGTAACACGCGAGCTTTAAATCCTCGTTTAAACTATGTGTAATCTATCTATCTTATGGAACAATAGTAGGACTCATAATGGTATTACATTAGGTTGAGTTCATTCAACTCTCTTATATCTCAAAATGAACACAGTAATACAATTAATAGTAGTTGCTAGGAGCTACTTTGTAAATAAACCAAATGCAGAGAAAGAAACAAATTTCTAGAAAGAGTAAAAGATTAGTCTCATGGATATAGTAGATGTTTAATTTGAGAAGTCGTGCAAAAGAAGTCATACTAATAGGTGGCTGACGAGTTTAAAAGCTAAAAGAAAAGCTTTTACGTAGTATATTTTAAGAAGATATTTGCATTTATGTTATGCAATGAAATTTCATTTCACAATAACATTTTTATTTAAATATATGTTTGTAAGATAATACTTATTTCACTGTTATGTTTTCATTTCATAACTATATTTCATATAACATTTTTATTTTACGAGTTGAGTTCGAACATAAAATCTGAAGTTCGATCGAGCTTCGAGACCGAATTTTGATAATCGATCGAGTCGAGTTTGGCAGCTCGGCTCGGCTCAGCTCGTTTACACTTTGACACGAACATGGATAAATTAGGGCTTGCTATAAATAAGTCATAGTTACCATTTTAAGACATCACCGCAACAAATCCGTATGAAGAAAACAAAGCCCCTACATTCCCGATCCACCTAAGTCCTCCTTCACTACTAGTACAATCGGAACCAATCTTTTTACTCCTCCACAGATCCGACTCTCATCAGATCTCATCAATCAAATGGCTAAAACTAGACCAGGTAGCGGCAGCAGCAGCAGCAGCGCCAAACGAGACCTTGATTCCTACACTATCAGGGGCACTAACAAAGTTGTCCGAGGTACTATTATTTCATTTTTAAGATTAATATGGTACTTGAGCTCAAACTTTGATTTATTGTTATGAAATGGTCTTTTTTAAAGTATATAAGCAAGTGTGTGTTAGATTAATAGATTTGTGACAAGAACTGAAATTTTTTACTAGTTTGAGCTAGCGGATTGATTTTAAGCTGTGTTAAGTTCAATTCCAGCTGAAAAGGAAGGGCTTTAGTGCTTTACTCAGTTAGTTTGAATGTGTTGTGGATTAGTTGGCCAAAAAGATTACCTTAATAAAAGTTTTATAGTCGCACGTAATTTATACTGAACGGGTGGATACCGGAGAGTAGCGGCGTAGAGCAACAAGTGAACTTTTTTGCACCAAGTTCGTTTATTTAGTAAGTTAATAAATGTAAACATGAGTTTTCATTCATTTAATATTATGAATAAACATGAACTATGGTCCTTTGACCTTTTGGCCGACTAATCCACGAGGTTTGAACCCACCGCCACACAGATTCAAACTAGGTAAAGCCCTCCCTTTTCAGGAGGTGGGCGTGGCCACTTCAAGGTTGTTTGCACCTAGCAAGAATTGAACTTGAGACCTCAAACATCTTAGAGTGATAGTCACAAGCCCTTTTGACATTAGGCCACCCTTGAGTGGTTTAACTATGGTCTTGTTGGTTTGTTTACATTCGTGAATGTTAGGGTTTTTTTTTTTTTTTTTTTTTTTTGTTAAAATCTATTAATATGTGTTTGTTATTTTGGTATATTTGTGCTCCGTTACAACTTTCAAAATCATTTTATTACTTAAATTTGTTAATCTTTATAATTAGATTTTATGTACATAATTTAACACGTGCTGTGCATCTATGGAAGTAAAAGGTAGAAGCAAATATATAGATCAATTTTCTATGTGTAAGTTCAGTTAGGAGTGTTTTAAAGTTGAATATGATAGACCTAGAATAGAATCGGTACTTTTTTTTTTGGAAAAAAGATAGGATGGATATTTCTTTTAGTTTGGATTTTGTTGTTCGATATTAAGATGTTTGAAGTCTGATGGTCGTTCTGTTATGACGTAATGCAAGTGAGTGTTTTAGTACAGGACCTTATAGGGCATGTAATTGGAAGCCACTTTTTGCACTTATGTATTAATGAATAGCACATTTAGTGAGCTGTTCTTCTGCAATTGTTCAGCTGGAAGTTCTTTGGTTACTTGGTTTATTAAATGATCAAACATAAACATGACTTCACACATGTTTTAGTTGAATGAACGAACTTGAAGTATGGTATTGCTTGTTTGTTTACATTTGTGAATGCTAGGGAATTTGTTTGTTATAGTTAGATTATTTTTGTTTATTTATTTTGTTATATTTGTGGTAGGGCTTAGTTGCACATATAGTCATATAAACATTTCACATTGGTTATAATTAAGACGAACAGGATCTTGAGCTAGAATTGACTAGCTCTATCTTTAGTTAGGCTGAAGTGGATTGATGTCAAGTTTAATAAAGTTTGATAGTCCGGTTCATACTTACCTAATTAGCTATTGTAGCCACGATCCGCGAAAACAATACAATTGTACTAAAATGGGTACGATACGGATCCAGGAACGCTCGGGATCATGATTTTTGGTTGATGGCGGGTTCACGATTTTTACCTACAGAAACGGCTTTCTAGTTGACGTTAGGATCTGTTGTGTGTCTCAATTTAAAGTGGATGGTGTCTATCTTGGATACTCTGAAAACATTTGAAACTCTCAAGAAGCATTTAATTTGACAATTGGTCAAGTTTTCACATTATTATTAATTTCTGTTTTTGATAAATCAAGTTTTCAAGTTAAAAACTCAGGTAACTAACTGAACGAACGTGGACTGTGGTCTTGTTGGTTTGTACATATTGAGTGCTGTGTTTAAAAAAGCGTGCCTTTTAGCGCCTGAGGCATGAGGTGAGTCGAGGCGGGTAACGTTATCGCATCGGGACCCTTGATGCATAGCCATTACATAAAGCCCCGCTTTATTGGCGCCTTTGGCAATTTGGCGCCTCACTACTGTGGGTCCAAAAATAAGAATTTAACCTGGGGGGGGGGGGGGGGGGGGGGGGTCATAATGGGCCCTTTTAATCCACCGATTTTGGGCTTCAATAAAGCCCAAATCAATTATATCACAAGGTGGTTTCGTTACACTAAAATCCTAAATGTCCCTTCTTTCTTCTGACTTTGACCTTTAGCTTTTCTTTTTCTTCTTAATTTTCTTTTTAAAGCATCTTAAGGGTCAATTTTGAATTTAAAGTCATATTTTGCTGCTGTTTTAAGAGCTATTTAAGTATGCGCCTCACCTTGTGTTAGGTCTTAGGTGTCGGATACTCCTTTTGCATATAACATTATCCTAGATTTGATATCTAACATTCAGCCTCAATTCTTCTGGACTTCAAATCCAAATTTCATAGTTCTCAAGGATTCAACTAACTTGCACATCCTTACATTCTTAGTCTTATTATAAGAATATGGACATGAGGATTTGTTAGTTTATGTGTTCTTCTTACTTTATATGTTAGGTTAAACATGTATGCACCACTAATTCATATATAAATAAGATTCATGATTGTTCATGTATGTGTGATCGGTTTAACGTAGTTACTAGTTAGTATTGTTCATGTATGTATGATGGGTCTGGTTTAGTTAAGGTCTACCCAATCAATATTAAGTTATATGATTTTGAAATTTGATAGTTGGGTTTATCATGTATTAATGCACATTATTGTTTTAGAACATGACCTTCGGCTTATATCATGGGTGGATCAACTTGGAAGCGATGGTTTGCAATTTGCTGTAGAGCTATAAGTGAACCTTACACTTCCAGTAAACCGTTCGGTGGGGAGTTTGTTTATGTTGGTTTATTTGATACGAACAAGGGTCAAGGTCTCATTCGCTCGTTAATATTGATGAACGTTACGTAAACTGTTTGTATGAATTCATTTGTTGTGTGGTAGGGCCTAAGTGCACACATACTTCATTTGCATGGGATTAGTATCTTAACCCTACAATCAATCAGTCTCACTTTGTAGGCTTTTTAAAACAAAAAAATGTGGTAATCGTGACCCACAACCTCGCTTCCTTGCATAATTGCCTTTTCTGTTGCAAGTCATGATTGTTAATTCTGTCACCTTGCATCTCCCTGTGGACCCATACGTAACGATATTTGGATTATGAATGGTTTGGATGTTTGGATTTGAAGCATATTGCTTTTTTTTTTTTTTTTTTTTTTTTTTTTTTTTTGTGTTTATTTAGTGACACGTGAAGTCGTGAATATGCCTGTATACACTGTTTATCGGGGTGTTAGTTCCATTAAAACATAATTCGCTAGATAGGCAACGAATAGCGATCCAGGTACTCAATCGCGGTACGATTCAATTCCGGATTGTTTAAAATCCTTGTATGAGGAAAATTAAGATTCTAGTCTTGGTTTGGTATCCAAATGGGAGTCGATCCTTAGTTTTGAAAATTTACTTCCAAAAGTGAATTCAATTGATTTTGAAACTGATGTATTATTATAGATGTAATACTCTAAAAAGTTGCTTTGATACTCTGATTAATGGTGGAATCATCTAATTACAATGATCTTAAAAGTGCATTGATGCTGCAACCATCAAGGTCATGGAAAGTGTAGATTATGAGAAATTAATGTTTATTTTGAATATTTGATATTTAATATTTATCTTTACTTTGAACTGTGATATTGTCATTTCTTTTGAACACACTGATTAATGGAAGATCAAAAAGTTCTAGAATCTTTCATACTCTCTGAACACTGTGACTTTCTAAACACTATTCTGTTTTATAAATGTTTGGGATCTTTTATAACACCTTAAGAATGTAATAATTATTGGGTACGTCGTAGCAGAGCAATCCCAAATGAACTCAACTACCCCCTCCTCACCTACCAAACCACGATCTGCGATCCCGTACTGGCACGATCCCCGTTCCATGTGACTTAGTTCATTGTCTTACTGAACAAAAATGAAAACAGAGATAGGAATCTGTTTCGGCTAAAATTTAAATGCATGGACTAGGACAAAACTGGTTCCTGTTTGCATATGCACCTCTTCTTTGTAGTGTACAACAAATAAAACATAAAAGTTGCTATTCCAGTACATCTCCTGAATATATGAATATATACATTCTGGGGTTTACCACTGTCTCATCCATACAAAACATTCATCACTTTCTTTACACTGTGTGAGTGTGATGGGTGTAGCATAGTTAGTATTGTGCATAATCATTCCTTTACATGCATCTTTATTAAGGTAAGTGGTAATACCTTTTTCTCTATGAGGTAAAGTGAAGCAAATGAGATCCTGATTTCACTGTTTGCATATGATTTTGAAGTTGGGGATTCAGTGTTAATGAGATCTTCAGAGAATGAGAAAGCCCCATATGTGGCTCGTGTTGAGACCATTGAGGCTGATGCAAAGGGAAATGTGAAGGTTCGAGTTAGATGGTACTATCGTCCAGAGGAATCAATTGGTGGGAGAAGGCAGTTTCATGGAATAAAGGAATTATTCTTGTCAGACCACTATGATACTCAGAGTGCTCATACTATTGAAGACAAGTGTATCGTTCATACCTTCAAGAATTACACCAAGCTTGAGGATGTTGGACTGGAAGACTACTTCTGTCGATTTGAGTACAAGGCTGCCACTGGAGGGTTCACGCCTGACCGTGTTGCGGTGTATGTTTTGCACCCTTCAGCTTCGTTCATTGTTTAAATCATTTTTGCTTTGAGACTTCCAATTACTGTTTCATGTTTGTTTTTTGAAGGTATTGCAAATGCGAGATGCCGTACAACCCTGATGACTTGATGGTACAGTGCGAAGCTTGCAAAGACTGGTATGATTTGTGTAATTAAAATGATGAAATGGCATCTTGCTAAGTCACCATTATGTCCCTATAGGAAGTGATTTATGCTCAATTCTTTCCTCTATCTTGTTAATGAATCATGTTACAGATGCATGTAGTCAATTTTCTTTTATCATTTAATGCAAGATCCTTATGATCATTTAACAAAGTATTCAGTTTGTTGCATTGAATGGTTAAAAGAAGGGTATGTATGTTGAATTAACATGTTACATAGAGATGAACTTGAAGTAAAATTCATGATTTGTGCATAGAGATCCTCAGTGAAAAGCATCTCCCTGATGAGCTTGTAATTAGGTGATAAAAAGACACTTAGACTCTTTGCGGTTCATCAAATACTCGAATAAGGATATTATCTGATTGGCTTGCTGATTTAGTAACTAGTTTGCACGTCCTGTTTTTTCTTTATTATGCCATGTCAATAGTATAAAATGAGAATGTAATATTCAGTTTGGTTGCTTTAAGTCATTCATTCGTTTTATTTGCAGGTATCACCCTGCGTGCCTTAATATGACTACTGATCAGGCTAAGCAACTAGATAACTTCACATGTGACGATTGCTTATCCTTAGATGGTAAGAGACCTCACAATAAAAGCTCTGCATCTGCTCTGGCCAATGGCAAGGTCAGACCATACCACAAATTTTAATCGATTTTTCATGACTTCTGTGTATTGTAGTCCAAATTTAATCAAATCTTTTCTCAAAAATATCAGTAGTCTTCTGGGCATAGCTTGCTTAAATTATGTTTTTGCTGGATGTTCTTTTATCATATTTATCCCATTATGTTTACTTTAATACATTTTAATAGATATGTATTCAAGCAGTCACTTAATGACCACAAGTGTCCAAAAAGTTAATACTTCGTACATCTAAATGCTTATTCAAATGATTATCATGATACACCGTTTGTGTAAACATTGCTATATGCTAGAACTAGAATGGTTAAGTTTTGTCATGTGACACCATGCGTCTCCTCCCTGGATTTTGTTCATTTGGAATATTATCAGCAGTCACTCTATAAAAACTTGCCAGTATTTGCTACTATTTTGATATTATAAAATATACAATTTCAATGTACAGATACCACAATGTGTCTCTTACAAACACCATTATAGCAGCTCTGGTTTTATTTCCTCTAATTTCGTGATCTCACTTGTGTCTCTTGTATGTTTTTTCAGGCTGAAATCAAGCGCCAAAAAAGGTGATTTCTCAGGGCGTGCTTTAGAGGCTTGTTCTATGTATTTGGGTGTTGTACAGTACAGATAATCTTGCTCATGCTCCTGCTCAAATATCTTATGATGGAACAGTTAGTGATGAGAAGTCGTAGGTTAAACACTGTCCTTTTAAGTGTCCAACTCCTTATCTTGTGATTTGAGATCTCTGTTCCTAATTTGGTGGTTCTATTTGTCGGGTTTTATTGACCATGGTGTTGCCGTCTTAGTGCACATGTTTTGTTGACCATGGAACTAGGTGCTGGTTTTAGTCCAACCGGGCAAGTCTGGCCTTTGGTATAGATGGTTTCTGTTGGTTTTGATGCAGACCAGGGACCATGGCATTGGGCTACTGGTCTTGATGCTGATGCAGTCATGTGTTATTAGTCATGGCAGCGCTAGTAGGTGGTCCAGTTGTGTTCCTACACATTGGACTTGGTTTATTATAACCCAAAATGACTGAACAAAACGGCAAGTTTTGTTTCAACATTAAACGATCTGCTATCGTGAAAGCAAGTCTACCTGCAATCAACACACCTAAGTAGCTACAGATCTCGGTTTCCAAACCCAACAAAATTGCATTGACTGAATACCTTTAACAAAATCCAGATAATGTTACCCTATTATGTGAAATTGTGGAAGAGAATTAACTTGTAGGTTTCAGGAACTATAATCATGCTCAAACAAGATGTAAGAGTTTTTTTGATAGAATTAGTCAGTTTAGCTATATTGAAACATGTCACTATTTATTGGATTTTGATTTGGTTGAATGAGCATACAAAAAACACCTAGGAAAATTTAGGCGCTAAAGTTTCAACCACGGCACGAGATTAGGAATGTGTTTAACAGGATTCAGGCTATAACATAGAAGACTTGTTTAAGAGTAATTGAAATTACGTGTTAAACAAGTATTTCTCATGTGAAACAACTTGCGTACCTGTTTGACACTATATAATGAAAAAAGATGCACCACTTTCAACTCGCCAACCAGTTTAAATTACTACTACGTATATTACACTACTTGTACCTGGGCTAAGTAAGTAAAATTCGTCCAAACTTGGAATGATTTTGTGTTTAAACTATTAAATACCAACCACTTATTTCCAAAGTCACATATCGGTATGTAAATTGCAAAAAGCATTATCAGATTTCACAAACTTTCATAAATCGTTGCAATATGCACATTTTGATTAGGTGAGACGTGGAAACACCCGATCCCATTCCTGCGGTACTAAAACATTTTTGTAGTTCATACCGAAACACTTTTAAAAGTTTGTGACATTTAATAATACATTTCGTAGTTCATGTACTAAAATGAGATTTTAGAAAAAAAATTTGTTCTTATTTAATGCCTTAAACCTAACAATCTTCTATACAATTAGTTAAACTAGAAGGGTACCCGCGCAATGCGGCGGCGGGTATCCTGTGACCATTTTTATGGCGAAATATAATTTTTTTTTTCAACCATTACATAATAATTCAAATACATTTAAAAACATTACAAATAAAACTTGAAATATAACTTAAAAACATTTACCCTGTGTTTTTAGGTTTGCTTATATACGACTAAGGTTTGGCTATTACAAGTTTGGTTGGAATGAACAGTATAAATATTCGAAGGCAGTTACAAGTCGACACTTAAATACATTTAATTTCCAGGATGTTACAATTCTGATTTTTTAATAGCAAAATTAATACATTTAACTTTAGGATAAAACCTCTTTATATCTAATTTTCTTTTTGTGAAAATGTTTTTGGTCTTATTTTTTTAAGACTTCTAAATTTAGATGTCCTAAATACATTATAAAGTAGTAAAGATATATGTATTTTTTTGTTAATAGTTTGGGATAAAATGAGATATTCCAAAAATGTATACTTAGCATTGTTATATGTAAAAAAAATGTAGGTTTGTGAGTGAATTACAAACATATTTTAATAATGCACTTTGCATAATGTAATATCAATTGTATTTTTTGGAACTGAATATCAACGGGTCTTCATTTAGCACATTTAGCATGCATGATGAATTGAATATTATGACCCAAAATATAAAGTGTCCTCATTTATATAAAAATTGGTTGCTTGATTATGAATTTGCCTAAATTAATGGTCAATCCTATTAAATGTGTATTGAACTATTAACAAAGTCTCCAACAATACAAAACTTGCATAAATTAGTAATCAAATTTATTTTAAGTGTATTAAATGAGTTTAAACCTTGTGTTTTGTAGAGAGAGGACAATGTATTTTTGTGTGTGTGAGGACTATGTCTTTGTGGTGTGTGTTTCTGTTTGATTATATATGATTTGAGGGTCGCCTTGCAATAACCATTTTAGTGTTTACAGCCGTGTTTCCATGTTTACTACAAAGAACCATTTTAATGTTTCCAGAAGTATGTATTCAGTTTTAAAAAGTTTCAATATCCTACATTTCCATTTTTACATCCATTTTTTAAGCACTATTACAGCCGTGTGATGTTTTCAATATTCTATATGTAATTGGCATGTTTCCTGAAATATTGTTTCCATCAATAGTAAAACGTGTATTGATGGTTTCCATGTATAAAAAACGTGTACTGATGTATTGACCAATGTTGAAAAAACTCAACATTTCACTTTTGACCATTTCTCTATTATAAGTAGTTAAGATTTCAATATCCTATATTTCCATTTTTACATCCATTTTTTAAGCACTATTACAGCCGTGTGATGTTTTCAATATTTTATATGTAATTGGCATGTTTCCTGAAATATTGTTTCCATCAATAGTAGAACGTGTATTGATGGTTTCCATGTATAAAAAACGTGTATTGATGTATTGACCAATGTTGAAAAAACTCAACATTTCACTTTTGACCATTTCTCTATTATAAGTAGTTAAGATGGGTCAAATGAAGAATAGCGGCTGCAAATAATGTTCGAAAATTTCTTCAAATATTTATGTATATATAGTCAAACCCGGATAAAAATTTATGAATTGTTAGTCAAACATAAAATGTCAATATAAATATTAAATATTTATATACTTATTTTCAAGGATTCTATTTCTAAGAGAAATTTAGTTTAATGTGTTGACTATTTAGGCATTGTTTTCTTTAATGTGGTGTGATGGTTTGTAATAATGTAAGGCGTGTCGGACATCAAGTGTGTTAGGTCTTATATATGCTATTATTGCATCTACTTTACATGTGTATAAAGAGAGGAATCGTCTAATGGAATAGGATAAGAGTTGTTTTGATATATGATATTATTATATTCTCATTTCATCGTCTGTTTAAACTTATATATTTTTTATGTGGGGTTTTGTACCCAAGTAATACAAATTATTGGTTTGGTAGTCAATTTTGTAAAAAAATTAATAAAATAATATAATCAATCTAAAATAACTCATTCATATCATTTAGTTAGTTTTTGAAGGATTTCATTAACAAATGCTTTTTCACCTCACATTTCATTTTCCAACCCATTTAATTTGCCTCTTTCTTATAATTTTTTCAAACCAATCTCAAATCCAAATTCAATTGTCTTATTTTTTCTAGAAATGCTAACCAAGTGACACACCGGGGCCATGGGTCATGAAAGAGGTTCTAAAGCCGCTTACAAACTACACGGGCCATGAATAGTATATTGTTATCTTTATGACATAGAAATAAATATTGTACGGTATATCAATCATTCATAACCATCCATAAACCTTCAATACTCATGTCTCGCCAAAAAAACGTACATGTACATATTACTTAGAAATAAACATGTTCGACTTCATCCTCTTCATCACTAGCATCATCATTGACCACTTTGGACATGTACCTTCCTTCTCCACATCATTCTCTGACGTTTCTTCAAAAGTTGTATCAAATTCCTTAAAAAGTACTCACTCGTAAGGATTATTAGATAGAGCAACCTTCAATATATTAGACGTACTAGCCTTAAGCATTTAACCGCCCAGCAGGGTTTGCATTACCACCTTTAGACGTTGTGGCATTTGAATACTCAATAGGTCGAAACTGAAATTTACCCTGTCCCACACGATTAAAATTATGAGCACTTCTTTTCCCATTTCACGCTTATAAACCACAGTTTGAAAACCATCGTCACTAGCAGGTTGCACGACCTTATTCAACTCACTAGGATGCTTATTAGTAACCTCTTGAAGACTATCATTTGATTTATCCATCGAAAAAGTCGGTTCCACTGTGTTTTTAGGGCATTGATTAAGAGAATGCCCAAAAATTTTACACGAGTCACACCTAGGTGGTTTCTATTCATACTCAATTTGAATAGTTTCTTTTGAGTACCATGAACTGCGTTGTGTGCACAACCTAATTTTGTGTTTTTGTTCCACATTGTATATTTATGTTTAAGGGTGTGTTTGGTAAAAATAACAGTGAGTTGTGAGCTGTAAGCAGTAGCTACAGCTCACCGCTCACATCTTCTCAAAGAAGCATTGAAAAAATGAGCTTTTTTAAAAAATAACAAAGCTCACCACTCATTTACTAAACAAACAATAAAAATCAAAAAGCTAATTGCTCACCACTAATCGCCTTAAAAAACTTAAAAAACTTCGTACCCTCATCTGATAAATAATAGTGTGAAAAAGTGTTTAAATAAGTATAAGAAATTGGGCCAAAATCAAATTGGGCCATTATCACAAAAGCAAAATTCAGAACCATCTTCAGCATTGACATCTGACCAGAATGAATGAGTAATGTTTCTGTCGTAATCGTAAAGTTATAAAAAGCGAAAATAATGAACAAGAGAGGTCTAGCCATTATATTGCGTTCTAAAATGAGACCCATTTCCCCCTCTCTTTCTGTAAGTATTAATTATGATTATGATATGAATTCAATCTTTGATGATAATTTTATTTATATGTTGATGATTACTTAGAATTAGATTATTAATTTTTTAACTTAGCTAACCATTTTGTGCTTTTTTCGCACTAGTTTGCATTTTATATCAGTCTATGGAAACATGTGTTGGTTATTCTGATTTACTAGAGACTAATTGGATTTCATATTAAGCTCGGATACAAACATGATTTTCATGAATCGGTATTAACGGTTTTGCCAGTTTCTTGTGCCAAAACCCAACCAACATAACTGTTGTCAACCGCTCATAACCACATTTAAGTGTTTAACTGATAACAGACGTATTGGTCTCATTTTGCAATATACAAATTTCACATAATCTCTTTACTTTGCTTACTTCTCTAGTGCCTAGAAACTAAGAGTGTGTTTAGTTGGAGAAAATTTTCTTAATTTCCTATTTTCTGTTTTGTAAAAAAAAAAAAAAAAAAAAAAAAAAAAAAAAAAAGGAGGGGATTAAATTTTTCCACAAAACGTAGAAAACACGTTCATGTGACACTGTATTCTATTTTGAAGAAAAGAAAGGGAGTTACGAGGGAAACTAGGAAAAAAAATGTGTTTTTTACTTTTGTAGTTTCCCTTGATAAGTTAGGAAATGTATGTTTTGTGTTTTGTAGAGAATGTGTTGGGAAAAGTTTGACTTGAACGCAATCTCTATTTTCCTTGTTTTGTACAAAACATTTTGTAGAAAACAAGGGTGGTTTCTTTCAACTAAAAGCACTCTAAGTGTTCTCTCTTGAATTATCCCAATAAGGATTTCGTGATGCCCAAACCCAAGATTATCATCACAATGCTTACCCAATTTCTAACAAGATGTTGTTTATGACATTTAGCTTATCTTAGCTAGTTCACCTTTTCATTTGTCTTAGTAAACTGCAAATGTAACTTTTTGTCCTTATATTCGTTTCCGGGTAGAACAAAGTTAACCACCTGCAACTTGATCCATTGGATGGGAACAAATTAGTGACTCAAAATACCTCCATCAAGACCCCGAGGTTTTTAATAATTAACCATTTCATATGAGTTTATCAAAATGAGAATTTTCCCAGTTTCTACACAACTCTAAAATGTTACTAGTATTGGAATACTTTCAGAGACTTTGGGAATGTACGAGAATCAATGCATTCAGTCATATCAATGAACAAGAAAGAGATATTGGATACCGCGCTAACTGAATTTTCAGAGGTAAAGAAAATAGATTCGCTTTCTTTTTACGTTGCTATTGTGTAGCAACTTCAGTTTTGATAAAAGGGCTGTGGTGATACAGGGTTATTTTAGTCTTTCTCAAGAAAACCGTCACAAATTGCTACTCATTCTTGCTCGAGAGTATGATCTCAACAGGACTCAAGTTCGGGAGTTGATGAAGCAGTATGTTGGTCTTGAGATACCTCATGGTGAGTCTTCTTGTGTTACATTGGTGCATTTTGGTTTTGCGAGGTTTGGTTGTCAAGATAGATTTGAGTGTCAGGTGATGAAAGTGATGATCATGGGCATGAAGGACAACTATCTGCCTTTTATAGAATCGAAAGAAATTTGAGACATGCGCTTAATCCAATGTATGCGGTTCTGTTCGAAAGACTCAACACACATCCTGGTGGTTTGAAGTTTTTAGCCACTGTTCGAGCTGATATTCTATCTATTATCGCGTAAGGTTATGCCCAAAACTATTGTATTCTCATGAGTATGCTCCATAGTGTGTATCTATGTAATTTTCGTGCATTAGCTTGATAGTTTCTGGATTATGAAAAATGATAATAATCTATTAAGCAAGCAACTTTGGATTCTTGATTATGTCACACATATAGGGATGAAAATGTTGCATCACTACGAGCGCTTGACTCTTACTTGAAAGAAAAGCTTATTACATGGTTAAGTCCGGCTAACCTTGAGCTTCACCAAATTACATGGGACGATCCTGCTTCTTTGTTAGAGAAAATTGTAGCTTACGAGGTTTGCATCTGTTACCACTTCGTTAGAGTAATCTGATGATCTTCATATTTTGGGGCTTATGACTTTTGAACATTAATGCTCACAGGCTGTGCATCCTATTAGTAATCTTATAGATCTAAAAAGGAGGTTGGGAGTAGGTCGTCGATGTTTTGCATACATACATCCAGCTATACCTGGTTAGTCATCATACTTGGCTTGTCACAGTGAGTTCAGGCGGGTTGGGTAACGGTCAAAATTGGTTCAGGTCGAAATGTGTCACTCATGTTATAGTATGGACTGGGTTGACCTGAAACAACTTTCTGTCCATTTTTAAAGGTTTTTTGTAGATAATTGATGCGCTAATTATGATCACAAAAACCAATTTTATCACAATATAAATAGCTTAGGAGGTTGTATGCCTTAAACATGGAGTTCAAATGACTTTCAATCTATTCGACCCATTCCCTTACAGCCACTTTAGTTTACCATTTGTTTCGTTTGAGACAAAAAGAACCCAAATCGACCCATTCGTAAGTAAATGAGTCTAAATATTCCACTTCTACTTATGATGTTCTTTATTTACGATTCAAATAAGTTAAGAATGGGTAATTTGATTGAATAAAAAAACATGTCCTAGTAATGGTGCTTATTTTTCACAGTTCCTCTGAGTTTGATCAAAGAAAGTCCCCTTTATAGAACGCATAATCCTTTTAAGAGTAATGCAATGCCTGACAGTTGTACCAGTCTTTGAGTTAATAACATGTCTAGTAGCTAATCTTCTCTTCAGGTGAACCGCTTATATTTATTGAAGTTGCACTTATGAAGAATATAGCTGGTACCATACAGGTGAATAACTGGTCCTTCACCATTGGACCTCTTAGCAGTTTCTAATAGTAACCAGAATTTGTTCCGTTGCAGGAAGTGTTGTGGCATGATCCTCCAACACCTGAATGCGAAGCAACTACTGCATTGTTTTACTCTATTTCCTCAACTCAGGTACCACTCCTTTTAATCTCACTGTCTGGTTTCCGAATAGTTTTTGTGGTGTTTTTTGCAGTTAGATAATGATATAAATTCCATTTAAATAGAATATGTATGATGAATGTCTTCCATTTGACCAATACAGATAACTTTTTGAAAATTGCAGCCTGGCTTAGCAGGAATCAACTTAGGGAAGTTCCTTATTAAACGAGTGATATATCTGGTGAAGAAGGACATGCCTAATATATCTGTAAGTCGTATAAGTTAGTAATATAGCCTTCATGGCTAAACTGATGTTGGTTTTAATGTGAAAGGTGCAGAGTTTCTCATTCATGGTTCATAGTCGTATAGTTATATATCTGACTTCTGACTCTACCTATTTCTCTCTGTAGAATTTTGCAACCCTAAGTCCTATCCCAGGATTCATGCAGTGGCTGTTGTCTAAGTTGGCATCATCTGAGAGATCTGGCCCTGTTTTCAGTGAGAACATTCTCGAACCTGAGGAAGAAAGGGCATTGTTGGATGCATATGTGTAAGATGAATTTACATGCCATCTTATATCATATTACTATCATTTTTGTCACCATTTACCATATGCCACCATAAACATACAACATCATAGATGGAAGCACGTTGCCCTTGAAGTTTATTTATTTAATATTTAATATGTTGTAGGCACATTTAATTAGAATACGAATAAATGTAAGAATTGTATGCTCATGGAAATTGAGGAAGATAACCTGTGTAGGTCATTTAAAGGATAACATTTTCTTGCTGATTTCATGTGGAAAGAGTTGAATTGAAATGATTTTTGGGTCCCATTTTCTTGATATGAATGTTTTTATGTGGCCAATGAATTGGAGAATGAAGGTAAATGGTATAAACAACTAGGCACTATGGAAGCAAGTGGTATAATGTATGTCACCTTCCACATGAAGTTCAATAGTAGTAGGGATTCTGAAAGACTAAGGCATAAAAGTCTGCTATTTTCAAACTTAAATATTGGCACATACTTGATTGTTCCGGATCCTTTTATTTCTAATTAATTGATAAAAATATATTTCAGGGGCTCCAATACCGAGAGAAATGGCATGGAAGTCTTACTGCACTTGTTGACTTCAACCAACCACGAGTGGACTCAGTCTGATAGACTTATACCTGAATTAGAACCGATTTTGCTAAGGTTGTGTGCCAGGTATGTTTTATAATTTCACCTTTATTATTTATGATTAATTGACAAAAGTTGGCCGAAAAGGTTGAATTTGTGATCCCATATTACGCAGCACAAGCTGTCATTCTGGTGGTCCTAAGTGTAGTTTTTTTCAGCTACATTCTTAATAATCTATGGAAAAAGTAGAAAACTCGCAGTATTATATAAAAATTGACTAAGTTTAAGTAGTTTTATGGCCACTCTTAATTTAAAATATAACTCACTATTGTACTTGTTTGACACAACAGGTACCTTTTAAGTGAGAAGAAGAGAGGGAAAGCTCTAGATTCTGTTGCCAATTTCCACTTACAAAATGGAGCTGTATGTCAAGCGAGCTATCTTACATCTTTTCATTGTTTGTTCCGTGTTATGATAAACCATTGCTTATTTTTGTTTACAGATGATTGGGAGACTAAATTGGATGGCTGATCGGTCAGAAAAGGGACTTAGTCAAAGTGGCGGAATTATGGTCAATTACATCTACAGGTAAATAACGTACCTAAACTATCAAATTTCCTATCTTCATATCTGCGGAAACCAAGTACACGAGACCCAGGTTCATATTTTTATTCTTTTGAAACAATAGAAGGTCTTGATTTCGGACCAATCATACTTTTAAATTTGTTGGTCTGCTTCTATTGTTCAAGGAGAGCGGAAATGTGATTGTGGGTCTGTTTCTTGATGTCAAGAGAAATGGAGATAGTAATAAAAAAACTGGAAGATAGTGGAGAATGGAAGAAGTTATTGTAGACGATGCACATATAAAAGAATTAAAGTAGTTATCACTTTTCATTTTCTGTTGTCAAATCAAGATTTTGAAGAGTTTGTGTTGAACTAATGGAAAATTTTCTAAACATTGTGCAACATAGTCACTTTTAAGTACATATTTGCAGTCTGGAACATATTGAAGATTATGCTCAGGCATATTTCAGCACAGGCCATATCCAAGCTTCCCCTGATGTCCTTCGCTATACCGAGGTAATATCTTATCTTAAAAACCATAACCTTACATTTGGCATGCGAACTCTCTCACATAGACACACCTAAAAGGATTATACACATATATGTGCTCAAGACATCACCTTTTTTTGTTTTTCATTTGTAGCCTCTGGATAAGAATGAAGATCAAATAAAATAGGCAGTAATCATGGATGATGAAGATCATGTATGTCTCATAATACAGGTATTTAGTATGTAATAGACTTGTGTAAAAGCTTTGTAATATGTTACATTGAATAAAGTGTAAAACGGTGCTAATTGCTCTCATTACATGAAACGTTAACAGACATGATCGTATGTAACACCTTAATGGAAAACAAAGTAGCATATTATATTATTATCCATCAGATACCCAACTAGCTTCCATTCTCACCTTCTACATGACTTGTTTCCAGCACGTAATCCCTCATAAGTTTAGTGTTGGATTCATCGGCCATCTACAAAGAGCATAAAAGTAACAAGTTAGTTACTGAAGTGTAATATGATAAAGAATTATGTATAACAGACGCCAGAAAACCTTTTTAGCTAGATGTTCTAAATTGTCCCACTCAAAATCTCTCTTGCAGTATGCGGATCGAACCTAAATGAAATATCTGATCATTAGATTTAGCTTTCTTGAGTTATTGTGCTTGCTACAGAACTAGCTTAATAATGAACAACTATACATACCTCTAATATTCTCATGGCTGTGAAGGAAGTGGCATTATGTGAATCAATCAGATTTGGTCACAAGAATGAAGAACAATCTCAAAAGTTAGAACTCTTATATCACAATATAAGCAGACCATTTACTTTAAATAGTTAGACTTGACTTTTACAAGTCGAGCGTACTAACTTCTCTAGAAGAGTTGCTAAATTGCACAACATAGCAATGTACCAGGAATAAGAAAGTGAATCAAATTGATAATTTTTATCAACTATAAGATTGGAATGCATATTAGTATCGAGTTAAAACAATACTCCCCCATGTTCAGTATATTGGTGAATTTAGGATCATCTAACTTTCTTATAAGGTTAGTTGTCTAGTTGAGGTATTATCAAATTGCGATTTGTTTTTATTGTACCCTCCATCATTATTTGTCACTCTGTGAAGTAAGTCTAAAGGTTGCACAGCTTACAAGGGTGAAAGAGGGATATTGTAGTTTTTTAGGTATCTGAGAATATCAATTTCTAGATGTGGAATATATGACCCGTATATAGTTAAACAGGCTACTTGCTTTATACTTTGCCTCTAACAGGTCATATGAGTAAAAAATTAAAATTAAAAAGCGAGTGAGATTAACCCAAAATGTATTTACAATGCATATTTGATCGTTTATTCAGAAATTAGATCGTCATTGTAGAAATATAGTTATCTGATCATAAGGAAAACGTTAACTGTTTACAAGATTCAACAAGAAAGGACAAAAAGAGATTGTGGTCACTGGTCACCCAAAGGAATCAACTATGCTAATTGCATTCCTGAATCACTGCAGTAAAACCTTAACCGGAAAAAATATTAGAACAAAAGGGATATTGTAAGCTAAAGACTTTTACATGAGAGGAGGCTATTGCGACTTAGGAATAGTGAAGATATGGCATACCTAGGCTTTTATGTCTTGATGATTCACGCATTAACGCTGCACAAAACTTATCGCCATCATTTAAAGAGTGTGTTTCTATAAATTCCGTCAACTCCTTATGGGCCTCTGGGTTGTAGCTCTGTTCTGTCAAATTATACAGTTAAATCAAATGCTGCTTTTGTTTAACTACAATTTTATTTTAACTTTCGCAACAGTCTTTCTCTATATCCAAAATCAGCACAGGTTCTGAACTGTTTCAGTGACCAAAACTGTATCAGCGATATTTGGTATCTACACTAATAAAGTCCCTTTGTCAAGTCTAGATCCAAAAACTTTATAGCAAAATTTGTTTCTAAAGGTTACTTGTTTGACAATAAAAGTCAATTCAAGGAGGAACACACCTGAAGCTGTGATTTGACAACCCTGACTGCAACATATGTAAAGAAGTTGTGGAGGTTCTTTGCCGCTTTGGCTTCTGGCGATGCTTCTCCAAATCCTATCAAAAGTCCAAATCACCATCATTTTAAACTTAATCCTTAGGCCCGGCTCATATAATTTAGTTTAGAGTTTAACAAAATACTTAGAATTAGGCTAAAAAACTGTCCTAAACGTTTCAGTTAAAATTTGAAGTCTCAAACAGTCCTATAGGTTTATGTAGAATAGATAGTAGGTTATTCATGTCAAAATGAGTCGGTTTGAGCTGGATTTCATTAATATTGGTAACGCGTCAAGAGGAAAAACTTGAAAATTTAGCTAAAATGGCAAATGGGTCAAAACTAGAAGTCTATTTATAGAAAAACCTAGGAGAGGAGAGAACCCACCTGGAACAATCATCTTTTGACAATTTAAACGAGTCCTAGGAGACGTTCTTTGGTTCCATTGCTTAAAAGGAAAACCTACAATGGTTGATCCATGGGGTTTATGTAAAATAGAGAAGTGAGATACTGGAAGAAGTGTTGTAGATTCCATGTTCAGAGGAAGAAAAAGATGTTCAATAGTTTCAATAATTTGAGTGTACCATGTTTTTATCAAGACTCATTGGATATGAAAGATCCTTGCAAAATATCTTTTGCCCCACTTTTGCAATAAAATATATGTATAGTATCTGAGCCACAAAAAATGAAGGCTTCCATTTGAAACATAAAAATTCAAAACATTTATTAGTGGGATTGCAGCAACAAAAAATACTAGTAAATCCCAAGATTAAAGAACATTATTATTTTCACTTGGCTCAAAAAGCTTGATAAGAAATTGTGTTTGCCTTATAGGATAAACTTTAAGCTTGTTTTTATGCACCAACTGGACTTGATCTCAGTTCCACTTGGTTATATATATTTCAAGCTCGTTATTGACTTTCATGCTCCAAGCAACTTTTTTTACCTTCAAAATATCTCTTCATATGAAATCGTTTTTTTTTTTTTTTTTTTTTTTTTTTTTTTTTTAATTATTATTATTATTATTTTAAGTAATTTATTATTATTATTATTATTATTATTATTATTATTATTATTATTATTATTATTATTATTATTATTATTCATAGGTACAACTGTGCAAGTTAAAAATTAAAATGTATGTTCCAACTTGGACGTGGAAGTTGTCCCTTAAAAAAGGCTTTTGATCATACATAATTCATGCAAATCTTTGGAATTTGAGATGAATTCTATTTTTTGATGTAAAGATAGAGTGTAACTAGATTATGATCAATGTGCTTAAGAGGAAATAATGTAGCGACTATTATTGTATTTTTATATTATACTTTATCACATAGAATAAATAAGCCATTAAGCCACTATATGATGTACACATTCATAATTCAGTTAGAGTCATTTGGTTCAAAATATATAAATTGTTCTATTTAAAATTAATAGCAGTGTATCCGCGCGTTGCGGTGACGAGGTATCCTGAAATAAATTTTTTTGATAGAATTAATAAAAATGTTACGGGAAGTCATTCTGACACCTAAATTTACCTAGAGAACGAAATACTAAAAGAGTTGGTAAACTACACTTCCCACCCTAGCATATATTTACGATCTTAGTCACTAAAGGTGCAATAGGGTTCACACAAGGTCCAAAACACTTTACTATATAAACCTCGTTATACCCTCACTCAGGGTTTGACACCCTCTCTCTCTCAAACTAGCCGCACCCTATTTCTTCTTCTTCTCCAGTTGTTTTTCCGACCAAACAAACACCACCGCCACCACCACCACACTCCTTACAACACCACGATTAACACCACCACAGCTTGAGTTCATCACCAAAATATCTCTCTCGTTTTGTTGATACCGACGATCGAAGGTAGAAAAACCCACCACCTTTTTTGTCGTTCTAGCGACGGTGGAGGATAAGTACATGAATTTTCAAGAGTTTTTTATTAAATAAATATTAAAACTAATAAATATGAAGCTAAATAATTGTTAAGATAGAGGGTTGTACATTGTGTTTAAATGATTGTAATATTGGGTGTATGAGTGTTTTTAATGCTATTAATGTAGGATGAGTGTTGTACATTGTGTTAATACAAATATCGCCTAAAAACGTTATTTATATTTTACGATCTTCGCTAAGTTTTGTTAATGACAAATGTAAACTTTAGTTTTTAAGTAAAACATAATCTTAGTTTTAAAGACTTGCATAAACTAGACTTTTGCTACATTTTACATTTCATAAAACACAACACTTTTTATTTTCCAAAAATAGAATTGTCACAACACATTTATGGCAAGTTTTGTCATTATACATTTATGGAAAGAAATGTGTTTGACTTACTAAGATGTTGTTTGCAAGTTTAGTGTTTGACTTGATATTATGTGATGTGACATTGTTTGGTTTGCAAGAGTAATGAGATGTGACTTTGTTTGGTTTGCACGATTTATTGCAAAACCAACTGCAAGCCCGGCGGTACCCTGGAGGTATACGGGCGGAACCCTTTTGAGGGGTCCGCCTGATCCGCCAGACCTGCAGAAGGTCTGGCTATAAATATCAAACCACAAGTTGAATTTTGGCTTATCACTTGACATCATATTTTACACACACATTCATTCTTTCATCTAACCTCTTAGCATTTCATATGTGAAGTTTCTTTTTGTAGCAAAGAGATTCACGAGCTTACTAAAAGTAACAAGTATTCAACATAACGTTGCAAGACTTGTTAGCTTAGCATTGTGTAGACTTGTGTAGTTTACACTTCATTTGATTGTGTATTTTCAGTAGTGATCGGTTAGTATTTTAGTCCTCAAAATACAAAGTGTATCAGGAGTAGTTGTACCCTTGTAAAAGAACTAACGGGAGTGGTTGTACCCTTGGTAAATAACTCGACATCTAGCTTTGTGTTGGTAAAAGTATAAGCGACGTGTAAGGTTTTCTCTGCCGGTGAAAGGAGCTTGTTGACTAGTAAAAGTAACTCTCGAGTTGGATACTCGGGGCGTGGACGTAGGGCAAGGAAAAAGAGTCCTTGTAGCCGAACCACGATAAATACTCGTGTTGTGGTTTGATCGTTTCTTTCATTTACTTGCATGTTATATATTGTGTTTGTGTATATATCTTTGATCAAACGGAAAGTTTCAAAGCTAACTTAACAAGTTAAAAAGATTTTAATCGGTAAACTATTCAACCACCCTTCTAGTTTTCCACAATTGGCATCAAGAGCTACATTACTCAAGCTTTTAAAATATATTGTGTTTAAAAACTTGAAACGATCCATGGATTTTGAAAATTACAAAGAAGGGCAATCTATGCAAAGACCACCAGTCTTTGAAGCAAATGGTTTTATATATTGGAAAAACCGTTTTGAAACTTACGTGAAATCTAAAAATATAGATTTGTGGTATATAATTATTGATGGTGATAACGTAGTTACTAACATCAAAGATGATGATCAAAAGAAATTAATTGGTAAAAATAATGAAGCTAAAATGTTGCTTTACAACGCTTTGCCTAAGAAAGAATATGAAAAAGTCTTTTTGTGTAAAACCGCCAAAGATATTTGGCAATCTTTAATTGTCACTCATCAAGGAAACTCACAAGTTAAAGATAACAAAATTGATCTTCTTGTTCAACAATATTAACAATTTGTTATTTCCGAAGATGAGATTATTGATAACGCTTTTGCTAGGTTTAATACTATTATTACTTCACTTAAAGCACTTGACGAATCTTTTTGTAGCAAGAACTTTGTCAGGAAATTTCTTAGAGCACTCCATCCGAAGTGGAGAGCAAAAGTGACGGCAATTGAAGAATCCAAAGATCTTTCAAGCATGTCACTTGATGAGCTAATTGGAAACCTCAAAGTTCACGAAATGGTAGTGGAAAAAGATTCGGAACTAGTTAGAGGCAAGAAAGAAAAAGTTAAGTACATTGCCTTGAAAGCTAGAGTCCAATCAAGTGATGATGAAGAATCTACTTCGGATAGTGATGATGAGGAATATGCTATGGCTGTTAGAGACTTCAAGAAGTTCTTTCGTAGAAGAGGAAAGTTTGTAAGGCAACCTAAAGATGACAAGAAAACTTTCCGAAAAGATCGTGATGATAGGAAAGGAAAGGTTGAAAGAAAATGCTCTAGGTGTGGAGACACAAGTCATCTTGTAGGAGAATGTCCAAAACCACCCAAGAGCAAACCTCAACAAGCTTTTGTGGGTGGTGCTTGGAGTGACTATGAAGGAGATGACGATGAGCCAAAGAATGACGATATTGCTCTCATGGCTCACAACTCAAATGAGGTATTATCCGACTCATCTTACTCCTCTATTGATGATGACACTTTACAAAAAGAATATAACAAACTTTGTGAATTGAGCTTAAAAATCATAAACAAAAATAATTTTTTGAAAACTAAAAAGGAATTTTTAGAAAATGAAGTTTATGAGTTAAAAGAAAAAGCTAAGAGATTAGAAAAGAGTAAAGGTATTGACACACCTTGCAAATCATGTGAAGAGCTTAAACTAGAAGTTGAGAAACTCAAAATTACTCAAAATGATCTAATAAAACAAACCACAAAGTTTAAGAAGTTCGATAAGAGCATTTCTTGTGCGGATAAAATTATGAAACTTCAAAAGTCACCCTTTGATAAAACAGGACTAGGATTTATGAAAATATAAACTTCAAAGGGTCAAATGAAACAAGAAAAGAGTGCATAAGAAACAAATAAAATTGCTACAGCAGCCTGCGGATCAGGCGGAACCCAATTTAGGGTTCCGCCCGTTGGTCCCGAAGGTTCTGCCAGGTCTGCTGCAGCAGTAACTCCATCCACTTCGGATCGTTCAAAATTTGTTAAAGTTACATACAAAAATGGAACAAAACCCGCGTTTAAAACTGGAGTAGAATTTAGTAAAAATGAATTTAGAGCTAAAACTACTTAACCAAGACCTAAGAATCCAATTCCCAAACGCCCCTTTCCAAAGAGCAACTTCAACGCTCGACCAAACTACCAACATGTTTGGAACCAAAACACTCCTAGAAATTACCAAACTCCAAACCACATGCCATGGAACCCTTATGCTCTATTTTCATACTTGGAACAATTTAATGGTATGCTTAACCAAAATGGACCCATGAGAAATTGGGGACCAAATGTTTGAGTGTTTTTCATAAAATAGGTGTGCCTCAAAGTTTGTTTGGAACCGGATGAATGGATTAAAGATAGCGGTTGTTCAAGGCACATGACGGGTAACAAAAGCCTCTTCACTTCTTATCACAAATGTGACGGAGGTAATGTTACATTTGGTAGTAATGCTAAGAGCAAAATCATCGGAAAAGGTACAATCTCTCATGACTCCCTTTTTATTGATGATGTAGCTCATGTTGATAACTTAGGCTTTAATCTCCTTAGTATTAGTCAACTTTGTCGTAATAAGTATAATGTTCTTTTTAGTGAAAACGGAAGTAAAATACTTAAAGATGGTATAACCATAGCCAAAGGTGTCCTTAAGAACAACGTATATGTCATGAAGATGGATCCAACATCTAGAGACAAACTTTGTCTTACCTCATTAGATGAATCTTCAACTTTATGGCATAGACGTTTAGGACACGCTAACATGAGACTAATCCAAAACCTCTCATCCAAAGACTTAGTTCGAAACCTACCTAAGTTGAAATATGACCAACACTTTTGTGATGCTTGCAAAGTCGGTAAACAAGTCCATAATAGCCATAATGCTAAAAACTTGGTTTCTACATCTAGGTGTCTAGAACTTATGCATACAGATTTATTTGGTCCATCCGCTATACAAAGTTATGGAGGTAACTTCTATACTTTGGTCATAGTTGATGATTACTCAAGATATACTTGGACAAAATTTATGAAAAGTAAAAATGAAACTTTCGATAAATTTGAGATTCTAAGTAAGAAAATTCAAAATCAAGTAGGGTCTAATATTGTGTCTATTAGAACGGATCAACGTCGTGAATTTGATAATGAATTTCAATTTGGAAACTTTTGTGATAACAATGGTATAACTCATAACTTTTCGGCTCCACGTACTCCTCAATCTAATGGTGTAGTAGAACGTAAAAACCGGACATTACAAGAGATGAGTAGAACAATGCTTAATGAACAAAACATTCCACAAAAGTTTTGGTGTAATGCCGTTGACACATCAACTTACATTTTAAATCGAGTCTTAATTAGACCATTTTTGAATAAAACTCCTTATGAACTATATAAAGGTAAAAAGCCTACATTAGGATACTTTAGAGTGTTTGGGAGTAAATGTTTCATTCTTAACACCAAGGATTATCTCACCAAATTTGACCCAAAGTCTTATGAAGGTGTATTTCTTGGATATTCACAAAATAGTAAAGCATACATTGTTTTGAACAAAGAAACCTTAAGAGTCGAGGAATCGTTGAACGTAACATTTGACGAGAGTCCACCTCCCTATAAGACATCACCTTTGGTAGATGATGACTTAGTTGAAAGCCAAGCAATAGAAAATCAAGAAATTTTAAGTGATGACAAAGAAAATGAACTATTTAACAAAGAACTTGTCAATGTCAAAGAATCTAAAAGTCATCCATTAGATGGTGTCATTGGCAATATTAACGAAAGAACACTAAGGTCAAAAGTTCAAAATGAAAGCAACTACTTTTGTTTCGTGTCAACCATTGAACCTAAAAATATTAATGAAGCCATTAAAGATGAGTCTTGGGTAATTGCAATGCAAGAAGAGTTAAACCAATTTGTTAGGAATGACGTATGGACATTGGTTCCTCAACCAAAGAGTCAAACTACAATTGGAACAAAATGGGTATTTCGTAATAAAATGGATGAAAATGGAATTGTGTCTAGAAACAAAGCTAGGCTAGTTGCACAAGGATATAACCAACAAGAAGGCATTGACTACGATGAAAATTTTGCTCCGTTGCTAGGCTCGAGTCAATTAGAATCTTACTTGCATATGCATGTGCACACAATTTTAAACTCTTTCAAATGGACGTCAAAAGTGCATTTCTAAACGGTGTCAATAATGAAGAAGTGTATGTTGCTCAACCACCGGGCTTCATCGATTTTGAAAAACCAAATCATGTTTACAAACTTAAAAAGGCTCTTTACGGACTTAAGCAAGCTCCAAAAGCATGGTATGATCGACTTAAAACATTCCTAGTTGACCATAAGTATACCATGGGCTTAGTTGATAATACTCTCTTCACTAAGAAGAAAGATTCACATATTATCATAGTCCAAATCTATGTTGATGACATTATATTCGGATCAACTTGTCAAGAATTATGTGTGGATTTCTCAAAAATCATGCATGACGAGTTTGAAATGAGTATGATGGGAGAACTCAACTTTTTCCTAGGACTCCAAATCAAACAACTAGAAGATGGTATCTTCTTTAACCAATCTAAATATATTAAGGACATGCTTAAGAAATTTGGACTAGAAGATTCGAAACCTATCAAAACTCCCATGTCCACGGAAACTAAACTCACCAAGGATGAGGAAAGTGAATCCGTAGATAGCACTAAATATAGAGGTATGATTGGTAGTCTACTTTACCTAACGGCTAGTAGACCCGACATTATGTTTAGTGTTTGTCTATGTGCTCATTTTCAAGAAGATCCTAAAACTACCCATCTCGAAGCAGTTAAAAGGATTTTTAGGTATATTAAGGGCACTACACATTTAGGTTTATGGTATCCCAAAGGAACGGGAATAGACACCATAGTGTATGCCGACTCGGATCATGCCGGTGACTATGTCGATAGAAAAAGTACAAGTGGTATTTGTACTGTTGTTGGACATTGTCTCACCTCATGGTTCTCTAAGAAGCAAACGGCTCTTGGTATCTCAACAACGGAAGCCGAGTACGTTTCGGCCGGAAAGGCATGTCAACAAGCTCTTTGGATGAAGCAAGCTCTTGTCGACTACGGAATTCAACTCAACGACATCACAATTCTTTGTGACAATAAAGGTGCCATTGATCTTAGCAAAAACCCGGTTCAACATGCTCGTACCAAACATATTGAAATCCGTCATCATTTCCTTCGTGACAACATTCAAAAAGGAAATATCTCAATTGAGAAAGTTTCTTCCGAAGACAACATAGCCGACATTCTCACAAAACCCCTTAAACGTGAACCTTTTAACCTTCTTAGGCTAGGCTTAGGACTCATGGAACCTACATTGTAGTTCTGGACATTAGACAAAAATCACAAAAATCAAAACAAATCCATAACTCTTTTCCTCAGCAGGGTCGGCGGAACCCTCAGACACAACGGGCGGAACCCATTTTAGGGGTCCGCCGTATCCGCCGACCTGCAGAACCAAAATCTTTGTTTATATTAAACCAAACACCCATTATCTCATACCACCACTTCCAAACTGCTACTATTCACTTTACCATCCATCCATACCTACGAATTCTTGGTCTTCCATCCATTTACATTGCAATTCAATCATCATTGTAAGTATTCTAAACATGATAACAATCCTGATCTGAGTCTAGGAATTCTATTTCTTGCACAAAAACAAAAACTTGGGGTTATGCATTAACTTGAAAAAACTCATGCATAAGATTAGGTGTTTAACAAAACTAATCATGTCTCCCATAGTTAGGAATTGCATCCTTAATTAGTATAAACATGTTTACTAAAACACCCCATGTCAAATCCTTCCAAAAAATTTCTCACAAGTAGGACAATTATTTTTTCGTCTCACATTGAGAATACAAAATCAAAACGTTATGTTTAAAACATCACTTGGATAATGTCTCTTGAATGCTAAAGGGAATACATAACCAATATGTATTTTCGGGTACATTCAAACGAAGCTACATTGAACTAGGAGCGTTTGGGTTATCTTTTGTTTTATAACAAAACTTGCATAAAATGATTTTGAAGCATCAAAATGAGTCAAGATAACCGCACCTCCACATTGTTTTCATATAGGCACACACTAGAACATCCACATTATAATAGTGGTTTACTTAAACTAAAATGTGAAATTTTGTTGTTTTAGGAATCATCATGCCTCCTCTAACCCACTACGACCACAAGGACACCATTAAGTACCTACCAAAACACCACAAAACCAAAGGCCTTACCCCAAACCAAGTAAACGTTTTCAAAACCCTAGAAAAACACTATGTCCATGAGGGTAGAACCATTGACCCGTCTTTCCTAGAAGGCACAAACCTTTACGCCGAATTTTCCACAATCAACTTTGAGTGTCTTTTGAATATCGACGAGCCTATTTCTCCTAGGTTCATTCTAGAGTTCTATGCATCCTCCGTCCTCTCCACGGATGATTATGGTCATATGTCTATCAACTTTAGGGTTAGCGGTCATCAATACCCCTTCACTCTTGAGGAGTTTGCTCAAATCCTAGGTGTCCCAAACCGTGGTACTTGCCTGTATTCCGACTTGCACTCCCTCTCAACTCTTGACAATCTCCAAGACAGTATCTACCCTTATGACACACCCCTTGTCTCAAAAGACGTACTCCGTGACCACCTCTTTGTTAGGACCACCACCACTAGGAGAACCCGTTCGGGGAATGAGGTCGATAAGGACCCATATGGAATGGAAATGAACGAACTCAAACCCCAATTCAAGAAATGGGAGGAAGTCCTTAGAGCCAATGTCATTAGCACAATAGGAAACCGTGACCATATCAACCTTTGCCTTTGCTACATGCTCTACTCCTTGTCCGTTAGGCAACCCTTCAACCTTGCCTACTACATGGCCAAGAGAATGGCCGACATTCCTGTGCATGGCACAATGGCTATGCCGTATGGAATGCTCTTGACCCGTCACTTTAGGTTCATCTCACCCATTCCACCAACTCCAAATGGTCTTCGTCTTGACTACACTCTCATTCCACAAACCTTTGTTCCACTTAGGAATAAGAGAGTCTACAAAGCCCAAGGAAAACGTCCTCATCCTCCTACCTCATCATCATCTTCCTCAATGAGTGAAGATGACAATTTGCCAAACTCTAGGCTCCCACCTCTCGAATACCTATCCCAACTTCCGGATATTCCAAATGAGTCGGCGGAGTTCAAGCAAACAAAGGGGATGTTCAAGAATCTTGGAAGATTCCTTGGAAAGCTCAAGAACAAGATTGACCGTCAATGAGTGCGGGTGTGTAGGAGTGTTTGGCATTAGGTGGTATTTGAACAAATTTGGTCGTTTAAACAATATTTGTGATGTATTTGTGTGTTAGTACAATGTTTGATACAATTTGGAACATGTAGTATCTAACTTTGATGCAGGTAGACAACTCTTGGCAAGTTGTCAAATTTTCAAGTTTATGATATTTTCACTAAGTATAGTGAAATTCTCGACCTCAAGGTCAAAGTCCTATGAAATGTGTGTTTACGTGTCTATTTTTTGCATTGCCCAACCAGAAATGCCTTATCTTTTGGATTTTAGGAGTTTTAGGAAATTTTGAAAATCGTCTCGCGGGTCAAAAACGCGAACTGCCCTTTTCTGAAGCTCTGGCGGATCTGGCGGTACCCAAAATTGGGTTCCGCCAGTGCAATTTCTGGGAATTCCAGAAATGGCCCAACGGACCAGGCGGCACCCTCAAATGGGTTCCGCCAGTGTATTCTGAGGGTGCCGCCAACAACCTGCAGAATTTTTGTTTTCATTTTCACCAATTCAACATCCAAACACCAAATTCCAATCCTTTTAGGTAGAAACCCATTTCTTGCAATGTGTTTAGCATAATAGGGTACTCCTTCTTCCATAAACTTAACCAAAACCAATTCCCGCCAAAATTCAAAATTTTCCATAACAACCTCAAGGACCCCTCACACATAAAGGAAGGAACCCTTTTAAGGGATCCTTGAAATCCCTGAGATCTATACTACCACAAATCCAGCAAAACCACTAACCATTTAGTGCAAAACTTGTCTTTTCACTTCACCATTTTCATTGGATTGACTTCCATGATTTGACAACCCACAATTAGTTTTCCAAATCATTAGAAACCTCCTTTTTTGTATGGACTAACATCAATTCCAAACACTCCTTTCCATAATCCTTCAACACTATAAATTAAGCCATCCTAAACACTATCAAATCACACCTTCTTCACCACAATTTCTGAAACTTCTAAACCATTTTTCACCATGACTAAGTCAACAATCACCTCTCAACCATCAAGACCCATCCAGAAAACCGCCCGGATAAGTGTTAAACCACTATGGTCTAATCAACCCATCAACCTAAGCTCCTCATCTTCGGATGAATTCACATCACCTATAAAATATGAACACTTTTTGAACCTTGCATCTCCATCACCATCACCAAATGAACCTAATGAGCTCACTCCACCACCTACTAAATCACCCATTGACCCAAGTCCACCAAGTGCTCCAACCCAACCATCCAAAACTTCATCACCATCACCATTACCCAAAATGGAACCTATGGAGTTATTTGGGTCTCCTCCCACATCACTACACCCTTTGTCCAAGATCTAAATGATCTTCCACCAAGACCTACACAACCACCACCTTTTGGAAATAAATCACCAAGGTCAATTCTTGACCAAAATGAACTTTTTAACCACACTCAACCACCACAACAAGTGTACCATCAACCCAAACCATTGTTCTTTCACCCCATCTACCATGACATCCATGGTCCTCTTTATGGAGAACCAAACTTTGAAAACCATGATCACCTAACTCCACCACACTCTCAAGTTCAAACCTTTGAGTCTTTCTTTCCCTCATATGAGGATATACAAAACATGGTTGAAAACCACCTCCATCAAGCAATGGAATTTCAAACCACCTTGCTTGATTCAATACCAAACCCATCATCCACCCAAGAACCAAAAACCAATCAACCCTCAAACCAAGAACCCAAAACCAACCCATTTCCACCCACTCATCCCCATGTTTGCTCAAATTGTGAGCAAATGGGTGCAAGCATCAAAACGTTGCTTCACCAACTCCAAGATGAAACCCGGTTTGCATTCCAACACGTCATAGAACGTTTGGATGCTCTTTCCCACCCAAACAAATCATAGACAACCATTTGGAGGCCGTTTGCCCCAATTTAGGAAACTATTTCTTTCTACTTACTTTCGTGCATTGTTGGTTGATCATTTTTATTGTGGTTGCAATGTGTGTGGTAACTACAAACTTGGCTATATATATATCACCAACTAACCATATTTTTGTAGGATCCAAAATCCATGTTTCCCACCTTGGCACTCCTTTTAGGGGGAGTAACAAGCAAGGGGGAGCAAGTGAATTTTTCCGCTTCGCTACTCTACTTTTTGTTTCGACAAAAAGGGGGAGAAATATATTAAACCTTCAAAACTTAATATGATTTTCATCACTTAAGTAAAACAAGTTTAATGTAAATTTTTTTAAGTCTTAAAAACCAAGATTTTGTGAGTTACTTAACAAAGTGTATGTTTTGTCATTAACAAAAAGGGGGAGATTGTTAATACAAATATCGCCTAAAAACGTTATTTATACTTTACGATCTTCGCTAAGTTTTGTTAATGACAAATGTAAACTTTAGTTTCTAAGTAAAACATAATCTTAGTTTTAAAGACTTGCATAAACTAGATTTTTGCTACATTTTACATTTCATAAAACACAACACTTTTTATTTTCTAAAAATAGAATTGTCACATCACATTTATGGCAAGTTTTGTCATTATACATTTATGGAAAGAAATGTGTTTGACTTACTAAGATGTTGCTTGCAAGTTTAGTGTTTGACTTGATATTATGTGATGTGACATTGTTTGGTTTGCAAGAGTAATGAGATGTGACTTTGTTTGGTTTGCAAGATTTATTGCAAAACCAACTGCAAGCCTGGCGGTACCCTGGAGGTACACGGGCGGAACCCTTTTGAGGGGTCCCGCCTGATCCGCCAGACCTGCAGAAGGTTTGGCTATAAATATCAAGCCACAAGTAGAATTTTGGCTTATCACTTGACATCATATTTTACACACACATTCATTCTTTCATCTAACCTCTTAACATTTCATATGTGAAGTTTCTTTTTGTAGCAAAGAGATTCACGAGCTTACTAAAGGTAACAAGTATTCAACACAACGTTGCAAGACTTGTTAGCTTAGCATTGTGTAGACTTGTGTAGTTTACACTTCATTTGATTGTGTATTTTCAGCAGTGATCGGTTAGTATTTTAGTCCTCAAAATACAAAGTGTATCGGGAGTAGTTGTACCCTTGTAAAAGAACTAACGGGAGTGGTTGTACCCTTGGTAAAGAACTCGACATCTAGCTTTGTGTCGGTAAAAGTATAAGCAACGTGTAAGGTTTTCTCCGCCGGTGATAGGAGCTTGTTGACTAGTGAAAATAACTCTCGAGTTGGATACTCGGGGCGTGGACGTAGGGCAAGGAAAAAGAGTCCTTGTAGCCGAACCACGATAAATACTCGTGTTGTGGTTTGATCGTTTCTTTCATTTACTTGCATGTTATATATTGTGTTTGTGTATATATCTTTGATCAAACGGAAAGTTTCAAAGCTAACTTAACAAGTTAAAAAGATTTTAATCGGTAAACTATTCAACCCCCCTTCTAGTTTTTCACACATTGTGTTTAAATGATTGGAATATTGGGTGTAGGGGTGTTTTTATTTTTTAATGATATTAATGTATAATAAGGGTTGTAGATTGTGTTTAAATGATTGTAATATTGGGTGTACTAGCTTCCAGGCCCGGCCGATGGCCGGCTAGTTTTAAGATTTTTTTTAAGAAAAGAAAGATAGTACAAATGCCTTTATAATAGATTAATAATGTAAATTGCAAGAAACTTTGTGATTCTATATCATTTAGTAGGATGTTAATTACATATAAGATAAAATTTCGGCGTCACGTTGCATAATAAAAAATAAACAAAATGCATACCTGGATAGTACATTGTACTATTAGTTTGTCATGTTTATATCAGTTGGTCATGTTTTTAATAACTACAAAAAGTACATATACTTTGTTGTAGACAAAAAGATTAAAAATAAATAAACTTATAAACTATGCAAACTTTGTTTATACACAACGTTGCTTGTAGATTTGATGTAGTTGTCATCTTTGTCACAACACAACATTTTTAGACCTTTCTCGTGTTCCAAAATAGAGTCACGCACCTTAGACAAAGTTTGATCTTAACTTTTATTTATTGTCATGGCAAAATAAACGGAAACGTGAAAAAAAAACACAACAACATTAGTAACAAAAAGAATGTATTAAAGAAAGTAATATACTACAAAAATATGAAATAAATTCTTTTGGTAATATCAAAGTTTGTAACGTACTTCTTTGTATACAACATGATTTGTTTTGTAATATCAAAATATACAGGGAAAGTTCAACAACATCCATAGCCACGCCCGGTGGCAACTCTAACAATTATACGAAGAAGTGCAAGAGCCACGGTAACTGTTATCACATAGCTCGTGGCAGGACTTCTTGAACTTGAGAAGCCTGTTGTATACGGATAACATGCGTAAAAAAATAAGCACTTGTCTAAAATTTGATCGATACAAAAGTAGGATGGACATTTAGAATCTTAAAGTGTATTTCAAAACATAAAACATCATGGATCATTTTACCTTCAAGATAATATATGATTATTATTCAAATAGTAATATATGAAATTGCAGGTTACATGCATGACTGTATGTTTTAATCTAAGATCTTTTGCCACATTGTCTAAATTGAAGTGAAATTACACATTTCGTTCTCACTGGGTATTATAAATTGTTTCAAGGGTGCTATTAATCGACCCACAATTAATGAGATTTGTCTATTTGAGCATCAATTTCCTAAAAGTATTTGCAATATAAACTTCTTCACGATTACCCATTAAACAATCAAAAAGGACCGGTAACCAACTGAAACTCGGTATACAAACAATGCCTAAATTTTATCATTAGAAAAAGTGTTTTGTGAAAGATTGTTCAATTAAAGCATATTTTTCATGAACTGCGAGGTAAGGGAAGTGTTTTGGCACAAAATTAAACTAATTATACTAATGTTAGTGTATTCACTACGATGTAACAAATTAGATGATCATATTTCACAATCTTATTTTTATAATCAAGGAGATTGAATGCACTTTCAAGCTTGTTTGAACAGTTTCCATTAGTATACTTTTAACCCGTTGACACATTTTATGACAATATAAAAAGAATAAATTGTATGCATTTTCAACCTATTTGACCCGTTTGACACATTTCATGAAGCTTGCATACCTTGTTATAAGACATTAGATTCTTAACCCAGTTGACCCATTTCATGACAGTATTTAAGCATCCATACCTCTAATAATTGAAGAATTTGTATGCACTATCAATCTATTTGACCCGTTTCATTTATTTGATTGCTAAGTGACCACGATAATAAGACTATAGATAATCTTTGCCATCTTAAATGAGTCAATTTTCATTCTAAATATGCAATCATAATATGTGAGTGATAATTTTTTTAATGAAAAAAGAGGGAATTGCAAAAATCGTCCTTAAAGAATGGCCAAATTGCACGTTTCGTCCCTGAACTTTCGAAAGTGCAAGGATCGTCCCTGTGGGAAACTTTTGGGGCAAAAATCGTCCCTGGCCTACTTCAAATGACTAAAATACCCCTGCCAAACTTTAGGGACGATTTTTGCAATTCTCTCTTTTTCATATTCTTACTCAAATGGTCCCTGTGCTTCGCTGGGCATTACAAATTTAGTCCTAACTTTTTTTTAATTAATTTATTTAACTATTAATATTAGTATTATTTTTTTATACGATTTCGTCCGTTTTTGTCCGTTTTTCTTTCGTTTTTGTCCATTTTTCTTACGTTTTTGTCCGTTTTTCTCACGTTTTTTTCGTTTTCATACGTTTTTGTCCATTTTTCTTACGTTTTTGTCCGTTTTTCTCACGTTTTTTCCGTTTTAATACGTTTTTGTTCGTTTTTCTTACTTTTTTGTCCGTTTTTCTCACATTTTTTTCGTTTTCATACATTTTTGTCCGTTTTTCTTACGTTTTTTTCCGCTTTCATACGTTTTTGTTCGTTTTTCTTCCGTTTTTCTCACTTTTTTTCCGTTTTCATACGTTTTTGTTCGTTTTTCTTACGTTTTTGTCCGTTCTTGTTACGTTTTTTTTCGTTTTTATACGTTTTTGTCCGTTTTTTCTCACTTTTTTTCGTTTTCATACGTTTTTCTTCGTTTTTCTTACGTTTTTATCCGTTTTTTCTCATGTTTTTTTTCGTTTTCATACGTTTTTATCAGTTTTTCTTACGTTTTTTTCGGTTTTCATACGTTTTTCTTCCATTTTTCCACTTTTTCGTCCGTGTTTACACTGTCCATCACAAACAAAAAAATTCCAAAAAAAAATTTCAAAAAAAAAATTTTAGAAAAATAAAATAAAAAAAGGTTTTCGAAAAAAAATTTGAAAAAATGTTTTTGAATTTTAAAATTTCAAAAAACATGTTTTCGAAAAAAAATTTAAATAATTCCAAAATTTTTCTAATTTTTTTTTAAATATTTCTTCTAAAAAATATTTTTTTAAAATATTTTTTCTAAAAACTATTTATTCGATTTTTTAAAAAAGTTGTAGAAAATTTTTTTTGAAAAAAAAAAGAAAAAAAAAGTTTTTGAAAAAAAAAAATTCGAAAAGAATTTTATTTTTTAAAAGAAAAAATCTTTAGACTTCATCCAAAACGGAAAAAAACGTAAAAACAACGGAGAAAAACGTATAAAAACGAAAAAAAACGTAACAAGAACGGACAAAAACGTAAGAAAAACGAACAAAAACGTATGAAAGCGGAAAAAAACGTAAGAATAATGGACAAATACGTATGAAAACGATAAAACGTGAGAAAAACGGACAAAAACGTAATAAAAACGAACAAAAACGTATGAAAACAGAAAAAACGTGAGAAAAACGGACAAAAACGTAAGAAAAACGAACAAAAACGTATGAAAGCGGAAAAAAACGTAAGAAAAACGGACAAAAACGTATGAAAACGAAAAAAAGGTGAGAAAACCAGACAAAAACGTAAGAAAAACGAACAAAAACGTATGAAAACGAAAAAAAAGGTGAGAAAAACGGACAAAAACGGACAAAACGTATGAAAACGATAAAAACGTGAGAAAAACAGACAAAAACGTAAGAAAAACGAACAAAAACGAAAGAAAAACGGACGAAATCGTATAAAAAAAATAATACTAATATTAATAGTTAAATAAATAAATTAAAAAAAAATGTTAGGACTAAATTTGTAATGCCTAGCGAAGCACAGGGACCATTTGAGTAAGAATCTGAAAAAGAGAGTTGCAAAAATTGTCCCTAAAGTTTGGCAGGGGTATTCTAGTCATTTGAAGTAGGCCAGGGACGATTTTTGCCCCATAAGTTTCCCACAGGGACGATCCTTGCACTTTCCAAACTTCAGGGACGAAACGTGCAATTTGGCCAAACTTTAGGGACGATTTTTGCAATTCTCTCATGAAAAAAATAATAAGCAACAGTTTACCTTAATGATCATCTTTACATAAATTTATGAGAAAGTTTACTGAAATTACCTTTAAGCAAGATAACCTCCTCATTGTTTTAATAGGGATGTACACATGATCTACACACAAAGATTAAAAAAAAAAAGAGAGTATCAGTTGTTATAAAAGGCCGTCATTAAGCCATTTCCAAATGAGATAAAGCATAAATTGCACTCAAACGCATTTGAGGGCATAAACAATGTACCTAACAAATCCCCAAAAGCATTTATTTGATTGCTAAGTGACCACGATAATAAGACTATAGATAATCTTTGCCATCTTAAATGAGCCAATTTTCATTCTAAATATGCAATCATAATATGTGAGTGATAATTTTTTTAATGAAAAAAAATAATAAGCAATAGTTTACCTCAATGATCATCTTTGCATAAATTTATGAGAAAGTTTACTGAAGTTACCTTTAAGAAAGATAACCTCCTCATTGTTTTAATAGGGAAGTACACATGATCTGCACACAAGGATTTAAAAAAAAAAGAGTATCAGTTGTTACAAAAGGCCGTCATTGAGTCATTTTCTAAATGAGATAAAGCACAAATTGCATTCAAACGCATTCGAGGGCATAAACAATGTATAGAACAAATCCCCAAAAGTATCTGAATATAATATAGCCTTACCAGATTATGATAATACCCTTTTTGTCTCTCCTCAGAACAAATATCCAAAAGTATGTTTGATAGTTTCTGCCGGAAGGAATATCACGGAACAGACTGCATCCATTATGCTGAATTTCACTGAAGAGAGAAGTAGAGTTTACATGAGCAAAATCTATGACGACCAAAGAAACCTCACAATCAACTCATGTAATTATCATGATTAAGGAAACTACTGAAATAGTTAAAGCATAATACAAAACTAAAGCTCAATTTCATGTATTAAAATGATAGCTCAATCAATATGATATGCAGTTCTTATTGGCATGTCATATTTTCAGTTCAGTATCCATGTTGGAGATCAAAGTTATTGCTACATGGCACACAAAAAATCACAGAACGATTAGGAATGGATCTCAAACTTCTGTACATGATAGAGAGTTTAGTTAATGTTTAGGTACACATACTAATATTAATATTGCATAACTTTATATAATATAATTTAATTAGTTGCAAAACCATTTTAAATAGTTATGAATATAAAGAGACCTTTAGATAACTTTTAAAACAATCGGTGTCCAGAATATGATGTACTTATCTGTTATCATCAAGCAATTCACTTTCGTTTATCCATCATGAGTAGGAGTCACTAACCTCCCATTAACTTGGTTGTGTAAATAACTAAATATTAGTTGTAACGAATTCAACAACTTAAAAGGTCATACGATATTTGTAGAACCAGAAAATTAGGAAAAAAAACATTAATAAAACAATAAATAGTACCTCACTTGGTGCTTCAGGCATGGTGCACACATCCATTGATAATAACTCCCTGTAACGGTGCCACATACCTGCTAATTGCCAAAATGATCAGTACTTGTTCACTAATTTGTTAGAACTACATAGTTCCTATCTTTATAGCCTTCGTCATCAAAGGCTATTTATTAACTTGCAGGCAAGAAAGAAAGAAAATGCATGCTTATTTTTACATAACAGTACTATTCTTCAAAATTCTAATTTAACTTTCCAGGTTTAACACTTTTAGGTACATGTTTTACTTGTTTGCTACTCATCTTTTCAATCATCATTGAAAAAAAATATTTTTAACGCATTTTGCATCACCCTAAGTAAGGCTAATTATGAACCTTACTTAATCCTTGTCAGGAGTAACATCTCTAAAGATATTTTGACCAAAAGATTTGTAGCATTTAAAGATAATATTAGCAACATAAAACGTTGTTAGATACACAAAAAGGTGTTTGGGTTTGAACCTTAGCTTCGCTATTTAAGACAAAAGAAGCATCTCTAATCATGCATTTTTCCTGCAAAACAATGGAAGGAATTACTACAATTGTGGTTGATTTATCCTCTTTCAACTTGCAAGAAACTCTAATAGTCAAAACTTACATCGTATACCTGGTATGAAACATCACACGAACAAAAAAAGCCGCCAATAAAGATGAAACTAAACTATAACATACCTTTTGATGTTTTTATCTTTTGATTGTTGCATTCAGTACAATCCGTGTAAATCACAAAAAAACTAATTGTTAGGTCAACATTTAGTAAACACAAGTATAATGATAAGAGAAATGAGATGAGAATGAGAGTGGGATGATTATGAGAAGTATGTGAAAGTGAAATGCAAGAGTTTCCTTAATGTTTTCAAATAACCAACCAAATATTACAAAGACCTAAGCCATCTATATATAGGGAAGGAGCTAGGGCAACATTCCCTCTCCTCCCATTCTAGAAAACGTATGGGCCATAAAGCCCATGGATCACTTAGCTTAAGTCTAGTAAACATGTAACATTACATAAGTGTAAGAAATAAAATAACTAAAGCAACCTATTATTACAAATGACCGAGACTTCATAAAATAGTAAAACTATGGTTCCAACAATCTCCCCCTAAGGGTCGGTCATCATGGTTGCTTGACGTCTTCGTCTTAATCTTTGACTTTCATAGCTTTAGACGTCTTCAGAAATGATTAGAATAAAGATGGATATACTCTGCTCTTTGTCTTTGTTCTTTGATGATGTTGTAGTGATAATGTTATGAAGTAATCTGCAATTCGTCACTCCTGCGTCTGTGGTGGTTGTCCGCCATTCCAACATGCTCATACATCTTTGAGTTCTGACTTATACATGCACGTAGTCCCTTTCTTTCACATAAGATCTTTGGTCTTTAAACTTTGTAGATTCTTCTTTTTGGCGTAGAATCTTACTTTGAACTTTGTGTTGCTTTGATCTTTGAGGGAGCTTTTGATGATAGCAAGATGCATGTATGAGCATGTGGAATCCGTCATCATGGAAGTGAGGCACCTGCGAGTAGACAGTTAGCAATAAATCACCGGTACTTACGGATAAGGAATTAGAGCTCATCCACAGCATATTGTGAAGACTCCTTCTAATCCTTATCCAGGCCGTTCCCATATCAGATACTCCCGAAGGAGCTTACGAGACCTACTAGGTAGCTCAATGACTGGGTGAGTCGCTGGGGATCACTCCACGACTGTAGACCGTAATGGAACCACCGCAAACACTAAGCGTAACCCTTGTGGGATTACCGAAGTGACCTGCTGTCAGGGCTGTTTGATGTTGACCCTGGCAGGATTTCCGTTCAATCATTGAGAAAAACTTACGTAATCCTCTCATAAACGTTCTCGGCAGATTGCTAAGATCTGCGAAGGACTCGATAGTTTACAACTGATGCCCATTGATGTAGAACACCAGTCGTAGAAATACTAAGTGTTCCTAAGAGATCTTTGATGTATCTCAAGGCTCTAGACTCTATAAGTGCACACCTAGGTTTCCTATGCGAAGACTGGGGAGGTGTCTTCTGCTTCAATATCAACCGTCTCTAAGAGATAGGTCGATAGGTTATGCGGGTTCCCCGTGAGAATGAAACAAATCCTTTTAAGAGAACTTGAGTGGTTAAGAAGGTTTAGTGCATTGCGTCACTGGGTCCATGACGACTTTGTTTTCAATACCGGTGTTGTCTTTTGCAACAACCAATAGCATACGTATTGAACCCGGTGTCTGCCCTAAGGTTGAACATATGGAGGGCTATTTCTTTTCACCCTTTTCATTACTTTTCTTTTTCATTCTTCAACCCCTTCTTTCTCCTTTACATTCTTTACTCCTTTTTTCGTATCATACCTAAGGACTTCTAATTCTAACTATGGGAGATGTCCTTGGGTAGATCCCTCCGGCTCTGGCGGATCATAGGACGGATATTCCTATCTTAATCACCTTATAACTCCGACAGTAGCTAAGAAACCTTTGATTGAAAATCTCTCAAAGTGTTTGTGATAATCAAATATTTTGGTTAACACTTTGAGAGTTTTGCGTACACTTTTGAAGGGCTCCCCCTGCACATGTGCTCATAAGTATTTAATAAATTTGCACATGCGGGAGGAGCAAGCACTTTTGAATTGATCCACTTTCCGTGAACAAGACCGATTCGAGACACGCTTACATCACTAGTTAGACTAGCTTGAAATTATTACCCGGCCTGATCAAGTCCACAGAAAGTTTCTCGAGACGGTACTTTTCTACTAAGACATATCCTTTTCGAGACACGCTTACGTGGTTAGTTAAAGAGATGCATTGTCAGCTTTTAGGTGACAACTAGCTCTAGTAACTAACTTGATGTTATTACCCATCGAGGATAAGTCCTTTCGATGTTACTAACTTGTATTATCTCGTCAATTCCTGGGTCAATACTGAGTCTAACTCGCACATGATACAACTTAAAGCTTTGACTTCGTATATTTTAATCACTTTTACGTTTTCTCCCCCTCAAAAATGGCATATAAGATGGTGTTTTTGACAAACTTTTAGATTAAAATATGCCTTTTGAGTCTTATGGGGAGATACATCAAGAACTTTTGATTTTGAGCAAAGTATTTTGTTTTGACAAGTGCTCCCCCTCAACAAGTGATTAGGTCTTATTGAGGTGAAATACTTGTCCTTTTGAGCAGAATTATGAAAAATCATAAATGTTTGATTAATTCTACTCAAAAGTAAGAAGCCTTCGCTCCTTATGTTTAGGATTGAGGCACTGAAGCGTACCTCAGGGTCCTTTAATTACAAGCACGGGTTGTACACTGTTATGTGTGCACAAACCATAATGGAAAAATGATTCAATCAATGAAACAATTGATAATGAAAAAATATGACCAAATGTACCAAGTTATTCTTCGTCTGGAAGTGGAGCATTGAAGTTAGTGAACTGGGGTTCTGGTCTTTCGAAGTTTCTGACAGGAAACGATGGTCTGGCACCGATGTAGCTTTCCAGTCGTCTGATCTGTTCCCGTCGAAATAACCGTTCTTCAATCTTTAAGACAAAGTTACGAACTTGTCTTCTGGAGCTGGATTTCCATCTAGGTTGTTCCCCCTTAGCTATCTTACGACGATCATCATTCAACCTTTTGACAAGCCCATCACGAACAAACGTGAGTGTAACATCACAGAATTTATGTACCTCATCGAACCTCATGAAGCTTTGTAGCTTTTTGCTGTTGATGTAGGTGAAACCAAACGGTTCTTGGATGAGAGTAAACTGTGGTGTTTCATAAAGACCATCAAAGTAGAATTGTGGCTTTGTCAAATTGATCTTCTGTTGGTAACTTTCCACTCCAAGCTGAAGATCTTCCACTCTTTCTTGAACAATCAGTCGTCGGATGTAAAGAAGTAGCGATGCCATGAAGTTGTACTGAACGTCTCTATCGAATCCGCGCATTCTACTCTGAACCTTTTCAAGATACATATCTTCAATGTCATTGAGATTAAGGTTGGGAAAGTCGGCTTCGGAGAACTTGTACTTCTTTTCATCTTGTCGTTTCACAACAATTTCATGCATGAAAATGTAGTTAAACCGTTTTGACTGCTGAATCTCCAAGATAGCGATGATCTTAGATTGCTGCTTCACATTATCCAATGATGTTTCTCCTAATCTGCTGGTATAACCGAGTCGACGACGATCTGGCCAATGTTGAATTCCATGTAGAGCATCTCTGTCGTAAGCTACGATGGAGTTGCTGAAAATACGAGTGGTTTCTTCAATGGCTGGAATTTCGTATCTAGCGGCTGGTACTGAGATTGTGAGTGAGGAAGCATATTTCTTCTTGGATATCTCCTGAGTGAGCTGGATGTTGTGAAGATCTTTGTTGAAAAAGAAGCTGTAAGGTATCTTCGGTTTGTCTGGAAATCCTTTCAACGGTAATGGTTTGGTCCAGTCGGTGAAGTAAGGTTTTTCATGATTCTTGGAACTTAGATCAATATTCACTTCAGGATTTAACCAGTCAAAGTCGGCAGACATTGCACTAGCTATATTCTGCATGTGATATTCGTATTCGACTTTGTTTCCAGATCTTTTCTTGAGAAATTCTTGTGCATCCCTATTGATTCTCCTAAGTTCCGCCTTTGTGAGTTTGTTGATGTGAAGATCCTTCATAATGGCCTGGGTGAACTGAAGAGTGTTACCAGGAAGAGGTTCTTCTTCTTCCAGAGGAGGTTGAGCTTGGACCATTTCTGTCAGCCAATCATTCTGAGGATTGTCATCATTGTCGAGCCATGAATGACGTGTTTTCTTCTTGGATTTCTTAGACTTGGATGTAGCATCTTTGTCTTTGGCTTTGGATGGTGATGATGGACCAGCATGAGAATCATGAGTAGGTGGAGCACGGTAATCGGTGTCAAGTTGATCTTGGAAGTCATCAGTTTGTTCCATGAACATTTCTTCATCTTCGGTTTGACCTTCACCAGTAGCTGAGGGTTGTTGTTGAGTTCCAGGAGGAGTGGAGTCCTTCTGTGGTTGTAGAGAGGATGAGGGACCTGTTCCAGACTTAGGTTTCTTGTCTTTGGAGTTTGGGTCAGGATCGTCATCTTTTCTTGTCCTCTTTCGGGATCCAGCAGCATCTTTGCATGACTCTTTTGACATATAAGCTACCATAGCATCATACAGGCCTTTTTCTTCAGCTGTCTGTGTGGTTTTGGTGGCAAGGTTGTCGAAGATTTTGACAAGCATGTCATTGAGAGACAATTCTTGGACGGTTGGACCCACAGTAGAAGATTTTGTGGTGTGAAGCGTGAAGGGTGTAGTAGACAACATTTTCTTCGTAACACTTCTAATTCTGTGATCCAAGTTGTCATTGATTGGTTTGAGAAGGTTTGCAACTTCAGGAGTGATCATCTCGACCAGATTATCAGTGAGAAAATCATGTGTTGCAGTTCTAATAAAACCTTCGTAATCAGATTTCAAGAACTTGTCAATCAGCTGCGTAGAATCCTGGAATTCCTCAACTTGTTTAGGAAGTTTGGTAACCATGTCGGTGAGTTTGTTCACTTGCTCCTGAAGATCAACTTGTTGTTTTGGTTCATTGATCGAATGCTGTTTAGATGCGGTTTCAGATGGTGTGGGTGATGAGTGCTCTGGTGATGATTCGGACGAAGACTCATTGTGAGAGTCTGAAGAAGAAGCAGGAGGAGTTGGATCCTTTGGCGGAGAGTCTTGAGGAGGTGGAGGTTGTGCTGAGGAAGTCTGCTGAGAAGATGACTTAAGAAACATGTTGGTGTCGAACGCGTTCTTCTCTTCGTTTTCCTTTCGACGACGTTCCTCTGCTTCCTCTGCTTCTCGTGCAAGAAACTCTGGAGTAATAAGATATTCATGTTCCTGATCCGTAGCTAAGTTCTCTTGACCGCCAACATTCTCCTCTAAAGTAGCAGTCTCAGTCATGTGGACATCTTCAGTCTTGTCTGTATCCTTAACGTTGTCATCAGGTTGTGGAGCTGATTCTGACGTTGTTGGAGGAACCATACTGCTTGTAGCCCCTACATGTTCTGACTGAGCGATAGGTGGTGGTGTTGGAGGGTGTGATAGAAGTCGGCTTTCAAAACTTGCTTTCCTCTGATCTTTCCTAAGCTGCTTTTCTTCAGCTCTAGTGTCGACAACTATACTCTTAAGTTTGCGTATATCGACTAAAGGTTCAACGATTGCTTCGTCTTCATCATCATTCGGCTCATTGATAGTGACTCCTTTTCTTCTCCTTGTCTCTTCTTCATAAGTTTCCAGACTTTGTTGTACTGCAATCTTTGTTGCTGGAAATCCTTCATCAGGTGCTCTGTATCTCAGTTCATAGTCTGGTTCTTCTTCGTCAGATTCTGTATCGAACTCAGACTCAGTGTCAGAAGGTGGAGGAGTAGGTTCATCCCGAATAAAGTACTCAGGAGTTGCCTTCTTCTTTGGTTTGGTAGCAGGTTTAGGTTTGGATGTAGGTTTAGGTGTGGTAGTAGTCTTGGGTTTTGCCATTGTAGCAGTCTTAGATCTTGTATGCGGTGATCCAGTGGTGCTCGTGGTACTCCCAGACTTTACACTTCCTTTGCTACGAGTCTTTATAGTTGCTTCTTCCAGTTCCCCTTTGTAAGCCAGATCATACAACTTGAAGTTTGCCCTATTCTTAATGTTGTCATTCAGAAGGTATTCGGGAATCCTCATACCTTTGATCTTGGTAGAGGAAGTGGTCGATTTGATGAATAAGGTGGTGAAGTCGTCCTCGAAGAGGTGCTTCGGCTCATTAGGATCAGCCATCCTCTTAATGAATTCTGGAGAACTTTTGCAGAGATGTTCAATGATAAGCTTGGTGAATCTGGTGAATGGTATCATAGTCTTCACACGGTCGGTCTGAATACTGTAGATGATATCATTCATGATAGGAACTGCAAAGTCAATTGGTGTCAGAGTCACCATTCCCCAGAATGTTTGCAGGTGTTCGAGCCTTGGATGTTCATGACCACTTTTCCTTCCAGATATAGATCTAACAACCAACAAACAGAATGTTCTCCAAGGCTGAGGTATATACTTGACATTGAATTTGGAAAGCTTGATTAGAGGTTCATCATCATCAACCTCATATCCTAATTCAATGAAGAAGTCAAGAAGTTCCAAGTCAGGTAGTATCGGAGCAAATTCGTTGTCAGTTTGTGGCATGAGAAGGGCTGTTCGAAGAACGTCATGATCTACAGAGTAATCTTGGCCATCTAAGGTAACAGTGAAAGACTCATTATCCAAGTTGGTCTGAGCAGTAAGCCAGAACTGATGAAGATAGAACAGTGGAACTGAAGTAGAGCAGGTGAGAAGTGGTTTGCATGGATGTGCCAGTAGGATATCTTTCACAATCTTGCATGATTTCTCTGTGATATTCAACTTGTTGAAATCGACTCTGGGATTGTTATTGCCAATTGTGACATTGTAGTTCTCGGGAGTGATGTCATCCAAGGTGAGTAATGGAAGAGTTTGTACAACAACGTTCTCATTGTGTTCAGCCATGTTTATCTGAAAAGTATCTCCATAAACCAAACATCCAAATTTGTTATGTGTTAGCACAGTTTAGAGTTTGGATACAGATATCTACTTGAAACAATTAAGCACAAATGCGTCATTTAGTAATGAGTCAAAGAATACATATGGCAAATAAGCACAACATGACATGCACAGTTCACAACTACATCACATTACACAACAATAATGAATCACACCAATGAAACTTTATTGAGAAAGTGACTTTCTCGAAAAAAATTCCACATAACTGCCATTTATCGAGATTTCTTACTTTTTGAAAAAAATTGATGTTATTGAAAAAAAAAATGCTTTAAACAATTTATCGAGAAACTGGTGAACCATTATCGAGAAAGTTTAATTAATTGAATGATTTCGATAAATGACACATTATCGAGAAAGTGTCATCTCGTGAAACATTATCGAGAAAACATTAATATTAATCGAAAAATCATTATCGAGAAATTTTATCGAGAAAAAATTAATATTTATCGAAAAACTTTATCGAGAAATTTTATCGAGAAAAATTAATATTTATCGAAAAACATTATCGAGAAATTGAAGATTTCGATAAGTGAAAATTTATCGAGAACTTGAGTTTCTCGATAATAATTTTCCGAAAGATTTCGATATTACACAGATTTTTCGAAAAACATTCTTATACAAGAATATAATCGAATTATCATGAGATTACACCTTTGTTTGCATCACAAATCATGTTACCACAGAGATTGGCCTGTCACAGATATTCTAATACAAGATACAAGTGTATCTCGATGATATTCCGAACAAAGCATACATGTTTTATCGAGAACCATGAATAAACTGTGAGAATTATCCAAGCAAGATTGATTATGCACATTAGAGACCAAATAAGCAAATCCCACCAATAACCTCAAAAAAATAATCATAGAACCATGTAAACCCAATTCGACACAATATCACAAATTCGAAATCAAAGATAACATGATGAGATGATTAAATAACCGGTGGGAATGTGTTAGTAACAAGCCAAGTAACTAAACCCCATTAAGAATTAAACACCACAACAAGTTAAGAACGATTTCGAGATCCTAACCCTAGTTCTCGAATACATGATAACATGAGATCTAACCATTGAAAAACCAATTAATCAAGAACCTATGTTTGTAATGTCCTAGTGATAACATAGGAACTTACAATTTAAAGATCAAGGATGTGGTTAGCAAGAAAGATTGAGAGCCGTTGGTTTTGTAGAAAGGGTTTAAGGAAGGTTTTAAGTTTTATAAAACTTTGGGTTTTGGTGGTACGGTTTATATGTTTAAGTTATTTTGAAAGGTTTTGATACTTGTCACTTTTAGTCCTTAGACTTTTATATGAAAACAAGCTAGAGTCCTAAGGTTTTAGAAACTTTAAGCATTTGGCAACATGAGTCCCTTAATAATGAAATACTTTAACTAGAACCCTAAAGTAACTAGCAAGTCTATGGACATTGAGATGTGACTTCGTTGAGTTAACTTATGAAGAAGTAAAAAACACCCGCACATTCTTCGAACCGTAAAAAAACGAGAAATATGCAAGTATACCAATTGATTGGTAAAAGATTTAAGCGTGACTCCCCCTCAACACTTGTAAAGTAAGAACAAGGTGTTGAATGGAAGCGATATACTTGCATTAGTTGTTGTTGTGTTTTTTTTTCTTTTTTTTTTTTTTTTTTTTTTTTTTTTTTAATAAAAATAAAAAATGTTGAAAATATTTTTGGGTTTTGATTAGTTTATAGTAAAGAATGAAAGACAAATATAATACAAAGATAGTTGTGATGTTTGACGATCAGTGGTATTTTAAGAACTTTTCCAGATCCTCTGGTGTCAAACATCTCATACCAATCTGGTGGACTAGACTAGCAAACCTGGATGGTGCCAAGGATTTGGTAAGTAAGTCCGCCAATTGGTATTCAGTTCCAACGAAATAAAGTTCAACTGTACCCCTTTCCACATGCTCCTTGATGAAATGATAATGGAGATCGATGTGTTTGGATTTGCAGTGATGCACAGTGTTGCAGGAGATAGCAATCGCACTCTTTGAATCACAGTAGATAGGAATCTTGTTGAATAGGTAGCCATAGTCTTTGAGTTGTGATCTCATCCAGATGACTTGAGCACAGCAAGCCGACATGGCTACGTATTCAGATTCTGTAGATGACAAAGACGTGCAGTCCTGCTTCTTAGATTGCCATGACACAAGTTTGTCTCCAAGAAACTGTAATCCACCAGATGTACTTTTGCGTGTGTCTAAGCATCCTGCATGATCAGCATCTGAAAAAGCAATTAGTTCAAAGCCAGAATCCTTCGGATACCAGATCCCCAAGTTAATGGTTCCCTTTATGTATCGAAGGATTCTCTTGACCTCACTGAGGTGTTTTTCAGTTGGTCTGGACTGATAGCGAGAGCACATGTAGACAGCAAAAACTATATCAGGTCTACTAGCTGTGAGATACATGAGGGACCCAATCATACTTCGGTATTTGGTAGGGTCAACGGGAGTCCCATGTAAATCAGCATCTAGTTTTGTGGTATAGCCCATTGGCGTATTATAAGTATCACAAGTTATCATTCCATGTTTCTTTAAGATTTCAAGAGCATATTTGGACTGATTTATAAAAATTCCACGGGGTGATTGATGAACTTGTAGTCCTAAAAAGAACGAAAGTTCACCCATCATGGACATTTCAAAATTATCTTTCATTAATTTTGCAAAATCATTAGAATAACTTCTTTTTGTTGAGGCAAAAATGATGTCGTCGACATATATTTGAACAACAAGTAAGTCCTCCCCGTAGGTTTTTGTAAATAGTGTGGGATCCACCGATCCTTTAAAAAATTTATTGGCCAATAAGAAAGTGGACAGTTTGTCATACCACGCCCGTGGGGCTTGCTTGAGTCCGTAGAGAGCCTTTTTGAGTCGGTAGACGTGATTAGGACGCTCAGGATCAACGAAGCCTTCAGGTTGGCTGACATAAACTTCTTCACGGAGTTCTCCATTCAGAAATGCAGTTTTCACATCCATTTGGTAAACCACCATATTCCTATGAGCAGCATAAGCCAAAAAGATCCGAACAGCTTCATGTCGTGCCACTGGAGCAAAAGATTCAGCAAAGTCAAGACCTTCAAGTTGAGAGTATCCTTTCGCTACCAGACGTGATTTGTTGCGGATGACTTTCCCTTCTGCATCAAGTTTATTCTTCCAGATCCATTTTAACCCAATGACAAAGACTCCGTCAGGTCTTTCAACTAATTCCCAGACTTCTAATCTTATGAATTGCTGAAATTCCTCTTGCATAGATTCAATCCAGTTGTCATAAGTCATTGCATCTTTAATGTTCTTGGGTTCTTCATGACAAACTGTGAGTGCGTAGATGCAAGTTTCTCCATCGGTGTGAAGTCGTTGTCTTGTCATAACAGGTGCATCTGGATGGCCAATAATATGAACTAGTGGATGGTCACGAGTCCATTTGTGTGTTGACGGGTGTAGTTGATACGTATCTCGCATGTTGGCAGGATCCAAGTTGCGTGTTGATGACTCAGCTATATCAGGAACTGTAGTAGCTGGTGCAAACGGATTAATGAACGCAGCAGGATCATGCTCTGCGGGTTGTGGAACTGATTGTGGTGTTGGATCTTCAGCTGGATGGCAGGGAGTAGAACCAGTTTGTTCTGCTGTAGATGATGATACAATTGAAGGACCGTCTCTCTCAACATTTGTTGAAGTTAGTTGAGGTGAGTCTGGTACTGGAATGTGTTCAGGTTGAGCAGCGGAATTTGGTGAGACCTCAGTAGGACGGTATTCAATCGTGTCATCAAATAGTGGAGCAAACAAGGTTTCTAATTCTTTGCGGTTAAGTGGTAAAGGTTCAGCTGAAGATGCCGGAGAGTTAAGACGGTTAAATTCGGGTCCTAAGCTGTGTTGCTCAGAAGCCATTTGGGTGAGTTCATCGAAATTAGCGTGAATGGTTTCTTGAATTTCTCTTGTACGACGATTCCATATCCGAAAACCTTTGGAATTTTCACAATATCCAACGAACACTCCGATGTCAGCCTTAGCTTTGAGTTTACCTAAATCCTCACGATCATTTTTCGGATAGCAAAGTGCTCCAAATACATGAAAGTAATCGATGTTCGGTTTCCTTTTGTGAACAATTTGATATGGTGTTTTGCGATGGCGTTTTGTGATCATGCAACGGTTTTGAGTATAACATGCGGTTGAAACAGCTTCTGCCCATAAGTAATCTGGTAATTGAGCATTAATCAACATAGTTCTAGCAGCTTCCACTAACGTCCTGTTGCGTCTTTCAACCACACCATTCTGTTCTGGGCTTCTAGGTATAGACGTTTGATGTTCAATTCCCACTTTCTCATAGTAAGACCGAAGTGTCTGATTCTTGAATTCAGTTCCATTGTCAGTTCTGACGATTCGTACTGTGTTTCGAAGCTGAACTTGAATTTTGGTGAGAAAGGTGATGATCATCGAAGGAGCTTGATCTTTATTTCGTAGAAAATAAACCCAAGTCCATCTGGAGAAGTCATCCACAATTACGAGTATGTACCGTTTACCGTTGATACTTTGAACACGCATCGGTCCACACAAATCCATATGAAGCAGTTGTAAAACATGATTCGTACTTTGCTCAGGTTTAGACGGAAAATGAGCACGAGTACTTTTTCCTTGTTCACAGGCTGGACATAAGTGATCTTTGGTGAAACGGAATCTTGGAAATCCATCGACAAGTTTATAACGAGCAAGGTCAGTCATGGTTCTGAAATTCAAGTGCGAAAGACGTTTGTGCCATAACCAAGATTTAGTTGACTCTGCTTTGGAGAGAAGACATATCGGAGATGTTGCAATCATATCTGACATTGATATTGTATAATGATTGGAGCCGCGTGAGCCAGACATTAGATCGTTTCCTTGTAAGTCGCGAACAAAGCAAGTTTTCTCACGAAATGCAACTTCTAGATCCCCATCACAGAATTGACCAACAGAGAAAAGGTTGTGTCCAAGGCCTTCCACATAGTAAACACGACTAATTTCAATGTTACCGCTAATGTAGTCACCATATCCCATTATAAGAGCGTAATGATCATTCCCGAATCTGACAGTTCCTATAAACTTTGAGACAAAGTTGTGTAGCAGTTTGAGATTGCCTGTCATATGTCGGGTGCATCCGCTATCAACAATCCAGAGAACAATCTGTACCACCTGCATCACCAGAAGAAGACACGGGTGGAACAGAAGTAAGGGTGGAACCCAAAGATAATGCGGGTTCCTGTTGGTTAGTAACACATATATTCAACAATTTAGGAATCCATTTAAAGTCTGGTTTGTGTTGTAACCAACGTTGCCAATTCCAACTAGTTTTTGCTTTCTTAATGTTAAATGCACTAGTGGTTGACTCAGTCCTAGATTTGTTCTCGGCACCTATGGGGGTAACTGGGACATCATTAGAAACCGTAGAAGACGGCTTTCCTAAGTTAGACTTAGAGGCATTAGTGGGCCTAAAAGGAATGCGTGTCCTACGTTTCTTATGACGATTGAGAAGAGAATTAGCTAAACATTTTGTATGATCACCAGATGATACGCTTTTACGACAAAATACACAAGATGCATTAATATTCAAAACATTCAAAGGTTCATCATTCGTTACATTTAGATTTTGATTACAATTTGCCAGATTAGAATCTAAATCTGATGCAACAGGAGTTTTATTCAAAGTCCTAAGTTGGTCTTCTACTTCCTGAGCTTCTAGGTGTCCTCTCTTACGTTGCAAGATCCTATTCTTCTTTTTACTTTTTCGCTTGGGTCTGCTAACGCTAGAAGTAGAGACTAGTCCTGTAGAAGTGGAGTTATCAACATTAGTGTTTTGAACAACCTTTCCTTTATCAGTTTTGTTTATTTGATACATTCCTGGTGCTATCACCGTGGTGTCAACCATTTTCCCTTTTTGAAGTAGTTTAATTTTCTCTTTCAAATCAATGATGATGTGATTTTTGTCCTGAATTTCAGACTCAAGTAAACCATTGCAATATTTGATGTCGTCGCGGTTTTGTTGCCATTCGGCGTTTTCAATTTTTAAATCCGCAATTTCTTTCTCGTATTTGAAACATCGACCTTTTAAAGACTCGTTGTTTTTGCAAATCTGACAAGAGTTTGAAACATTTTGACTTTGAAACTTCAATTCCCTTTCAAGACTTTTAGCTTGACACCATTCAAGCCTTTGATTGAGTTGACAAATTTCTTTTGAAAATTGTTTTGTCACATCATCATTTTTAATTCTCAACTTTTCATTTTCCAGTTTAAGTGTCTCAATTTCCTCATTCAACAAGATATTATCAACACAATGATCATGCTTAAGCATAGAAGTACCAGAATTATAAAGATCATTCATGATAACAGACAAAATATCAGCACAGAGAACTTGTTCCAAGAGTCGATCAGCATCATTTTTGAAAACTTTAGTTTGTAGCTTTTGGACCAAAATCTCATTTTCAGCAGTATCAAAAACGTTTATCATATTTTTGACCTCCTTTTGAAGTTCCTGATCCCAACGTGTAGCACATAGACGAAGGTGTTGAACAATTGGTTTCATTTGTTTTTGAAAAATATCTCTCTTTTCTCGCTCGTAAGCGGATTGAAAAGTTTCAATTTTTATTTCTGAATTGCGTTCAATTGTTTCCTCCAAAATATCGATGTCTTCCATAAAGGTTTTGAAATAATTTAAGACACGACATTTTGGTAAACGTGTAAGTTCACCGGATGATGGTAAAGGACCATTTATTTGTGCTACAGGTGGGACAGGAGCCGCATTGTGAGATGAAACATATGACTCTTCGATAAACCATGATTTCTCAGGTAATTCCTTTTGAGTGACAAAAGATTTTGAAAGTGGAGGAGCTTTGGAATAGTCATATGGTGTCCAATATTGAACTTGACTCATTTTAGATCGACTCTCGTCTTCAAGTTCTTCTTCCTCCTCAGTATCAAAAACAACAGCACGCACAACCGTATTATCAAGAAAATAATCCATACTGTAAAATTTTGGAATTTCTTTGAATGCCGTGTGTAGAAACATTGAATTGTAATCACCAAGTGCATATCCGCAATTGGGTTTCGGTTTTAAAGTAAATTTCTGAATTGTTGTGACAGAGTTCCCGTGTTTGTAAACAATGTGACGAAATTCTTTGAGTTGTTTTTCAAGATCAACAATATCACCGAGTAAGTTGTCTATGTACTTCCTTTTCCGTATTTTATGTTCATGAAAATCTTTTTGACAACTTGACAAATTTGTTTCAGTTTTTGAAAGTTCATTTTGAAGACATTCAACTTGTTTTTTCAATTCACCCTTCTCACTTTCAAGTTTCGAAATCAACTTTCCGTGTGACTCAATTAAATCTTGTATTTTGCGTTGAAGATCTTGTTCTTTGTTATAAGAATCTTGAAAAGCTTTTTCAAAACTTTTAGTGTGTTTTATCTTTTCTTCTTGATTTGAAAGCTGAATTTTATAACACTCAATGTCTCTTGCAAATGACGCATTTTGTTCTTTTAAAACTTTGTTTTTCTCGTTGCATTTGAGTATTTGCAATTGTTGAGCATCCAGTTGTTTAGATAACAATATGAGGTCAGGGTCTGGATCAAATGATGGTTCATGTTGTTCTAAATTATCATGTTTATCATTCTCAATTGGATCATCAAATGAAACAACTGTGTCATCATCAAATATGACAACTGTGCTTATTTGTTCATCTTTTTGAGAGGATGAAGATGATGTAGATGGAACAACTTGCGCCATATCTGATTCATAAGCAGAAGGTGAGACTATTTCATTAATAAAGCATGCATTGAGGTCATGTACCTGGGACAAGCCGTCAGTGTCATACACTGGACCTGAATCATTGAGCTTAAGTTCCTGCATGTTGGCCATAAGCATCACAGCAGCATTGGCTTCCAGATCTTCCATGTCATCATCGTTGTTCACATTTGCCATGAAGTTGTTGTCCTGTTCAGGGAAATGTCCATCTTTTTCATCTTGAAGAGCCATGAGTAATGCCTGCTTGTGAAACTTACTACCCCGAGTTCTTGGTTTGGGGCATGCTGTAGCTATATGACCTTGTTCATTGCAATTGTAGCACCAAACTGCATTCCCTGAGCTGGAGTTCCTTGTAGCAACTGAGTCAGACCTTTGTTGAGGAGATGCTGAGTTGTTTCTGAACCCGGTATTGTTACTAAACCTTTGACCATTCCCATAATTTCCTGAAGAGCTTCCTGAACCAGATCGACCATAGCTACGATTCTGAATTTCCACTCTTCCATCATTAACAACAGCTTGATTTCTTGTGTTTGAAGATGAACGTTGACGGTTGTTTGTTTTGTTGGAGAATTTGCTGAATGCACGAGCAATAAGAGCAAGTCCCTGATTCAACGTATTAAAGTCATCATCGTCATCATCATTGGAGTTGGAGTAGTACACAGCATCATTGTTGTTTGATGAAACAAGTAGAGTAGAAGAATCTTGTGGAGATGAATCATAAGGGACCATTTGGTTCGAGGTGGAAGATTGTGGATAACTGAAGTAGTTCTGCTCTTGAACATATGCATGATTAGACATTGGTAGTGGAGCATAGGGAGATTGAGCTACGAGAGCCAATGAATTTGGTGTTGTTGTTGGTGTGTATCCTCCTCGTAGAGCTCTATCTTTTTCCACTTCAGGTTCATGGTGTTTCAGAAAATCATACAACAACCCATATGGAGCATCATGAAGATTCTTCGTTTGACGAACAAATGTCACATATTTATGCCAATCAGGGCCAAGACTACCAACAAATTTGGAGTTCACAGCGATCCTTGGTACTGTGATTTTGTGACGTTCCAGATCATTGACCACATTTGTGAAACGATGATAGTAGGATTCAAGTGACTCTCCAGGTTCAATTGTGATGTCAGTGTATTCCATGTAAAGCTTGGATTCCATGTCATCTTTGTTCAATTGAGTTCCTTCCATTAGGAGATGAACGTGTTCCCACATAGCTTTGGCTGTTTTCTGAGCATCGACACTGCGATAGATCGGATTGGGTATACCTTGAAGTATATAAGCCATTGCATACTGATCAGCTTCACGATGTAGTTTCTGTTCTTTAGTGAGTGCAGTTTCTGGAAGGGGTCTATCACCAGGAGGACGTGGAGGATCAGCATTAGGATCACCAGCTTCAAATCTTGTTGGCCACTCAAATGGTCCTTCAAGTATCACTTGCTTTAAGAAGTGCCCATGAGGTTTCTTAAGTTCAAGAAAGCGTAAGAATCGACTTGACCATTGCACATAGTTACCAGGTGTTAGCATTGGAGGTGTCTCAAGTGATCCTGCCTCATGTCGGGATTGTTGAGTTGTGATAACTTCACACATTCTATCAAACCAGTGAGGTTGTTTGGAGGAAAACTGAGTGTTTTGTAGTGGCACTTGATATGGTTGTTGTTGAGAAATGAGCTGTTGTTGCATCATTAGGTATTGTTGTTGTGGATTGTATTTAGGAGGTTGTTGATTCATTGTGTGCGGAAGGTAATGTTGTTGCTGATACTGCTGAGGTTGTTGTTGCTGAGATGTTTGTTGTTGAACATGAGGAAAGTAGTGATTCGGAGGCTGAGACATCTTCGAACACTTGTGTAGAAATGGATCTTGTAGAAAGTGTAGAATTAACCAATTATCGAGAAACTTAGCACAACTTCAAAGAAGATTTCGATAATATGTTTTTCGAAAAAAATTTGGCAGAGTTTCGAGAAACTAGGCAAAATTATCGAGAAACTTGGCAAAATTATCGAGAAAAGATTTCGAAATTTGTCAGTTTTATCGAGAAGTAAGATTTCGATATTTAAACAGATTTCGATAACTTAAGATTTTTCTCGATAATTTTCGAAAAATTGCGAAACTTAGTTTTCGAAATTATACAATTTCGAAAACTTTCCCAAAAGTCGAAGTACTTAACTTTCTTATACAAGAAAGAAAATACCGAGTCCACACAAACGAAGACGAGGTAGTGCACTTTGAGAAGATCTCGAAATAGGCAATTAGGAAGATCTCGATAACATGTAGGGTTTGTTTTTCAAAGAAAGCAATCCTTAAATTCGTTTTTCTTTCAAGATACTTGTACTTTTGTGTATAAAATGTGTAAATCTTAAGGAAAGTAGAAAACTTTATGAAAAATTTCACACTTGTAAAGATCTCGAAAAAAATACAAATATCTAAAAAAAATCGAATATTTAGTAAAAGTTTGGAACTTTTTGGTTTGTTTTGATTTTAAATACAAGTTTGTAAGCAAAGATGTGAGAAAAACCAAGAAACTAACAAAAAAATAAACTTTTACAAACAATTCGATAATAAAAACGATTTTAAAAGAAAGAAATCAATGAAAAAACAATAACTACACCTTCCTCTAGCGAATGATACCACTTGTTAGGTCAACATTTAGTAAACACAAGTATAATGATAAGAGAAATGAGATGAGAATGAGAGTGGGATGATTATGAGAAGTATGTGAAAGTGAAATGCAAGAGTTTCCTTAATGTTTTCAAATAACCAACCAAATATTACAAAGACCTAAGCCATCTATATATAGGGAAGGAGCTAGGGCAACATTCCCTCTCCTCCCATTCTAGAAAACGTATGGGCCATAAAGCCCATGGATCACTTAGCTTAAGTCTAGTAAACATGTAACATTACATAAGTGTAAGAAATAAAATAACTAAAGCAACCTATTATTACAAATGACCGAGACTTCATAAAATAGTAAAACTATGGTTCCAACACTAATAATCATGAACCTGCAAAAAAAGTAATTATATTGAGGTATTAAACCCGTCTTTTCCTTAATATCTTTTTCTCTTAGTCCAACAACATAAGCTCCTTTTTATCTTTTAATTGTTGCCTTTTTATAGATCAAGGATTAGGTTAAAATGGTTTTCAAAATTTAAAAATTTAGGTTGATAAATAAGGCAAGAATTTGAAAACTTTAATTATCCGCAAAAATCATGGAATTCTGTTGTAGTATATTTATTTAGGGGCGATTTTTTGGGATTATTTTTAAAAACTTGCCTACATTAAAAGTTGACAAAATATTTGATAGTCTGTACAATGAGACTTATTCTAAAAATAATATTAACATTCACATTAACATTAACATGTAATATTTGCATTGTATGATACAACCTATAATGAATCAAATTGAATCAAATCAAAAGCAAATGATATGTATGGTAAAATAACAAATTGCAAAAAATTTATGATACAGCCTATAATGAATCAAAAGAAAATGTTTATCCAGAACATGTTTAACAATTTAACATACATGAAATATTGGAACCTGAATATTATGAAGCATCATTTGTAGATGAACAAATCCACAACGATTGGCAAATCCTTTGCAGTTCCACATCATCACCACATGATTGGTTGAAGAATTGAACCAAAACATAATGACACCTAATTCATACAAATCAAATATAAATAATACAAAATATGAATTGACAGATATATAAAGAATTAAAAGAAAAAAATATATATGTTGGAAAACGTACCCATTTGAAAAGATCTATCAGACATCATCGAAACATTTTAAGGATAATTCGATAAGCACCAATTTGTTTTGTGGACTATGAGAGTATACCGAAATAATGAATCTTGAAATCAACAATTCGAAAATAATTATTATAGTCATCATTCGTTATTGTTTTGGCCAAAATGGATGCTGATTCGGATTTGTTTGTGGTGTTATTGAATTGAGGTGGGGATGGATTAGGGTTTATGCTTGAAAAGGGATGATTGAGAGAAGTGTGTGTATTTTTTTGTTGGAGGGGTTGTAGCAAATGAGAGTATCAAAAGGTATTCACCCCATATTTTTTGTGCTTTGACTTTTTTAGATGTGAAATGAAGGAGAACCGTTGGATAAGGGGAAATGCCACGTGGCAGGCCGGTTTAGAAGAATTTTGGAGAGGAGATTGGTCAAGAAAACCTTGTTTTATATAAATAGTAGATAGGTGTTTTTAATGCTATTAATGTAGAATTCTAAGGAAAGTGGTCTGAATTTCGATTCATGTTAGTTTTTGTTGTACATAATGCTTTGGTTGTTGTAATTATAAAAATTGCTTGCTTTAAAATGTTGTAAACCATGCATTATATTTTGTACATCTGAATTTTTTGGAGAGAGAGTCCTTCCTCCATTATAAGTAGTATAGATAAGCAAATGTAAATGTTTCACATATGAAAAGAAAATTAAAATGGTCCACTTTTAACTCATTCATGCAAATAAAATTCTTGGGCCAACATATTTATTATGAATCAAACAAGACAATTAAAGTAATTTTAATTTCAAATCCCCTCAATTACTAAGAATTTTCCCCAACCAAACGCCATTTTAACCTTTCTACTTTTTCTCTCTAACCACTATTAATAAAAGCTTAATTTTGGGTCCTACAAAGATATACTAATTGGGGCAAGTTATTTGGACATAATAAGGAGGGTTTTCAATTATTGCACGTATCACCGATTTGTACGGTGTATATTGCGAGTTATACGGTGTACATCGCAGGTTGTACGGTTTGTGATAATATAGAGAGGGTTTGTATAACACAACTCATACTAATTTTGTACGCACAAAATTTTAATATAAGACGATTTAGTGAATATTTGTGGTTAGATATGTTATAGTCTCACGCATACAAGAGGTATTAATATAAAAAGTCAACTTAATTTCATAAAAATATTAAAAAATATAGTTCTAGTGAGGCATATTTTTCACACTAATTATATTTTTTAAGCCATACTGTCACCTCATCTTTCCATAAAGACCATATCCACCGATTAAATATAGTTGGAAAGATTTTGTTTAGATTTTGGGTTTTCTTTCAAGTAACCTCAAATATAGTCAACATAATAAGGTTATCACTATTGGCTTTATATGAATTCATATTGCAAATGCCACAATTTATGATGATGAGTATTCAATTCTATGTGTGGTTTTTATTCATATTTAGTACGAAACAATCTGTTTCTTCCAAATTATCCTTTCATATATTTTGTAACTTACTAACATGTTTCCGGCATTAAGAATACAATTGATCATCAAAATGCACTATCATTAGTGTTTCTAAACTTTTTGTTTAAACATTGAATCCGATAACCCCTCCAAACTTGAGAAACACAGGATGTTATCAAGTTGTTATGCACAAATAAATCATTCACGAATCTAAACAATTGACCAAAATAACTTCTACACATTTCGTGCAGCTATGATAAATCTTTATTGTGACATACATCGGTACATACATACGTTAGATTTTACCTCCAAAGCGGCATCGCATCGGTACACGTTGTTTAGTAGCTTTTGCAAGGGCATACTTTGGCATACCTCCAAAGCGGCATCAGTACACGTTCTTTAGTAGCTTTTGCAAGGGCATACTTTGGCATTAATCGGGACACCGAGATAAACCATGACGTGACTAAAATTACTCGACACTCCCCCCAAACAAATGTTCCTTAATTACTTACCGAGTAAAATGCAAAATCGTCCATGTGGTTTCTCCATATTCGCAGAAATCATCATTTTCAAAAACTTATCACTAAGATGTCAACAGTCTAATGAAAACTATTTTTGTCTCAAGAATATAATTCAAGCCAATGCTATCTGATAGGGATCGTTTTGACCAAAATGGACAAACCACAAAGGCGTGTTTTAATTTGCAGTTTACTCTTACTTGCACAACCACCCAATGCATTAGTAATTTTTTTTTTCTTTTTCAAACAATACTAAATGAGGCATTGCAATGAAATTTTATAGCGACAGATAGTTTTAGTGATAACAAAAAAGTTTTATTGATTAATAATAAAAATTTAAGAATTTGAGAATTAAATATAATGTTTTGAAACCCGGTTCGACCGGTTGAAGCGTTGTCAAAAGAAAGGGTCAAATTAAACGGGGCCAACCCGCCGGGTTTGAAGCATCTCGAGTCAACTCGTTTTTCGATGTGTATTAATAGGTTTTTTTTTTTTTTTTTTTTTTTTTTTTTTTTTAGTTGAATCGCTCATCATTAATTGCTTAACATTTTTATTATTTTTTTATTTGTTTATTTTTTTACAATTCACTTTTTTTACTTTTTACTTTTTTCTTTGATATTTTTGTTTTATAAATAATATAGATATGGATATTTGTTCACATTCTATTTTTTTGTTCCATTTATGCTTGTATTAAATACTCCATTTATGTCACAAGTTGACAACTCATACGATTTGAGCTCCTATTTTTTTAGTAAGAAAAAAATAATTATCTATACTAATTATAATAGAGGAATGACTCTCTCTCCAAAAAATTCAGATGTACAAAAAATTATGCATGATTTACAACACTTTAAAGCAAGCAATTTTCATAATTACAACAACCAAAGCATCGTGTACAACAAAAACTAGCATGAATCGAAATTCAGACCACTTTCCTTAGAATTCTACATTAATACCATTAAAAATACCCCTACACTCAATATTACAATCATTTAAACACAATGTACAACCCTCATTCTACATTAATAGCATTAAAAACACCCCTACACCCAATATTACAATCATTTAAACACAATATACAACCCTTATTTTACATTAATAGCATTAAAAACACCCCTACACCAAATATTACAATCATTTAAACACAATGTACAACCCTCCATCTTAACCTAGACATGAACCTGTGACCAAGACTCGACTCAATAAAACTCGACTCGATGCACAAGACTGTGACCAAGCGAATTTAGGTGTCGAAATGACTTCCCGTGAAAATTTTTATTAATTCCATTGAAAAATTTTATTTCAGGGTACCCGCCGCTGCAACGCGCGGGTACCCTGCTAGTTATTATTATAAAAATGAGTACCAATAATGTTTTATATATAAAGACAATAACATGGTTTTAATATTTGCTGAGTGGGAAAAATGGGAGGATGTGTTGAGCTTCCCCTTATTGATCTTTCATCATCTGATCGTATCGCCACGGCTATTTCTATTCGCCAGGTCCTTACTATTTTATTTATGTTAACGCTCTCAAATTATCTTAGACACACTTCTGTTCGTTCTTTAGTTATATTTGTGCATATATATTTGTCGGTCAAGTCATGTCTATGACACGTGAGATAATTAGTTGTTTTTCAAAAAGGATGATATTTTTGCAAGCTTTATCTTCTATCATAATGAACTCTTTGCTAATCATATATGCAATAATGTCATATGCTTACTAATACTACGATTTACAACTTTGCATCGGTAGGCTTTTAGCATAAGTGGTTCCTGAATTTTCATGATTCCAAACATAATCAAACTTTGTATTGAGTTTTGGAGTAGAAACATATTCAAATTATATTACATACTTTACTTCTGTTCCTTATATTCAAGATGCTTACATTTTCATACTATTGTGTGTAAATTCAGAGACGGAACTTAAACGTTTTTGTTGGAGGGGCCAACTTGTAAAGTATTTATTTTAGGGGGCCGATATATATAACGCTGAAATTTTTGTATTAAAAATGACTAAAACTAGAAGTAAAAGGGTATAAAATGTACATAGGTTATTTTTAATTATTCCAGCACGCGCATCCAAAGTTATTGATTTGATTCTAATTAGAATTCTTGTAATGAAGCTGACCCATTTGTCTACGGCATTTACTTTTACATTTCTGAATTAGGCCTGCATGGAATATGGCTTCTTTTACCTCATCAACCACGGGGTAGAGGAAGAACTGTTACAGAATGTGTTTGATCAAAGCAAAAAGTTTTTTTCACTTCCAATTGAAGAGAAGATGAAATTGGGTCGCAAGGATAACTTTGGCTATGCACCACTCTATTCTGAGAACCATGATCACGCAATTAGTTCTAAAGGTATTGCTAGTCAAATATAAAATCCATATTTATTAGAATTAAAATGGTTATATTAAAATTGTAGCTTGCTAAATTCTTATCTACTTATTCAACTACAGGGGATTCAAAAGAAACTTTCCATATCGGCCCTTTAGATGGTGATGAGAGTCTTCAAAATCAATGGCCTTCTAAAGGTACTACTACTATATGTTTTGTATAGCTTACTAAACTTGTTTCTAGAATTTCGGTCTTATTTTATGGAAACTGCAGAGTTGTTACCTACTTGGAGATTCGTAATGGAGAAGTACTACAAAATGCTCTTGTAAGTGTGGATGGTTTTAGTTGTTTGCTATGTTTTTTATATACTTATGGACACTCATTGATATTCAAGATCAATAATTTTATGTTTTCATTAATATTTAATACAAGCATCTTTTTCATTTTCGTTATCATTTTCTTTAATTCAAATGTTCAGAAGAGCTCTAAATGCTAAGTATCTTATGGGCCGGCGGTGCCATTAACAGGTCTACCGGGAAGAGGTTGAGCTCTTTGATTGCGCTGGCATTAAATTTGGAGGAAGATTTTTTTGAGAAAATAGGGGCTGTGGATAGACCATCCGGTTTTCTACGACTGCTGCACTATCCAGGTTAATCCTCGAGCCATGCATGGCTTGCAATACCACTCAAACATTTCCAACATGAAGTATGATTTTAATTTATTGCAGGAGATATGGGGGTTTCTGATGAGGTTGTATATGGTGCTTCTGCACATTCTGACTATGGAATGATGACTCTTCTTGCAACAGATGCAGTTCCTGGCCTTCAGGCAACATATACTGATGCTTTATCTTTATAAGTTTTATTTTGACACTCCCTTATATGTAATTTCTAGACGTTTTTCATATATATTTTTTTTTATTTTGACAGGTTTGCAGGGAAAAGAATAAGCACCCACGAACGTGGGAGAATGTTATTCATGTCAAGGGGTAAGTTTATGAACGAACGCTCCTTTAACTCATTCTCATCCCATAGAAACTCAAGAGCACCTATATATGTATATTTATGCTATATATCATAAATAAACACGGATTGTCCAAAAATAGTTGCAACAGTTTTCTTCTTGGCAAGGTTCCTACAAAAGGTTATCACTTTGCCAATTCAATATACTTATTATACAAATTTTGAAACACAAATCCCTCTACTTTGTTCTACTTGAAGCATTTTTTTACATATTAAACCGTATCTAATCAAGTGTTTGCCTGAAACAAATTCCATTTTAGCCATCTTATATTTCACTCCGTTGCAGCTGCTTACAACTCTAAAGTATTTTGTGGTGAATACATAACTTTTGGTGCATGCAGGGCGTTCATTGTTAATCTTGGTGACATGATGGAGAGATGGACTAATTGTCTATTTCGGTAAAATCCCCTGAGCAAAAACATCTTTTGATCTTCATCATTTCAACATTATGAATCAAGAACTGAAGTACGTTTATCTTTGTACATAAATCTATTGCAGATCAACGTTACACCGGGTTATGCCAACTGGGAAAGAACGATATTCTGTAATTACTTCCTAACCAGTGGATTTCTTATTACTTTTTGCTAATGTTATGATGTGGGTCAATGAGAAGAACAAACATGTGATTTATTTCTTTTAAAGAAAAGATTGGATCCGTAAAATAGTTTACAAATAACACTTTATTTCTGTTTAACAACAAATGATATGCAGGTGGCGTTCTTTATGGATCCTAACCCGGATTGCATAGTAGAGTGCTTGAAAAGCTGCTGCAGTGAGTCATCTCCTCCACGGTATGTTAACATAATCACTTTTATGAATTACGAATTCTATGTGCATGTAATGTTAATTTCGTTCATCATATTATAGTAACTACATAATGTTATTCAAGTTACATAAAATCTTCACTTTATAATAATATGTTTCTTGGTTTGCAGATTTCCTCCGATCCTCAGTGGAGACTACCTGAGGGAGCGTATCCATGATGCTTATTCCAAGTAAAAGAGCTAGCAATTGCAGGTCGAAATGTACTTGAAGTATCAATTCCATACATGCCGCTTGTTGAGGTCCAGATCAGTACACAAACAGACCATTTAATTGCAGTGTTCATTATATATTTGGCTTGCACTATAAGACTCTTTTTGTGACTTTGTAATGATAATTTAAATATTTATTTTGTATATCAAGTGTCACACTTTGCATTGCTCCAGTGTTATAACAAGAATGTGGCTATTTGATCTACACGATCACCTATTTTGTTGAAAACCAAGCCACGTACAAGAAGTATATGTCTTCGTTGATGACCTATATATGGGGTGTACATGCCCCTAGAATTTTATGGTTGTTATGCAAGGGTCCTCGATAGATGGAGTTACGACACTCCATTTAAACAAGCTATGGTGTTATGGTCCGTCTTATATGTCACATAAGTGGCACATTAGTGTTGTTAGACTAAAACAGTGCGTGCATGATATGTATTTGGAGGGAAAGTTAGTTATTGGGCTTTAAATAACAGTTTTCCCCAAATTGGTTTGTTAGCTTGATTGTTAATGTGTATATTTCTTCCCCGGTTCTCTTTGTAGCTCTCATATGAACCCTAGCTCGTATAATTGAAGCTTTTGATGCCGAATTTCTATTTCTTTCTCTTGAATTTCCGATCTTTAGCTTTGATCTTCTTCCAATCGGCGTTCGATTCAATTTTGGAACAAATTATGCTAATACAAAGTCAATGAACTAACTTTGTAGGTTGATATCCGGTCTCAAGAAACTCATTTTCCCCTGTCACAAATTTATCTTGCATATAGATATATTTTAAAATTCTATCATATTCATTAGTTTCATTATTGTTCTATCATTGAATTAAGATGATTGGTTAGCTAATAATATAATGGAAATAGAACTCAACTCTTGAAAATAGTAGGTAACATAAAGAATCATAAACAAACAATTAAAGACAAGAAATGATGAGGTTATACTAATTATACCTATAGTTTCTTTTGTACTTGTTGATGATTCCTTTATAATTCTTTGTACTACTAAACAAAAGAAACAAGTAAGCAAACTTGATTACTCATCTCTATCTCCCATTTAACTTATAGTTCACACATCTCCATTTGCATTATAGTTATTCTCTATTCAGTTCCCATGAACAATATATCAAAGAGAAAGAGACATATACTAGAATTGGTGTTTTTGGTTCTTTTTTTCAGTGTCAAAATTCAATCCAAGTGTACCAAAGGTTGCAATCTTGCTTTGGCTTCATATTACGTCACACAAGGATCAAACCTCACTTACATAAGCAGGATTTTCTCACTATCAATCACGGAAATCCTTAAATACAACTCTCAAATCCCAAGAGGTGATAGCATAGAAACTGGCACTAGAATTAACGTCCCATTTTCTTGCTTATGTTTGAATGGTGATTTTTTGGGGCATACTTTTCCATACCAAACACAAGTTGGTGATACTTATGGTAAGATTGCTAGGGATGTTTTCGCAAATCTTACTGATGAGTATTGGGTTCAACGGGTCAATTCGTTTCCACCAGCCTTCATACCTGACTTTGCTTATATTAATGTCACCGTGAATTGTACGTGTGGTAACAAACATGTGTCAAAGGATTATGGTTTGTTTGTGACATATCCTCTTCAACCCGGAGAAGATTTGCAATCCTTAACTAGCGAGTCAGGTGTCCCGATAACGTTGTTGGAGCAGTTTAACCCAAGTTCCAACTCCAGTGGTGGTTCAGGATTAGTGTTTGTACCTGCCAAAGGTTAGCCAACTTCATAACTATTTTGATGAATTTGAATAAAGAACAATTTGGTATGCAAAGGTTTGATTAGTGACTTATAGATAATTCGATAGAAGTTGCATGTGTATTGAACAGCATTGTGTACTTTCTCGCTTCAACAATTTCTAGGCGTAAGATATATGTAAGATAGCTCAACAATTTCATGTTAGATTAATTCTGTATAGTTAGCTTAAACTAGAGCTACCCAAGTATCCATAAGGCCATAATCTTGATTACAGAATTTGGAGTTATATATAAGTTTTTATGCATAAATATGGAGTACGTTACTAAAACAAAAATGTTCCATAATAGACTGAACACTCCAATAGATGATGTCGAAATGCTTAAGTGTATATTCTAGTAATAAATATGGCAATGATCACTAGACAACATGGTACTTTGTCTCATCCTTCATTGGCATATTTCAACTTAGTACTACTATTTGTGTTTAATTTTATATATACTTCATTTGAGGTGAACGTCAACTTTATTTTAATAGAATAGTTTGCGGGCATTTTGAGAATCCTTTAGGAATTATTCGTTCAGGTTTACATGCTTAGACCAAGTCAGGAAGAGATTTGGTGAGAACAAAAAAAAAAAAAAAAAAAAAAAAAAAAAAGTACGAGAAAAATTTTTAGTTACACATTTTAAATAGTAGAAAGAAATTTAAGAGAAAATGCATTTATTTTTGTTGATGTAGTGTGGTTATAATTTATTCTCAATTTCTCGCAATTCTTATTTTAATTTTATTTCTTATTTGATCTTAACTCTAAACAAGTGTCACTTATAATTTGTTTCGCATCGTAAGTTTATGTAACCTTTAGGTCTATCCAAAACTATCACAGATTCCGTGTGAGGTTCAGGAATGTCCTTGGATGTAGACTGATTTATGCATCTCCTTACAACTTGCATTTCTATGACACTTTTAACTTAACGTATTTTATGAAGCTAATTTTAAATCTAGGACTTTTTCTAATGCCAAAGTTTGAAAAATGGATGCAATTAAAAGCTAGCATGATAGTTTACGGCTTTAGAGACCCGTTCAAACAAGAAGAATAAGAAAAAATCTATTGTCAAAATCAAAGACTCTTCCGTCAAGGAGTCAATCAATAAATTCCAAAGAAACTATCATTTCCATTAACAATTTCTACATTGATTTGACATGTTGACTAAGTCATCTCAATCACCACTTCAGTTACCATATATAAACCATATTTTCTATATTCAACCCAAATATACATCTAGTATTGTTAATTCCTCTATATTAGTTCTAGTTCATGCAAAGCCAACACATATTTCAATTTTTTTCTTGTTATTTTCACTAACTTATGCAAATCTAATTTTCTCACTTTGATAAGTTGTACTATTAAAAAGTAGTAAAGTATGCGAAAAACCAAATTTATACTTCCGTTTTTGGTGTTATTGTTTATGGTTACGCGTATTGAATCAAGTTGTAAAGATAAGTGTACTGCTTTGGCTTCTTATCGCATGTGGACAAAATCAAACATAACATTTGTTTCTCAAAGATTTTCGACTACAATCCCAGTTATTCAAAGTTACAATCCTCAAATAACAAATACAGATGTAGTTTCTGAGGGTTCTAGAGTAAATGTCCCATTTTCGTGTGCATGTGATGATCGTGGTTTTCTAAGTCATAGGTTTGTTTATAATGTTGTATCAGGGGATACTTATTTATTGATTGCGAATACTTATTATTCCAATGTTACAACGGTGGATATGTTGCGGCGTTATAATGGTCAGAGTGAGTTTAACTTACCTTTAGGTAGTCAGATTAATGTTGTGGTAAATTGTACGTGTGGGAATAGGCGTGTATCTAAGGATTATGGATTGTTTGTTACGTACCCGATTCTAAGAGGTGAGAATCTGTCCACAATTGCTAATGAAACTAAGATTGATGAAAATTTGTTGAGGGGTTATAATCCGGGGTCGGATTTCTTGAGTGGGGATTTGGTGTTTATTCCTGGAAGAGGTAAATATTTGGAAATTTGGTGCTTGTTTTATTTTTCGTTATTACTAGATTGGTATCAAGTTTATATGTTGCTTCATGTCACATATCGACATACATAAGCTTAAGTGCTTAACCCGTAGAAACTTGGTTAATGAACTAAGAACGAATAATTGTTGCATAACCTTCAAGAATGCGGAGCAGTAAGAAACGTATATGGTTTATGGTTTTTAGCACTTCTCATTATTTGTGACTTTATGCTCATAAATTTCATTCTTTTTATCTCTTATTTCAGATGAAAACGGAAATTTTCCACCGTTAAAGACGAGGTAAACCATAACCCTCTATATGTTTTTATACACATGTGTTTTCGCTATATTAATTTCTAATTACTGATTAATCCTTTTTGTTATTTTGCAGCACAAAGGGTTGTCTTCTTTTGCCACTTAATGATCTTCTACCCTTACTTAGTTTTCTTCATTTTTGTAAGTCAACATAAAAAGTCAACTGACATTTTATATTTGTGTTGCCTTGTGGTGGTGGTTTAAGCAGGATTATCTGGTGGTCAAAGTGCCGGTATATCCATTGGAGCTGTTGCTGGAGTTCTTCTCTTCGGCATTTGCTTCTACTTTGTCTTCTATAGAAGGAAGAGGGTCTCAGAAGGATTTCTTGATGAAATTGGAATTGAGCACGTTCATGGTAATCATAGTCATTGTTTTTGTGTTTTTTTAGAGAATCTATTAGTACATTTTGATCTAGCATAATCAGTGTTTAAATAGTGCGTTTTGAAACTGATTCTTGAACTCGCACAATCCTTATGAGATGCGGTATTCTATGTTCCACCAAATTTGGTCTAAAGGAAGCAGATAGTATACAAAGAACATACTTGCGCAACATTTGGTTTCTGTGTTTACGCCAACGTCGAACACCAAATTCATTACACCATTTAAGTTATCTTTACTTAGTAATTATTGCAGCTGGATCGTTTTATTGTTTAAACTAAAAAAGAATAGTTCTAGTTGTTTTAATCAAACAGTTATGTACCTTCAGTTTTAAATCTACTTAATGACTTCCGAAAGTAAGTAGTTATAAATTTATAATGCTTATCAGTAGCACTACAAGTAAATAATAGACATAAGTAATCAGCTACAACTTTCAAAGATTTGATGAGGTTTTAGAAATTATGCGACTGAATCAACATATGATAAGGGTATAAAAAGGCATTAATCATAAAGGTTAATTAAAAAATGAAGATTTCATGTGATGAAGAGTGTCACACCAAATTTGTCACATCAAATTTGTTGTCTTGGTTGGTGTTAATGTTGGTTTTATCTTTCGTTTTCTGCATTTCTTTAAGTTGCCACAAAAGCTTTATAAAACAACTCCTTTTACGGATGCAGGTTCAGGTAGTAATCTCGGAAGAACCACAGAAACAGGCCCCCTTATTGGTGGTGCACAGCCAGGGACCACAGGTATAACAGTGGACAAGTCGGTTGAGTTCACGTACGATGAGCTTGCTAAGGCTACCGGTGACTTTAGCTTGGCTAATAAGATTGGTCAGGGTGGTTTTGGTGCCGTTTACTATGCAGAGCTCAGGGGCGAGGTTCTTTTCATTGATGCTCATACTTCATAGAATTTTATAGTTTAATCAAAATAAACTTAACAATCTGTTTAGTCTCTTAGATAAGTTATTCTATACATAGTATGCCAAAAATCAAAGATTTTGGTTACTTATAAAACTTTATGCATGAATCTGAATGACTCTCATTTTTTTTATTTTATTTTATTTTATTTTTTTGGTGTCTCGGAGGCTGATTTGGTGTTGGTGTTGAACAAGTGTAGAAGGCTGCAATAAAGAAGATGGATATGCAAGCGTCAAAAGAATTTCTGGCTGAACTGAAGGTGTTAACACATGTTCATCACTTGAACCTGGTAATTTCTCGAGATTTATGCAATTTATTAGTTTCTTCTTTTTGTATATCGGATAAGAATTTGGACGGATATTCAAATTTTGGAATAGCTATTATAACCATTTTATTGTTAATGGAGTGTTTGGATTTGCACTTTATAGCTTCAAACAGAATTAGTCATTTTAGCAATAATCTGTAAATGATCACAATTAGTCAAACACTCAACATCAGCCTCACAAACTATCTCCTTTTATCTGTTTTTTTAGTGTTAACTATCTTATTCTGATGATTTGTTAGTCACTAATCACGCATCCAAGCAGTCAAGCGCCACTCTAGATTGCAATTAAATAGAATTCTCATGATTTTGCAGGTACGTTTGATAGGATACTGTGTTGAAGGATCATTGTTTTTGGTCTATGAATTCATCGAAAATGGAAATTTGAGTCAACATTTGCGTGGCTTGTCAGGTAACGAAACAAAGGAAACCAAATATTCATTGACTTATTCTGCTTTTAACCGCTACCCTATAATGTTTTCAGGGAGGGAACCAATTCCATGGGCTACAAGGGTACAAATCGCCCTTGATTCGGCTAGAGGACTTGAATACATTCATGAGCACACAGTTCCCGTGTATATTCATCGTGATATCAAGTCTCCTAACATCTTAATTGATGAAAACTTCCGTGCTAAGGTCAATAGACTAAACTTTTCTTTTTATCAAATCTTGAAGGGTTCAAAGAACAATCTTTTTAAGTGAAATACTGTGTATAAGACTGCACATGCAAACCCATACCATGTCGAGAAACCTCAGTGCATCAAAATAACCCTATTATCAAATAGTTAACACAAGATATACTTATTTCTAGGTTGCGGATTTTGGACTGACAAAACTTACGGAAGTCGGAAGTGGATCCTTACAAACTCGTTTGGTTGGGACATTTGGATATATGCCTCCAGAGTAAGTTTCACACCTACTTCTATGAGAACCACCAAACTTATTTTCCTTTTACTATTCTAGTATTCTGTAGAGGGATTGTGATCACAGGCAATAAATATATTTATTAACTCAGTTTTGTTTTCTACAAAAATGGTATATGTTTGGTGGTAGCTACAGATTTTCTGCTTGTTCTAATGTCCTGAACATGGTTTAACATGAAATATTTTGGTGTAGATATGCTCAGTATGGTGAAGTGTCTCCAAAGGTCGATGTATATGCTTTCGGGGTTGTTTTGTTTGAACTAATATCCGCTAAAGAAGCCATTGTCAAGACAAGTGAATCCGTTAACGAGACCAAAGGACTCGTTGGTTTGGTTGGTTCTAAAAATCTTCTCCAAATATCAGGCTTTTAATAACATGAAAATATCCATATTCATGATTTGTCATAACATATTATGTTCTTTCTTTTATGTAGTTTGAGGATGTCCTAAGTTTGTCTGATCCAAATGAAGGGCTATGCAAACTTGTCGATTCAAGGCTAGGAGTCGATTACCCTATCGATTCCGTCCGCAAGGTAAACAACAAAACTATTTTACATTCTAAAGATACATATATAGAAGAGAAAATATACCATCTCCTTTTTAAGGGTCATATTAGTTCTCTTAAGTTCAGATATTGCCAAAAGCCATTTTCTTTCCAGAAAAAATATAGCGAGGAAAACAATTCTAACACTGTGGTTTTGTAGTATAATAGTGGTGCTCATTATTGCTTAACTATATACATACAACGAATTTTGTAACTGTACACGTATGTGGCGATACCTGTAGGCTGTATGTTGACATGGTACTAAAACTGGTTATCTAAAATTCATGTGACATGAGTAAGTTTGGTGTTCACTTTGCGTCACGTCGGCATGAGTGTTCATTTAGCAAATTTCATCAACATTGTATATATGAAGTGTGAGAAAACCACTCAAACTAAAACCACATTGATCAATTTGTTTAACTAAAAAACTTAGAATAACGACCACATGTAGGTTGCTCCTTTTGTTGCATTCTCTCTTTATCCTAATGTGATGTGCAATGTGGGCTTGACAAATGTAATTTGAAAATTTTGAACTGCCGAATGAACTAGTACTTGATAGCATTAAACACGGTTTACCAATTAATATTAATGTTGGCACTCTATCAATGTGGATCTTGACTTCCAAAGGAATTTATTTTGGAACAATTTTTGTTTAATAAGAAATATGTTTACACGTTAAATTTAAAATCGCAAAGCTGTATGTTTGATTCTTTAAATTCTAAATTGTAGATAGCCCTGCTTGCTAGAGCTTGCACGCATGAAAACCCTCAATTGAGACCAAGCATGAGGTCAATTGTGGTTGCACTAATGACACTTACATCAACGACGGAAGATTGGGACATTGGATCTTTCTACGAAAATCAAGACCTTGTTCAACTAATGTCGGGAAGGTAGCATAAACATGTCGTTTGTTCTAGATGTGGTTATGGCACAAAAGTGTTCCGATAACATGAAGCCGGGTAAGTGTTCCGATAACATGAGGATGTACCACATAAACACCTGTTAGACTGTCAAGGAGTTTATGATATGATACACAACTATTAGGATTTTTGTAAATTATTTCAAAGGTCATGTAATATGGTGTAGAGTACGTTATTCTTTTAACTTTGAACATCATTCGACAAGCGTGTCCAACAAGTGATTCCATTTTTGTAAACTAAATTGGGTTTGCTCTAGGAGACGGGACCCTCCAAAAAATAATACGAGTAATAAGTATCGAAACTTGGTGACATGTCCTTTTATGCATGATTTGGTAAGTATTAATGTGGTGTACGTGTAAGATAGTGAGTTTATAACTGATTTTCGATTTTGAGTTGGTTTTGGATAGTTTAGATGGACAGAGATCTTATTGTATTAAGCATTTAAGTGACAATTGATATTCCCGAATGAAGGGGAACTACTACATTTATAGAACATTAAGATACAATAAGAATACATCAAGAATATGAAGTTTACAAATATCTCTTACTATTTTATAATGCATTTTGCCCTTTAGGAAATTCTTAAAATTAAGCATTACACATTTCAATGCTAAAAGTACAAGTGATTCAACACAATTAAACATTTAATACCATAAATAAAATATAATTAGACATTAACAACTTTAATAGATACATGTACACACCACTTTGTCTTTGCCATTAATAGCCTTAAAATATTACAAAAACACCTACACATAATATTACAATTATTTAAACGTAATATACAACCCTCTATATAATTCCCAACTATAAATGCAAACTTTTCCCTCTAAAATCCACATTCAAATCCACATTCAAACCCACATCCAAATCAAATCAGATACAACCATAACCACACAAATCCAAATCCTAGGCAAAACCTATGCATATCTCTTCAGCTTGCCTCCCCGTGACTCCCGTGAGTCGCGGCTTGGCCCCACTCGGTTCCAACGGTCCGAGTCACATCCAAACAAACCCGAATCCAAAACCAATCACAAAAACAAGAAATAATAAGAAAAGAAAAGAAGAAATCAATCAAACTATAATCCACACCGAGTCACTGAGTCGACTCGGTGGTTCTTCCGAGTTGACCGAGTCGCGACAGAAAAACAAGATCCACACGGTTTTTCATGTTTAAAAACATTTAGTTAAAGGTTTTATCAAAAGAAATTATTATAAATCGAATTTTATTAAAAAGTAAAAATTATGGCTTGCTAAAAATGGTGTAAAGGGGAAAGAATAAGGCGCGTGGGTTACCAAAACGAAGAGAGAAGTGCGAGGGGAGGTGATGCGGTGGTGGTGTATGGACTGTAGTGGCGGTGGTGGCGCGTGGATGGTGTTACACGGTGGTTCGAGAGCTAATAAGCTCCAGAAATGCTAGAAATAGGTTGATCTATCGATTGGGAGGGAAAAAGGTCTCTCCGGAATAATTATTCCGGCGACGGTGGTGCCGAATTCTGCTGGTGCTGGCCGGATATTATGAAGATCCGGTGAGGGAGTTTAGAGAGAGATAGAGAGAGTAGGTAGAATGTGTATTTTATTATTAGTTGTAAAATGAATTAAAAAATGAAATAAAAGGCTTTTATATTAAATGGGGTGGGGTGGATATGTAAATTGAAAAGTGAGGGTAGATTGTGTAAGATAGGGGCAGAGGGGCCATATATGTCAATTCGGCTAAACTTTTCACAAAAACGATTCTGGGCTCATTCAACATAGCAAACGGACTCGAAAAATTACGAAACTTGCGCCATTATCCACGAAAACGTTGTGTATTGAGAAGTCCTACGCGAAGAGTAGAATGCATATGTATATTTGATCTGTGACACTGTTTGGACACGCTAATAGATATTTTACGCCCATAAAATTTATTTTAGGGTACCCGCCGCCGCATCGCGCGGGTACCCTACTAGTATACCATAAGGTATTATACTATTTTACACTAACATCCCCCCGCAAGCGAAAGGGAGGTGGCCCGAGACGTAGCTTGGCAAGAAAGAACTTAAATTTTGGTCTTGGTAGACTCTTGGTAAATATGCCCACCACCTGAAGCCTGGTGGGAACAAATCGAGTATAAAGTTTTCCAGACAACACCAAGTCCCTGATAAAATGGTAGTACAAATCAATATGTTTAGCACTTTTGTAAGCAACCGGGTTTTGAGAGAGAAAGAGAGCACTACGATTGTCACACAGTAAAGTGGGACGATCAGGTGGTAAGGCATGTAACTCACGAAGCAGATGAGTAAGACAAACAATTTCAGCCGCAGTGTTGGCCATAGCTCGATATTCTGATTCACAGCTTGCGCGAGAGATGGTGGGTTGTTTTTTAGCACTCCAGGATACAAGATTGTTTCCTAGAAAGATTAAGTAACCATATGTGGATCGACGAGTCTCAATGCAGCGAGCCCAGTCAGCATCAGAATAGCCAAGGATGGTTGTACGAGAGGGTTTAGAGAACGTGAGACCATAGGCCAAGGTGCCTTTGACATACCGAAGAACTCTTTTTACTTGTTGCATGTGAGTGGTAGTTGGAGATTGAAGGAACTGACTCACTTGATTTACAGCATAAGAGATATCTGGTCTAGTAATGGTTAAATATTGAAGTGCCCCAACTAGAGACCGATAAGAAGTAGTATTGTTGTACTTGTCACCATGTGTGCTCAGAATTTCGTTTGCAGCCAAAGGCGTATGAACTGGTTTTGCATCCGAGAGATCTGCACGTTTAAGTATATCACGTGCATACTTCGATTGACTGAGAAACAACCCCTCTGGTACGAGTAGCTTCAAGTCCAAGAAAGTAGTTGAGCTCTCCAAGATCCTTAATTGCAAACTCATGATGTAATCTGCTGATAAACGAAACCATGATGTGATCACAATTTCCAATCAAAATAAGATCATCAACATATACAAGTAAGTACATGATGCATGATTCACGTATGAAGACAAATAGGGATGGATCAGAGCGACTACATGTAAACCCGTACTGTAGGAGACAAACATGATTAGGAAAGCAAGAATCAGTAAATCCGAGAGGTTGTTCCATATACACGTGTTCAGTTAGATGACTGTGAAGGAACGCATTATTGACATCTAGTTGATGGAATTTCCAACCATATATAACAGCTAGTGAAAGAACCACTCGAATAGTAGTGGCTTTTACCACTGGACTGAAAGTGTGTGAATAATCGAGACCGGGAATCTAACTAAAACCTTGAGCCACAAGTCGGGTGTAATACCTCGTAAAATCCCATGTCATTTATTAATGCTAATCACCAAATCCATTTTAATCAAATGATAACAAAGCTATTTTTGCGGGCCATTTTTTTTGTTATATCACCTGAATCAGTTTGAGTCACTGTTTGCATGTCACCTATATCACCGTTAGTCACCATTTGTATGTCACCTGTATCACCGTTAGTCATCGTTTGCATGTCCCCCGTATCACCTTTAGTCACCGTATGCATATCACCCATATCACTTTTTGTCACTTTTAAATATCACCCGATGCATGAATTTATCACCCGGTATCACCTTTAGTCACTCTTGGGTGTCACCAAACGAGGTTAATACGAATAACTCCCACTTGCGACGCAACACCTAAAAACGACACCGGGATATATATATGTTAGGAATACAAATATTCTTATAAAAGACTCGGTCACCTAAATGATGTAATAGCATTAAGTTAGCTCGTAGTTAGTTTATTTATTAGTTAGTATTAGTTTTAGTAACACCGTGGAAGAAGGACGGGTCTTTACCCACTGTATACCTGATCCACGGCCCGGGAGTGGGCGTTTATGTTGTAAGTATAAATACCCCTCTCCCACCAAGGGAGAGGGTTGGACCTTTCATTTGACAAGTAATCTAATCTTTGTTTTTCTCTTATTCTCTAAAGGTTCCATTCTCTTCTTCCTCTTCTAATCTAACGCCACCATACCACCATATGCATCATGTTTGTGACTTAGTGTTTATCCTACAATTCGTATCAAGAGCCAAGGTTTTATCTTAGGGCCTTGAAGAATCGGATTTGGTGTGGTTTTTGTGGTGTTTGTGAGTTAGAAGAGTTTTTCTTTGAAAACATCTTACTTTGATCTTTCTAGTGTTATATGATGTGTTAAGGGTGTACTTTTGTGATTAGTGATGTTAGAACCATCTAGTTTTTTAGTTGGATAAGCCATATCATACATTGGTTTGATGTTGTGTTTGATTTTGGGTCGAAGTTCTTAGTAGCGGTTACCTATTCTGTGGTGGTTTTTCTTAGTAGCGGTTTGCTATTTAATTTAGCGGTTAACTCGTTAGCGATTACTACTTTGGGACATATAGACAAAACGCTAGATAGTGACGGATTTGGACTATTGTGGTTAGCAATTAGATCTAGCGGTTTAAGTTAGCGGTTTGTGTTAGTGGTTTGTTCCTGCGGTTAACTCTGGTTTGCGTTTAGGTAAGGGTAGTGATTACCTCATCCTGCGGTTTGCTACTATTAGCGATTACCTCATCTAGCGTTTAACTAATCTCAGCGACTACCTCAGAAGTGTGATTACCCAAAGATAGCGGTTTGCTCAATCTAGTGATTATCTCTACTTTGTTAGCGATTAACTAAGTGTTGAGGTTCTTGTGATTGGTTAATCAATTGTATTTGGTGAATTGTTGTAACGTTAGTTGTTTCGATTAATCTGATTGTGAGCTGACGTTGTGAGTTAATTCTTACGACTTGACTAATTTCAATCGGATATATTGTAACTTGACTTGTCGCGACTTGACACTTAGTGCATATTGTGACCCATCCGATATCTCTCTATAAGTCTAACTCGCTGAGTACATCGTCCGGTTTTTTTTTGTTGACTTTAGTAAAATCCCTAGAAAGAATCATTTCTCGGTTTAAGTCACAAGAGTTGTATAATCTCATTTGAAGACTTTGTAATGGCTACTACCTCTGACGATATTCAAGCTGCAGGGTCCGATACTCGACCTCCTATGCTCGATAGGACTGATTATGAATCATGGCAAAGAATCAGACTTTACTGTCGGGGCAAGGAAAATGGTGAGAACATTCTGCGATCAATTGATGAAGGTCCCCTGCAGATGGGTACAACAAGGGATGTCATCTCCACAGCTGATGATGGAACTGTCACCCATGGAATTGACAGGCCACATACTTACAATGACCTCAGTGAGGCTGAAAAGAAGTGCTATGATGCATATATTCGAGCCTCCAACATCGTGATACAAGGTTTACCCAAAGATGTTTACAAGCTAATCAATTTCAACACTGAAGCAAAAGCTGTTTGGGACAATGTCAAAATGCTTTTATCTGGCTCGGAGCTGACCAAAGAAGACCGTGAGTGACAGTTGTATGATGAATTAGAGCATTTCAAGATGAACCTGGTGAAAACATTACCGACTACTATGTCAGATTTCACAAGCTTGTCAATGACATGAGAATGATCCGAATGATAATGCCTAACATCCAACTCAACTCTAAATTTGTCAACAACATGTCACCCGAGTGGGATCGTTTTGTCACAGCAGTGAAACTCAACAAAGGACTGAGGAATACCAACTATGAACAGCTATTTGCCTACTCACAACAACATGAGAAACATGCAGCGTTTGATCGTCAACTAAGAGAAAAGCTCAATCCACCCACTACTAACGAATCACTTGCTTTCATGACCAGTACGTTGCCGATCAATTAGCCTTTGTCATCAGTGGATCACTCATCTCTACTATCACCTGGTGCCATGAATACCCATCTTGACTCAAGGTATTCTCATACGGATAAAATGATTGACAACCTTTCTAACCAAGTGTCGCTGCTCGTTCAACACTTCAGAGCGTCACTTCCACCAACCAACAACAAACTCAGGGCTTCCTCTAATCCACGAAATCAAGGTATTGTGGAAGATGGAAGAGTAATGATACAAAATGTTTGGGGCAGACAAAATGTGAATCAAAGGAATGTTGCTGGAGGCAATTTGCAGAACAGGATTGGAAATGTTAATCAGGGACAAGGAAGGCAACCCAAATGCTACAACTGTGGGGGTTTGGGTCACATCACAAAGAATTGCACTCAGCCAAAGCGTTCTCAGAACTCAGACTACTTCAAGGATAAAATGTTACTCATGCAGGCTCAAGAGAATGGAGCTGTGCTGAATGAGGAAGAATTGGTTTTTCTTGCTGGGGATGATGGAAAGACGTTTGATGATGATGTGGATGAACAACCTGTCCAGGATTTAGCTCTTAATGATCTAAAAATCTTCCAAGCTGATGATTGTGATGCCTTTGATTCGGACGTTGATGACAAACCCACTGCTCAGACTATCTTCATGGCCAATTTATCATCAACTGTCTCAGCTCCACAACAATCCGGTCCCTCCAAATCATCCATCATATCTGAGGTACTAAAGTTATATGATGATTGCAATATTGATGGTGAATCGAAGATTTTCTACGATATACCACAAATTAATGTTGGTGAAACGAATGAGGCTGAATTGGAGAACATTAATGTTATTCCAACTGAGCAACAATCGGATCACAACATTAACTCTGACGTATCTAGTGGAACTTCTTCTGTTGTTTGTGACAATAATGTGATGCATGAACAGAGGATTCATAACGAAATACAACAAACAAACATTGCAGAATTAGATATTGCCAATATGGGAAATAGCAATGTTGTCCCATATGAACAATATATAAAGCACAATGCCGAATTTGTTGTATCAAGTGATACATCCTCTGTTGATGATAATGTATATGAATTAGATGGGTACACTGCTGCTGCACCTGATGACACTCTGAGCACTAGGATTAATATTCTTAAGGATCAAGTAATGTGTTATGAACAACGTGCAAAATTTGAACTTACAAAACGTGAACAAAAGATGGATTGGTAAATGAAGGCATATATAATTGAACATAATTTAAAGGAAGATGCATTAAAACAAGAAATAAAATCTGTTCAGAATCAACTTGATCAAATTGTTAAGGAAAAATCGGAAATTCAGGAGAATTTAAGTGTGCTAAAAGGTGAATTTAAAGAAAAAGAAACTTAACTACTAAATGAATTTTCCAACCTTAAGGAGTTGAAGAACAAGCTTGAAAATAAGTTATACATGCAAGGTCAAACCATACAAACAACTCAAATGGTTGAAAAGCACATGAAACTGAGGGATAAGCATAGTGACAAGGATTTAGGTATGCCTAAAACAAATTACCTTAAGAGCGTTAGTGCCTCTCAACCTGCCTTGTATGATGCCAAGGTTATGCTCACACCTAATCATGCCCCTCCAAATTGTTGGTCTGATAAAGTAATGGATGATAGTGAATCTGCCAATAGAGAGAGATTTGATAACTAAATGAAGGATCCCAAGTGCATTAAACATCGTGTCATATGATTATTATGAACAAAACCGTGTGACTGTTTTTGCACTTCAAACTAAGTTAACACCAGAGCAGATATTTTGGCCTTTAGATGTTGAGAAAATGAAAGCTGAAGAACTTAAGGCCAAACTTCCTCAAAAGCTTGCTACCCCAACGGTGTATCCCCCCAATACACCAATGCACTTAGTTCCTTTGTCACTTCCCACACAATGTAGAACTCTTATTAGCATATATGTCATCTGTCAAATGTTCACTGATTTTGATAAAACATGCAAAAAGAGAATCACGCCAACGGGAATTACTGAGGGTGAAAGGGGTTTTGAGCTTACAAAAGAATGTTACTTAACTGAAGTTATCCCATTTTTTAAACTAATCAAAGAACACTTTGAGGGTTTACAACAGTCCCTTGAAGTTAAACTAAAAGAAATGAAAGAAGTGTTTAAAAATATGGAAAATAAGGGAAAACAAACTGCAATAGATCTTCAACATAGTGAGATAGCAAGGAAAAACATTCTTATCATGAATGAAAATTTGATTGCTAAATGTTTTTCTCAAGATGTGTTTTACGCTGCTACAGATTCTACGTTAAATGCTTGTCAATTTCATGAAATGTCCATTGCTTTGAATGTTCTCCAAAATCGTGTATGGAGCTTGAGGGGGAGAATTTGAAACTGCAAGAAAAAAAATTCAAAATGATGATCATGACAACATGGTCAAGCACTTTTCTAAACTAGAAGTTGATAATCTTAACCTACAATTAAAAAATCAACATTTAGAAGAAAGGATTAAAATATCAAAGGCCAAGACATCCTCGGATGCTCCTGAATTTGATACATATTTTGAATTAGCAAAAAGGGATGAAAAAATTCAAGCTCACGACAACACGATTAGGAAATTGAGGGCTCAAATTTCCCAAGTGAAATCTCCCATGAATGATGTGATCGACAACCATAAACCACAGTCTGTAGATTCTCAGAGTTTCCAACTTCAAAACATGATCAATAAACTCAAATATGAAAATGAATGTTTTCAAGCTGAAAATTCGAAAGTTAAACAACATTACAAAGAGTTATATGATTCAATTAAGATCACTCGTGATAAAACCAATGAAAAGATAACTTCTTTGCTAAATGAAATTGAGAATCTAAAGACTAGGGTGAAAGGGAAAATGCCGGTCATTTCAAGTGACAAATCTATGGTCTGTGAAAATATGCATGTGAGGCTGTGTACATACCGCTTCCCCTTAGGAACAATGAGTTAGTCCATAGTGATTACCTCAGAAATCTTAAGGATTGCCTTGACATGACCCGTTAGACCATTGAAGAAGATAAAATGGCGAGAGCCTCTGATAACACATTATCATACATTAGTTTTCTCACCAAACAGTCACAAGAATTGTTAGAATATGCCATAGGTACGTGCCCCAAGATTCTCAACTTGCAAGATAGAAAAGTCACATCCTCATCTAAGAGTTTGAAAAAGCATGTTACCTTTGATATACCGTTGGCCAGTTCTGATCATAGCACATCACCACCTAGAAACTAAACAACTATGCAACAATCTAATGTTCCCATCGTCAATTCTACAGGAGTAAGCAATGACACTAAAGCTAGCGGGTCAAAGCCTAAAGGCAATACAAGGAATGATAGGACTTCGCCAGCTAAGAGTGCTCAAGGGAAGAAAGTAGAAGACCACCTTAGGAACAATAAGATTGATCTGAATGAAAAGAATCGTGTTGATTCTAGTATTTGCGATAAGCGTATTGTAATTAATTCGAATTCTAATGATACTTGTAAGACTTGTAATGGTTGTTTAATTTCTGGTAATCATGATGATTGTGGTGTGTCATTTTTGAAATCTTCTTACAAAGCCTTAGTTAAGTTTGCTAAGACACATAAACTGGAAAACCATACTTGGAAAGCTACAGGAAAAATGTTTACCAATGTAGGATATCAGTGGAAACCTACTGGAAGAAAATTCACTTTAGGAGGCCAATGTCTACTAACAAGAATACCCGATCCTAAATATTTAGTGGTTAAGAAATGGAAGGCAACTGGTAGGAAATTCCTTTTAGTGACTCAATGCCTTGATGATAAGTCAGTAGCACCCACTAGTATCATTTCCTCTGAGGAAGCCATTGTAAACACTAATCCTGTCTCTTTTAAGTATGCTTGTGCTAACCAATTGGATCCCAATTACACTTGGGGATCCATGTTTTTCAGTTATCCATATCTGTCTGGTTTCAAATGCAGGTCATACAAATCGTCCTGTGGTATTTGGACTCAGGCTGCTCAAAACATATGACTGGGGATCGCTCTTGGCTCAGAAATTTCGTGAAAAAGTTTATCGGGATTATCCGATTCAGAAATGACCATTTTGGAGCCATTATGGGGTATGGTGATTATGTGTTCGGTGACAGTGTGATTTCTAGAGTCTACTATGTGGAAGGACTTGGGCATAATCTATTCTCTGTTGGACAATTTTGTGACTCCGATCTCGAAGTGGCCTTCAGAAAGCACACATGTTTTGTTAGAGAATTGGATGGAATTGATCTTCTTAAAGGAAGTCGTGGCACTAACTTGCATATCTCTATCGAAGACATGATGCGGTCCTCTCCTATTTACTTGCTCTCTAAGGCCTCTAAGAACAAATCGTGGTTATGGCATCGTCGTTTGAACCACTTGAACTTTGGAAGCATTAATGAACTTTCTCGCAAAGATCTTGTTCGAGGCATGCCCAGATTGAAGTATGAAAAAGACCATCTTTGCTCATCATGTCAATTGGGTAAAAGCAAGTAGCACACTCACAAACCAAAACCCGCCAACTTCAACACTGAAGTCCTCCATACCTTCACATGGATCTGTGCGGACCCATGAGAGTGCAAAGCTTCAATGGGAAAAGATATATTCTTGTAATTGCCGATGATTACTCACGATTTACATGGGTGAAGTTTTTAATATCCTAGGATGAAACTCCCGAAATCATCATCAAAATCATCAAACAACTGCAAGTAAGGCTTAACAAGACCGTTAGAATCATTCGCACTGACAATGGAACTGATTTTGTCAACCAACAACTCATTCAATTTTATGAATGTATCAGCATCAGTCATCAAAAGAGTATTCCTCGAACACCCCAACAAAATGGAGTTGTTGAAAGACGGAATCGTACACTAGTTGAAGCTGCTCGCACTATGTTGATATTCTCTTAAACACCAATGTTTCTATGGGCTGAAGCTATTGTTACTGCGTGTTACACTCAAAACCGGTCATTGATACATCCTCTCCACAACAAGATACCTTATGAGCTGGTGCATCTCAAAAAGCCTGATCTCTCCTTTCTTCGTGTGTTTGGAGCCCTGTGCTATCCAACTAACGATAGTGAAGACTTAGGGAAGCTCAAGGCTAAGGCTGATATTGGGGTATTTGTTGGATATGCGCCAGATCGAAAGGGGTACCGAATCTACAACATAAGAACCTGACAAATCATGGAAACGATCCATGTCACGTTTGATGAGCTGACAGAGCATACGGCTTCAGGACACACCAGTTCTGGACCCTCACCAAATCTTTTATCTCCTGGACCAATTAGTTTGGGACTTGTACAGAATACCAACCCTGTCACTCCTTATGTTCCTCCCACTTGTGAAGAATTGAAGAAGTTATTTGACCCTATTTTTGATGAGTACTTCGAGTCACAACAACCTCACGAACCTGAAAATCAGGCTGCTAATCCTAATGATATGGCTATAGATGCCCCTCATGCCACTAATGGTCCATCCACTTCCATCTCTCTAGATCTGGATGCTCCAGAATGTAGCAACTCTCAACATGCGTCAAATGTACAATCATCTTCTAAACATCAAGGAACGACAACAGAAAACTCATGTGAAGTTAATCCTTTTGCTCCACCTGAAGATGAACCATTTGAAAATGTGTTTGCTCCTGAATCTTCCAACAAAGCATCATCCTCAGGAGAATCTAACACTGCTATATCGGTTCACTACCCTCAACCCCAAGAACATCTTAGAAAATGGACAAATGATCACCCTATTGACAACATCATAGGAAATCCTTCACGACCTGTGTCCACCAGAAAACAACTTACCACAGATGCCTTGTAGTGCTTCTTCAATTATATTCTATCAAAAATCGAACCCAGAGATTTCAAGGATGCGTTAAATAAAGAATCCTGGTTTACAACAATGCAAGAAGAAATCCATGAGTTTGATCGTCTTGATGTATGGGAATTAGTACCGCCACCTGAATGCGCAATGACCATTTCTCTCAAATGGATCTTCAAAGTAAAAATTGATGAGCATGGTGCTGTTTTGAAAAATAAGGCACGGCTAGTTGCTAAAGGTTACAGTCAACAAGAGGGTATTGACTTTGAAGAATCGTTTGCATCGGTTGCTCGTATCGAGGCCATTAGAATCTTCCTTGCTAATGTTGCTAGCAATAACATGATTGTTTATCAAATGGATGTTAAGACTGCTTTCCTGAATGGAGATTTGAAAGAGGTGGTCTATGTCACTCTGCCTGAAGGCTTCGTGGACCCTGAATGACCAAATCATGTGTATCGGTTGAAGAAAGCACTTTATGGTCTAAAACAAGCTCCTAAAGCTTGGTACGACACCTTGTCCAAGTTTCTTCTTGCAAACCGATTCACCAAGGGTGTTGTTGATCCTACCTTCTTCACTAGGAAGACTGGAAACAATCTGCTCTTTCAAATTTATGTAGATGATATAATCTTTGCGTCGTCCAACTCCAATGAATGTGATCGATTTGAAAAGGAAATGAGTTCCAAGTTTCAAATCTCTATGATTGGACAAATGTCTTTCTTCTTGGGGTTACAAATCTCACAAAATCCAAGTGGCATCTTCATTAATCAAGCCAAATATGCTAGTGACATTCTGAAGAAGTTTGGTTTTGATTCAAGTGACACTGTTGACACACCAATGGTTGAAAGATCCAAACCTGATGACGATCCAGTAGGCTTATCTGTTGATCAGACCAAATACATAAGCATGATTGGATCTCTCATGTACCTCACAGCAAGTAGGCCAGACCTTTATTCGCAGTATAAATGTGTACCCGATATCAATCCAAGCCTACCAAAAAGCACTTAGAAGTTGTCAAGAGAATATTTAGGTATCTACAAGGGACCATTCACATGGGTCTCTGGTACCCTAAAGACAATGCTATGGCTCTCACGGCTTACTCAGAAGCTGACCATGCGGGTTGTCAAGATACTCACAGAAGTACGTCAGGAGGTGCTCAATTTTTGGGTGAGAAACTTGTAAACTGGTCATCTAAAAATCAAATGTGCACATCGATATCATCCACAGAGGCTGAATACATTGCCATGTCCTCGTGCTGTGTTCAAATTTTGTGGATGAGATCTCAACTATTAGATTATGGGTATGACTTCAACAAAATCCCGATGTATTGTGACAATAAAAGTGCCATTGCTTTGTGCTGCAACAATGTCCAACATTCTAGAGCCAAGCATATTGACATCAATCATCAGTTCATCAGAGAACAAGTGAAGAAAGGGGTAGTGGAACTCCACTTCGTGAGGACAGAGTTTCAACTGGCGGATATTTTTACAAAGGCTCTCTCTCGTAAAATATTCGAGTTCATTCTTCCAAGACTTAGGATGAAGAGCCTCTCACCAGAAACTCTTAAGCGTCTTCAGGAAGATAATGAGGAGTGAAGGATTGCTTCCACATATCCTTTCTACATAATTTAAAATAAAAATAAAATAGAAAATTATAAAACCTATAAAAACCATAAAAATCTGAAAAACTACAAAAATCCAAAAATATTCCTCTCACGGCATGTCTCTTGTCTAATCAATATTATGTACGTTTCTAGAAATGTCATTCAATAATGATATGGAATCATACATATGCTTGAGCAAGAGTTTTTCTTTTTCAAATAATGTTTTTTTTTAAAACATGTCGTTTCTCAAAACATTCTTATAAATTATGGCTTACAGTCATTTCAGGTTGTAACCCGGACTTCAAAACTATGGCTTGCTATTACTTCAGATAGCAATCCATTTTTCAAAATGAGGAAAACACGTCTCCAAAAAGACGGTTGTTCCTAGCAAAGGGTGCCGTTCATCCGAGCGTGAATTACTTTACATTCATGCACCCTCGATCTGATGTACGATTCAGTGCATCATTTCTTGTATAAGAAGAGAAGTCTTCTTTTTATCGCCAATACTTTCCCTTCTATGATTTTTCCGGAAAGTATTTGTACAAAACTTGGCTGTACCATGAAATTTTGGTTGAAAATCAAATGGATTCCACATTTTGATAAAATTTTTCACTCAATCAATGACATCAATTATTTCTATTTTAACATCCGTCATTGATTGAGGGGGAGAGTGATTTCTCAAAATTTTATATATCATCAAAACTCTCCACTTTGTACATAATAAGCAATAATACATTTTGTGATGGTTATGTGTCAATATGAGAATTTTTCAAAGAGTTGTTCGCTAAAAACTTCAAATCGTTTGTAAACCCATCAATTCTGACACATAACAACCTCCCTCACAGATTGAGGGGGAGCAGAAAAAGGTTCCTTTTATCAGAAAATATTAAAACTAACCGCATTTCTCTCCCAAACATTTTCTAAATTATTTAAATCAATTGAGATCCAAAATCTCGAAAAGTTTGAAATTTTTGATCACGTGATCTTTTGGACTCAATTATAGGCTCCCACATATGTGCTAAACTCTTTCGAATATCGATGCACATATTGAGGGGGAGCAAAAGGCATTTGTGAAAAAATACCAAAGACCGACCATTTACTTTAATGCATGGAGTTATAAGGATGGTTAAGGTTAGGTATGAGTTCCCATGATCCACCAGAACCGAAAGGATCTTCCCAGGGACAATCCTATAGATAGAGTAGAAGTCCTTAGGAATGATTAAATAAAAGGAGAAAAGTGAGAAAGGGAAAAGTGCCGACTGAGATAGAGCTAGGACTGGAACAAACCCAACAAGGTTCTAGTGATGAAGTCTCAGTAAGCACTGAAGGGGTTGAAGAATTAAAAAGAAATGAAATGAGAAAGGGTGAAAAGAAATAGCCCTCCAATTATTCAACCTTAGGGTAGAAACCGGGTTCAATTCATATGCTACTAGTGGTTACTAAGGTAACACTGGTATTGAAGACAAGACGTCATGGACCCAGTGACGCACTGCAATAAACTTCCTAACCACTGAAGTTCTCTTAAAAGAGCTTGTTTCATTCTCACGGGGAACCCTGTGCAATGTATCGACCGCTCATTGCGAGCTATGTTGATACCTAAACAAGAGACGCCTCCCCAGTCTCCAAGAGCGGATCAAAACGCACTATTGAGTCTAGAGCCAAAGAGATCATCGATAAATCTCATTAGGACACACTTACAATATGCTTACTGTTTTACACAATGTGGAAAGTAAGATAATATATTTAGAGACCTACGCATTATCCTTGTGGTATTGCCAGAACATCCGAGTGATATGAAAATATAAACGATGAAGATGGAAATCCTTCTAGAGCGAACATCACTCAAGGTCTTGGTAGGTGACATGTGAGATCCATCTTGGATCAATGATCAAGTGACAACTGGAAAGCAACAATGGTGCGATTCAACATTGAATCAAACTTGTTCGAGGAAATGGATTGACGAATACTTTTGCAAAAACATTTCAATGTGCACATAAACTAACTTTCGAGCACATTGATTGTGTATACTCTTCAAACAAAAGTATTTTTGATGGAAATGTGATTCAAAGTATAAAACTCTCATCGTGTCTCAAAATGTTTATTATATGACACGCGAGTGATTTCTATAAATCAATTTTTCATCAATCAGTGAATATCAATTCACCGATTCACTCTATCGTGATGTCTGCTTTGAGACGTTCCGGTATGAGAACATGCTTAGTATGAAGATTCCGAAGTGGATTGTTTGGAAGATTCATTGCTACAAGCTGGAAATTCCTATCAAGGAGAGTCTTCTTTAACAGAGACTCTTCCTGATCACAAGTCGGTTCTCACAGAACCGGAGGGTAGTCTGTCCTCGCAGAATGAATGACAAAGCCATATCCGTTCTCTATCTTTATTGTTAACTGTTTTATTTCAGGAACATATAAAGATGGCGATGGTGATACCCAACTCCAGCTGAATCGTGTCATTCCATACCTCATGCTCACACTGCCTACTCATTCTAAATGAAGATCATTTCTGTTTAGAGACTTACTACAATGAATGTTAAAGAGACTAACAACAACGCCTCCGCAACTCTGATGAAAAGTCTCCTAATCTAGAAGAGTGTGAGCATGACGGTCCAAAAGTCACTACATCACATGAAGGCAATACGACTAAGGATGATCTTGGAGATTTACGGTGGCTGATGATCTCAAAGAAAGCTCAAAGATCACACTTATGCCAAAGGAACCACAAATCACAAGATCATTGCTTGATGTACAAAGTGAGATCAAAAGTGAAGAATCAGAACCTACGAGCTACAAGATCTAAAGAATGCTTGAAGACAAAGATCTTAAATTTCAAAGGTGACCTCGCTTAGGGGGAGATTGTTAGGAATACAAATATTCCTATAAAAGACTCGGTCACCTAAATGATGTAATAGCATTAAGTTAGCCTGTAGTTAGTTTATCTATTAGTTAGTATTAGTTTTAGTAACACCGTGGAAGAAGGACGGGTCTTTACCCACTGTATACCTGATCCACAGCCCGGGAGTGAGCGTTTATGTTGTAAGTATAAATACCCCTCTCCCACCAAGGGAGAGGGTTGGACCTTTCATTTGACAAGTAATATAATCTTTCTTTTTCTCTTATTCTCTAAAGGTTCCATTCTATTTCTTCTTCCTCTTCTAATCTAACGTCACCATACAACCATATGCATCATGTTTGTGACTTAGTGTTTATCCTACAATATATATAACTTGGCCGACACCGACACGTTATCACCCGAACACGAGCCCACTTATATATTTCTTTTCTTTTTCTTTCGGACTGGGCGACGCACCCACAAGCCCATCAAAACCCACTTATTCTTTTCTCTTTTCCTTGTCTTGGGCCGAAGATCACCAAAGCCCACCACCGAATCGAAAAACACAAAACATATAACGCTAATTATCAAATTCTCAAATCACAAAACTTTCACCTATTCAATTCCATTTTTGTTGCACCACTTCCGATTCAAACTCAACACCAAAACACAACCTAAGTTTGAGTTTCACTTTTCTTTCTTTGTTTCTTGTTCGACACCACAGAAACCACAAACACACGACACAACACAAGCATCCTACAAACCTTCCTTTTCTTCCTTGGTTCCCTATAACTTGACACAAGGCAACTCCCCACCATTTCTTCCTTTTCTCTTTACGTACAAGGTTAACCAAAACACAACACTTAGCCACGCTAGTACAAAGTCTATCACATAAACAAATATAAACATCATACCCCTTTTTCCTAATACTATTATCCAATGGTTCTCATGTTTCATTATCCCCAAACAAAGCATATTTTCCCCCTCCCTTTTCTTAATTTATTCGATTAGCATGTACTAAGAATCACATGTTTCTCTTCCAAGCTCCATTAAGCCTGATCCAAGTATTCTGGATATAGAACCACTTCAAGTAATACATCCAGTAGTTGATTGGGAAGTTCACAATGATGAATTCCAAGATGCTTGGAAAATCACAAGGCTTGGAGGAACAACTGGTCTCTACAGGGATTTTGAAGATTTGGTGAAAGCATGTGATAGAGAAGACCTTGATACCATTTGGAGAATGGTTCAAGAGAAGTCAAAGAAGGATGAACTCTCTGTTGGAGTATGCTCGTGTCATAATAAATAATTATATGGCTTGACATATATGATCCTATGCGGTCACACACTTATACACAGAGATACCATTTTATTGATTGTATTTATCGTATTTACAATATATAAACAACTACGTAACTTAGGATCTATAACGGGCCATTAAATACTATGTAAGACTTAGTGTTTTTGGACTAAACCAACAATGGGCAAGCCCATTGTGGGCCCATCATATGCCGGCCCCGATAGGGGGTGTAGAGGGATTATGGAAGCTTTGAAAGGGGATATGTGTAACTTAGATCATGATGAGATAAATATTGATTTAGACTCCTATAATCAGATATCACAAAAACCACTTTCCAGGTTTATCTCCCCTATCTCTCTAAAAATTGATGGCATAAAATACATCCCTCCTAGGGTTTGTATTTTTGATCTCTTCTTGGCTTAATCTATTGTAGATTGTTGCAAGAATTATTGTTACAAGGTTTAGACTAGCATCGGGTGGTGATCGGTGATGTGTAGTTTGTTTCATACATAGAAGAGATCAACCTTATTGATATCTTGGGTTTCTTATTCCATACGTGGGATAGGTGTTTGTTGGTGACTCCCGGATCACGCTACAAAGGTATAAACATGTTATGTTTGTTTTTTGATTAATCATATTGGCTATATGGATTCTTGTTGGTGATGTTATCCGCTGCATTTATTTATTTAATATTTGTTTTATTATCAAACATTACCAATAGTGGTATCACGAGCCATCATATGTGCCATATGATTATCGGGTACGTGTAAAATGGCCTAAAACGCATGTTTTTGATCGATTTATGAAACGATTTCAAATCAGGCCCTATGGCTTAATTTTCTGTGGTAAAAACATAATTAAAAGGTCCTAACATCAGTGGGTTTTGAACCTAAGGCCATTTGACATGAGTACCAAACGGGGGTTTAATTCTTGTTAATTGATTTATTCTTTTTCGTTGGCTAACAATTTATTTCTTATTATTTATTTTGTTTCCTTGGAAAATACATGCATGTTTGTCCATGGAGTTAGCCAACCCCATGTTTTAATCATAATATTATGGTATTATTATGTGTATATGCAAAGCCGATGAAAACCTAGACCACTTGTGTCATGGATTGTTGTGTATGTTGTTTAAATTTCGTGTTTTGGGGTTTTTGCCATTGTTTCGGCATTTATGTAATAATATTCTTTGAGATGTAGCCATTGTTTAGGCACTTTTACAGGAGATTAAAAGTAGATTAGTTGTATTTTACTTTCAATATCATGTAATCGTGGTTTGGTGGTGAAAGGCGAAAGAGTTAAAGACATTTTTGCCGAATAATGACTGCTGGAACACCAGTTGGCAAAACGGAGTTTCCCGGTGATTGGTAAGGCATTTTTGGCTGAACTTTTTTGCATGTACTCAAGACATGGGCCTACAAGTTTCTAATTTTGAGCTAAGCCTAGGGAAGCCTCCTTCATGGACATTTGGGCCCCCGAACACAGAAATTCTTGAAGGACAACAACTACTTTTCATGTGCATTATGGGCTTCCAACTTGCTCTTGATTGTCTTGGAGCAAGTGGGAGTCTTCCGTGTGGTTGTGTGGCTTATCCCTAGTTGACTCTTGGTTCTCGTGATGGCTCATGAGACCAAGCATAGGTTTTTTCATCGGTTGAGGATTTGCATATTGTGGTTGTGTGTTTGTTTTTGCTTTTTATATATCTTGTGATCATATGTAAATTGCAAATAGTTTTCTATAAACTTAAAACGAAACACAAACCATTTTCAAAACTAAGTATTTTTATTTAGTTTTACGAAGTTTTTGAAACTTGAAATCATTGTTTTTAAATAACACCTAAACTTGTTATGTATGTTATTCTATTTATGTATTGTCCAAACTTTATTATCCACGTAGGATGAATATTAGTCATTAAAATGGACAACTTGACTGATTTAAGTCGTTTTTGTATAGGTTTATTTTTCCAAAGAAATACTCTTGAAAGTATTTCCCCGGGTCGTGTCCCAGCGAAGGTGTGAATGGAATTTGAAATTCTCGGTTCGTGAAACGTGTCGTGAAAGTGGCAAAAAGTGATTTCAAAGAGATTTAAACTAATGAATATGAGAATGAAGCACAATTAACTAATTAAGCACGTAAATCAAATTACCAAACCTAAAACGCAACGTAGAATTGAAAACGTAATCTAAAACGCAAAATAAACGTAAATGCGCGAAACAAAAAGTGAAATTTAAGCTATACTAATCCTACAAGCTTGAAAATAATTTTCCTAAATTAAAAATGATAAAAGAAAATTTTGAGAAAAAGAAAAAAAAAATTACCTTTTTTATTTAAATTTTATAAATTAAAAACTAATTTAACCAATTAAAAATTAAAAGAAAATGGAAATTAAGTGAGAAAAATACAAAATTAATTTTGAAAATTCTAAAATAACTAAAAACTATATTTGAAACTGAAAATATACATTTTTTTTTGGCTTTTTGTGTAATTTTTAGGAATTAAAAACTAATTAAACTAATTAAAAACTGCTTAAAATTCAAATTAAATTGAAAATAAATGGGAGAAGTGCAAAATTAATTTCTAAAAATCTAAAATAATTGAAAACTAATTTCTAAAATATTTTTGGATTTTTTTAGGATTTATCTGATTTTTTGGGATTTTTGGTATTTAAAAAGTAATAAAAAGTGAATAAAAACTAAAATTAAATAAGAAAAATAGCAAAACTACTTAGAAAAATCTGAAAATTTCAGGGAAATTCTAAAATAAAATATAAAACTTAGGAAAAATTTAAAAGTTGAAAAGTAAGCTGATTAAGTACTGATTAGCTAGAAACTGCTTATTTGGAATGCTTATAAATAAGCACTCCTGACCCAAATTGATTGAAACTAAAAACAGATGATTACTAAGCACAAGTAAGCTCACATGAACTGAAATAGGCTCAAATGGACCATAGACACATAGATATAAATCAATTAGCAGTTGAATAAGCTCTTGTGAATAAGCAGTTTAAAACCAATGATCACCAAAAGTTCATAGAAGGTTCCACACAACTTATATAAGCTCAACACAACTGAATTGACTTAAAGAAGCACTAGGGATAAGCTGATAAGCAGATTGGCAGATGCAAAATTGGACAAAAATGTATGCTCAAACACCCCTACTTATGGCTCAATTTTTAGTCTCCTAATAAGCTAATGAGAGCAAATAAAAAGCAGAATCTAGAAGCCTATACTACAACCTAGCTTAAAATCCAAAAATCAAGTAAAAGGAACAAGTAAATAAACAGCTAAGGGCAAATGAATTGGAACTATTGGGACATGCTACTGAATAGGGGTATGCAAATCAGGTTATGAAAATGGGTGAGTTATGGGCTTTTGACCAAATGACCTTCCAATACCAGATATTAAACTACTTATATAACTTATTTTGAGTATGTCAATGCACCTAATATGATCCAAAACTAATTTTCCCTATAAATGCATAACTAATTTGATATAATCTATGAAACTTAATCAAAATGATGCAAATACTAATAACCTAGGTGAAAATGATTAAAAACTGTTTATAAATACTCCTAAATGCAAATGAGAGCTGAATAAAATTCAATTTATGACCTAAGTACACTAGAACCTCAAAAATGACCTATTGCCAAACACTAGTTTATGCTAAACTGTCTTTGGAATTTGGATGTTATAAGCTATCAAATGTTCTTCTGCTGATGCAAACTAATAAACTATATTATATAGAACATGTAAAAGCTAAATGATGCAGAATTAAACAATAAAACAAGCTAAAAGAGATTAACGCTATATGACTGATGAAAATACTATAAAGAACAGTGATGAGTTCAAACCAATAAGGCCAACCAACTGATGAGGCGAAAAATGAACCGTTTTTAGGGGGTCATTTAAGCTCGGAATTGAATTTATTTGATCAAATATTGCCTTAAATCGTTCCTTTTGTGATTTTAGGTACTTTGGGAGTGAATTCTAGAAAAGGAAGCATTTTGGACGTTTTTGGAGCATAAAAGTGAAGAAAACGGCAAAGTCTTAATTTTCCTTGCTGGAACAGTACCTGACGGCGTCAAGAGCATTTTGATGACGCCATCAAGAGTAAAATTCGTGACGATCCAGAAGAAACGTGACGGCGTCACCCAAGGCTGTCACGTGTTAACTTGTCAAAACTTGCGCACGGAGTAGCTGATATTGTTTTGGTCATAACTTTTGCATACGAACTCTGATTTAGGTGATTCAAAAGCCCACGCGAAGAGGACGAAGAGATCTACAATTTGGTGAAAAAATGGTCATGACGCCGTCAAGTGTAACGGGCTGACGCTATCAAGATGGGCCGACAGAAAATTAGCCTATAAATATAACATCATAACTTCACTTTTTGTAAACCCTAAACCCTAAGGTCGATTCCTGGGTTTAGGTAGGTGTTTTTCCAGCAACTTAGAGGGTTTCAATCACTCCATAAACATCATGTATTGGTTTGATGATTCTATCTTAATTATATTTTCCATTATCATTGTTGTTTGCTCTTCTTTGATGATGATTTGCTAATTCACCTTGTGTCTACTTATGATTATGTGAAACTTGTATATAATTGATTAGATCTTATTGATTCCTTGTTGATGTTTGTGTCTATCTTCATCAATTAGGGTGTGACACTTCGATAGGTCTAATTGGTTTAGTTTATAATTCTTGATTCCTATTGTCTCTTGTTTAATTGAATGATTTCAATGTTAGACTAAAGAAAACTGGCAGATCTCCATTGTGTAACTTGCTTGAACGTCTTAAGAAACATGAACCGATGTGTACTAGGTTTTTATGGTTGTATTTAATGCATAAGCGAATTCTAGTGATCCCATGTTAGGAGCTTCTTAGCCGTCTCGACATAGGAGTGAAGTAGGAGCTTATAGGATTGGGGAAGTAAGTACGCCACCCCATGAATGGTATTAAGGAATACAACCCGTCAATTAAAGCAAGGTGTGACAATTCAATAGGTAGAATTGGATAGCTAGCAAGGAGTAACATATCATAGGTAGACATGCTTCACTTACCTTGTAGAACCATAGTTTACTTTTGTTGTTAATTAGTTTAATTAGTAGCTTTTGGGTTAGTTGAATAGCAACTAATTCCGCCCCTTCTTCCAATACCCGAGATTTTTACTTGCTTTTCATAAAATATAAAAATACAAAAAGAATCATCCTTCACCTTTAGACCTAGTTAGATTAATTTCAATCCTAACGACACTATTCCTGAGTTGAACGATCTATCCCCTGGTACTTGTCACTATACTATACTACAATGATCAGGTACACTGCCTGGTGGGGGCTGTAAGCTTCTCGAGATCCCTCGAGAGGTAAAGCCTGGTGCAATTCCTACGCATCAAGTTTTTGGCGCCGCAGCCCGGGGAATAGTTATTGTCTAGGTTAGGATCTCTTTTTATTAGGTCTACTTGCTAGATTCCTTTCTAGTAAGATTTTATTTTTATTTTTTAGGTTCTCTTTAGTCTATCTTATTTCTTCGTGTTTTTGTTCATAACTCTTCACCATCTGACATCATGGACGATGGTAACATATTTGAACCCATCATCCCACCACAACAAGACCACCCAAAAAATCCACTACTAGCTAACCAACCTCTTAGGCCTCGAACCCTAGGAGAGTACTCCCGATCTAGCCACCAAGGCTATCGAAACACCATTGAGCTCACCCAAGGAGCCAATGTGTCTCCCTTGCGATCTGACACCATCCGGTTGGTGCAAAGTGGATGTGCATTCCATGGACTTCGTTCCGAAGATCCAAATCAACATCTCAAGGACTTCCTTAAAATCGTAGATTCTATAGACCTTGATGTTACAACTAGAGAGTCAACCCGATTACGCCTATTCCAATTCTCTCTACATGATCAAGCTAGTCAATGGCTTGAACGTTTACCCGCGGGATCCATCACCTCATGGGATGATCTCACCACTCGTTTCCTTGCCCAATTGTTCCCACCAGGGAAGACTGCGATGCTTAGAAATGACATTTTGATGTTTGGACAACAAAAGGGTGAAACTTTCTACGAAGCATGGGCTCGTTTCAAGGATCTCCTCCATAAAGTCCCTCATCATGGTATAAACCTTTGGTTATTAGTTCAGATTTTCTATGATCATGTCGAGTATCACACTAAACGTACAATCAATAGGGCTGCGGGAGGTAGATTGCGTGATAAGGACGTCGAGGAGTCCTGGGCAATTATTGAAGAGCTTGCCGCCGATAATAGAGATATGGGAGTTTAATCATACTATAAAAGCGGCCATCAACGCAATCTCGACACCTGAAGGGACTAACCAAATCTCCGATGAACTCCTATGCAAACTTGAGGCAAAAGTTGACTATTTTGACGAAAGGCAAAAGAGACCCTTAAGTCCTAGACGGGCTACTGTCAATTCTGTCTCAAGAATGACTTCAACGCCGTTATCAGAGTCACCCTCTAAAGAGAATGTTGAGACTTTTCAAAACTATGCCCCACCTTATTCCCCTCCCAAGAAACTTAGCCCGGAATTTGAAGCCAGAATGAGAGAATACATGGCAACTCATTCAGATTGGCTTGGTAGATTCGAGGAAGCAGTTTATAAGAAAAAAGAGGAGATGCAAGAGAAAATGAATGAGATGATGAGCCTGATGGAAGAGTATGCCAACCAGAGAACCCCCGAAAGGATGTTACTAAGGAAAGAAAGCGTCATCCCCACTACCCGATTTGTTAATTCCATCACAATTGTCCACACGGATAATGAGAAGGTAGAAACCCCTACTGAACAAACCGTAGAAGAGCCGCCAAAATCCCAATCCTTAAGTTATTACCTGAAACATGATATAAACGAAAACACTATAACAAATTGGATAAAGGGTGACGGGCGTAACCAATCTTCCAAACAGGGTTCGGAGAAGGAGGAAGAGGGAAAAGATGAGTATGATACATTATCTGGGGGGCCGATATTCGAGAAACTATTGGTAAAAAAAGTGGCGACTAAGCAGAGGGCGTGTGGGAACTTTGAGATACCGGCCAGCATCGGGAATTTGAAATATCTAAGTGCTTTCGCCGACCAAGGATCGGAAGTAAATCTTATGCCCCTAACTATCTACACCCAACTAAAGTCAAAAATGCTAGTCCCCACTCGCGTTAGGCTGTCCTTCGCTGGACATTCTTATGTGTACCCCCTGGGAATCGCAGAAGATGTGTTAGTTAATGTCGCAGGATTCATGTATCCTGTTGATTTTATGATCATCGATGATAAGGGAGATGGGTGCATGCCAATAATCCTTGGGGCACCATTCCTCACCACCGCTAAAGCTGTCATTAAGTATGAAGGTAGGAAAATTGAGCTTAAATCAGGAAAAAGAAAGATTAGCTTCCCCATGACCCCGCGATACGTCACCTATTCGTGTTCAGGAGAAAATACTTGCATGGGAGGCAAGAATCAAAAGCTACAAGGAGGCTAAACATGAAAGGAGCAAAAGTAATGAAGTTCATGTCGAGTTCGAACACAGTCGACCAGCGAGAAGCCATATACCATTCGAGGAAGGGAACTTAGTACTCTTAAGACACTTGGAGATAACGATACCTCCCGATAAACCGAGTCCCTGGTGGTATGGGCCTTTCACAATTGAGAGCATAAGCCAAGATGGGATGGCTAACCTGAGAAGTAAATTAGGAGAGGTGATTGCAAGTATCGACAGATTGAGACACTACCACCACGATAGTAATGATCACAACTACATGGGGTACATCATCTCAAGGGATGAGGTCACGTAGTAACCCATGATCTTGAGTCTAACTACAAGACTCGTAAATAAAGAAAAGCGCTTCTTGGGAGGCAACCCATGCTTTGTGTGATTTTTTTTATTGTTATTTGTTTCCGTATGCATGCTTTATTTTTATTGTTGGTAGATCATGTTTCATACTAAAATGGCGAAAATACTTCATTTTGTTGTTTGGCTTAGTCTTAACTTCATCCAAAGGTATTTCGCAAAAAAATAAGTGTAAGGGGAAACCCCAAATATGTTTTTAAGAAACAAAATCGATCATGATTCTCCACAATATTAAGTGAACATGTATATTCGTATTTGTTAGAGTCAAATGCTTGTATCGAGTCATAATGATGTTTTTCAGGATTTTCCAAGAAGTAGGACGAAGTTTTTCCAGAAATTTTCTGGAAACTTAACATAAGAATTTCTGCAGATCACTTTTGACGGCGTCACGAGTTTGCTCTTGACGGCGTCACGTGTAAAATTCTGGAAATTTTACCAGTTTTGTTTTTCTAATGGAGTCTTAAAGTTTTTGTTGAATCATTAGTTTTATAATCTCCAGGAAATCTGCAAACATCATTCCACAAACATTATATCTTACTTTGTTTTCTAGGATTTGTTAGCATACATAGATTGCCGCCGATTTTATGCGAGGTTGCCTTGTCTGTTTTCTCAGGTTTTACATGTTATGTATAATAAGAAGATGATTTATATTCTGGAAGGGAAGCTTTGATTGTTCATTTTCTTGGAGGAAGATCTAACCTGGCCACCTTATTATCCATATCGAGCGAATCAGGGGAGTATTTGATTTCATTCTTTTTACTTATTTCACTTTTACATTCTTTACTTGAACATTGGAGACAATGTTCATCCTAAGTGTAAGGGGAGGGTAAAATGATGATACCTTACAGATACACTTTCGCTTGAGTTTGTTTGTTTAATGGTAGATGTGTAATAAAACTATGAGAAATACTTGTTAGTGTAATTTTAGCGCCAAATTTAAAATTTTTTACAACATTTAGGAGTGAAACTTTAGCCATAGCAAGCGTCTTATGGATAGGAGATTGTATGACTAGCACATAACCGTATCATTCAAAAAAAATTTCCACCCAAATATGTGAGGTTCGTCTTTAGATTTGATAGGAAAAGCATTTACTATTAGTGCTTATGAGTGTACCAGTAGCATTTAGATTCTAGAACTTGCGTTAGTGATGAATCCCGAGACCGCTAGTGAGACTACATTCGTGTAGTAGGATTTACTACATGATAAGAGGCATTAGGATCACCCTTGTGTTAAACCCGTATCATAATTACTTGACCATTTAAGTCATATTACTTGGCTAGTTAAGTCAATTAATTTTTCCCACACCTTAGCGTTGTACTCATTTTTAGTACACGAAACCCCTAGTACACCGCTCCGAGCCTATCTTTTCGTTTCTAACTTTAAGCATTTTACTTAAAGGAAGAATTTGTTACACCCCACTTAAATGTACACCCAAATCACCTTAGCCTTCCGTGTATGCACTCATCTTTAGTGCGTTATTTGTTTAAACCCTAAGTTAATTATCTAATTGATTACATGGTTGCTAAGTCGAGTCATATCCTTGTACATATTGTTTTGGGACGATTGGGAATCATGGGTAAAAGTACTTATTTTATGGAGTAATGGGGAAGAACATCATATTATTACCCCCATATGTGCGTTAATCTTAAAAGTACTCCAAGTGTTTTGATTATCTTAATTCGAGTCATTAGATTAGTTTATTGTAAAGTATGTAAAAATTCAAGTGTAAGGGGAATGTTCATTCCCTATGATGTATTATTTTGGATGGTAGGGTAAGAGTGTATGCAAAAAAAAAAAATAATAAAAAATAAAAAAAAATCGAAAAAATCAAGAAAAAAAAGTTAGAAAAAAAGAAAAGAGAAAAAAACATACGGACTACCATCCCTTTTCATTCTATGTTCATTTTATGTTTTTGTTATTTTTGATTTATTAGCTTAAGTCGAGTCTAGTCTTGGCTTAGCAACGCCATATTGTACATGTAATTAACCAAGATTGTTAACTCGCCACCAGTAAAGACTGCCTATATCCAACAAAACCGTGTATTCCATATCCCTACACCTAACGTTACAACCCTTTAAAAGACCTCTTTGATAGTTTATCCTAGGTGCTTACGCCATGTGGTGGAGGTTTGATCCTTTCCCAAGCCTATGGTAATCTATTTTGCTATGACAGGTAGTGAGAGATGTTTTCCATTTCCATATTGTGATATTACTTTATTACACCCGAGAGATGTGAGTATCTAAACACTATTTGTGAGGTACTAGTGTATGACCTCCGTGCTTGTCTTTGGTCTTTAGTGGAACGATTATTTGTTGTAATTACTTTTATATTAGTGTTAAATGACCCCTAACTTGTATTTTGACTAGAATGTAAACGCATTTGCTTGAGGACAAGCAAATATCAAGTGTAACGGTATATGATGAGGCAAAAAATGAACCATTTTTAGGGGGTCATTTAAGCCCGGAATTGAATTTATTTGATCAAATATTGCCTTAAATCGTTCCTTTTGTGATTTTAGGTACTTTGGGAGTGAATTCTGGAAAAGGAAGTATTTTGGACGTTTTTGGTGCATAAAAGTGAAGAAAACGGCAAAGTCTTAATTTTCCTTGCTGGGAACAGTACCTGACGGCGTCAAGAGCATTTTAATGACGCCGTCAAGAGTAAAAGTGGTGACGATCCAGAAGAAACGTGACGGCGTCACCCAAGGCCGTCACGTGTTAACTTGTCAAAACTTGCGCGCGGAGTAACTGATATTGTTTTGGTCATAACTTTTGCATACGAACTCAGATTTAGGTGATTCAAAAGCCCACACGAAGAGGACGGAGAGATCTAAAATTTGGTGAAAAAATGGTGGTGATGCCGTCAAGTGTAACGGACTGACGCCGTCAAGATGGGCCGACAGAAAACTAGCCTATAAATATAACATCATAACTTCACTTTTTGTAAGCCCTAAACCCTAAGGTCGATTCCTGGGTTTAGGTAGGTGTTTTTCCAGCAACTTAGAGGGTTTCAATCACTCCATAAACATCATGTATTGGTTTGATGATTCTATCTTAATTATGTTTTCCATTATCATTGTTGTTTGCTCTTCTTTGATGATGATTTGCTAATTCACCTTGTGTCTACTTATGATTATGTGAAACTTGCATATAATTGATTAGATCTTATTGATTCCTTGTTGATGTTTGTGTATATCTTCATCAATTAGGGTGTGACACTTCGATAGGTCTAATTGGTTTAGTTTATAATTCTTGATTCCTATTGCTCTTGTTTAATTGAATGATTTCAATGTTATGCTTAAGAAAACTGGCAGATCTCCATTGTGTAACTTGCTTGAACGTCTTAAGAAACATGAACCGATGTGTACTAGGTTTTTATGGTTGTATTTAATGCATAAGTGAAATCTAGTGATCCCATGTTAGGAGCTTCTTAGCCGGCTCGACATAGGAGTGAAGTAGGAGCTTATAGGATTGGGGAAGTAAGTACGCCACCCCATGAATGATATTAAGGAATACAACCCGTCAATTAAAGCAAGGTGCGACAATTCAATAGGTAGAATTGGATAGCTAGCTAGGAGTAACATATCATAGGTAGACATGCTTCACTTACCTTGTAGAACCCTAGTTTACTTTTGTTGTTAATTAGTTTAATTAGTAGCTTTTGGGTTAGTTGAATAGCAACTAATTCCGCCCCTCCTTCCAATACCCGAGATTTTTACTTGCTTTTCATAAAATATAAAAATACAAAAAGAATCATCTTTCACCTTTAGACCTAGTTAGATTAATTTCAATCCTAACGACACTATTCCTGAGTTGAACGATCAATCCCCCGGTACTTGTCACTATACTATACTACAATGATCAGGTACACTGCCTGGTGGGGGTTGTAAGCTTCTCGAGATCCCTCGAGAGGTAAAGCCTGGTGCAATTCCCACGCATCAGCAACTATGAATTATAAACACTTAATAAGATCAAATAAGTATATAATGCATAAAGAAGCTCTGACATAAGCACTAAAAAGCTGTTCAAACTAGCAGCTAATGAAAAGCATTTAAATAAGATAAAAATGGTAAAAGTGGAACTCACTCACCCCTGTGCTCAGATCAGAAACATAAGGGGCAACTAAGATCTCCCCAACTAAAATAAGCAACAAGGATCCTTCAGCACTGATTCTTCTACCAAAGTACTAGATTGACCTCAACCTTGACTTATATTGACTTATCTCAAATTAGGCAAAACTGAACAAACAATCCTCACAAAAAGCAATAAACTGGCTTATACGAGCTTATGAAAATAGAATACTAAGGACTTAAATAAGCTAACTAATCATAAGAGATCATAAAAGCTAATAAAGTAAATTGCAAGTAAATTCAAAATGAAAAGTATTTTTATTGAAAAAAAACTAAATATTGATTACAATAATGAAGGAAAATTACAAAATAACTATAAAACATAAGATAAAGCTAAATTGTCCTAAACTTGCCCTAAAATCTAACCCTACTCCTAATCTTGAATCCGTGGGTGAGGAGAGGCTTTTATAGGCTGATGAGGAGAGGGTGTAGGTTCCTGAAGCTTCTGAATTGTGCTTTATCTCATTTAATCTCAACCCTTGGTCTCTGCTTTAATCAAACGCGTGATTTTGGTCCCTTGGATCATGTGCCCTCACACGGATTACCAACGTGGCATTTCGTGTGTTTCTGACCCCTTCTGACATGTGCATATCCTTCTAGAAACTCCAAATGATTGGGTAATTATTAAGAGGTGGGGTAATTGTTTGGTGTGGTGAAATTAGGGTTCATAGGAACAGTAAAAGTTTCTGGGTTGGGGTATGAATTGGGGGGCGGTAATTTTGAGTTGGGTGTTATTATTAATGTTGTGTTTGACCGGGTATTTGACCAGGTAGTAATAGTTGTGGTGGATCGGGTCTAGGCACAAAAAGGATTGGACCAGGTTGTGTTTTATTGGTGTTAGGCTGTTGGTGGAATGGGCCTAGCAGAGACGGTGTGATTGGATTTTAAGTTATGGATTTATTAATGTAATTTAAGGGTCTGGTTATGGTTTGGTTAAAAAGAATTTTAGTGTAGTAATATACCAAGGACCAAATTGTAATTTCTGAAAACCTGAGGACCAATTTTGCCATTCTCTATATTTATCATCCAAGGACCATTCTTGAGCATATTGAAAGCTTGGAGGACTTGTCTTGACATTTCTTTAAAATTGTACTTGTAAGAACCAAATCTGACAATTGTTGAAACTCCAGGGACCTATTTTGCCAATTGATAAAGTTGAAGGACCACAATTGTAATTTCTTCAATCTTTTGACCAGGGACTATTCTTGAAACTTTATGAATCTTTGAGGACTTTTCTGGACATTTTGAGCTTTCTTTTATCATAAAGCTTCCCCGGCTTCGGCTTTTGACCTTTTTTCATTCTCGTGCTCGTTTTTTCGGTTTTGGCTTTGTTTTTGTCAATTTTTCACATATTCGTACCTGCACATACACAGATACAAAAACACACATTCTCTTGGCATATTTGGTTAGTATTTGGTGTATTTGGTTTGATTTAAGGCCTAAAAATGATGTGTGAATAATCACACATCATTGACACACATAAATTAAAACAATGATTAGACTTAAGTTAAGAAATGTTTTTAACTTGTGCTACGAAGGATGAATGCATGCTCCTTTCGTACACCTTTTGATCCACATCAAAACTTTTACCCGTCAAAATTTAAGTGATGTCGTCCAATTTTGAGAACACTTGCAATTACTTTTTGCCTATTCATGGGACCTAGGTTGAATTGTAATCCAAGGTGACTATTCTCTATGCGTGGGACCTAGATATATTCTCGCACGTTCTAAAATTGGATGACTTAATCGAGTTAAGCGGTGAGACCTCACCCGAGGCAAAGATGGGACTAAGCATGCCAGCTTGACACTAGTTGCTTATTCACTAGTGCCATGAGTCCCATAAAGATCTAAGAGTTGCACTTGTAATGCAATTGGTCGATGTTACCTACCTATTGAATCCTCCATTGCTAGCAGATCAACTGATGTGCTGGTGGAACCTCAATGAGGATCTTAGCCTTTTTCGTAAAATTAATTGTTTTAATATTGTAAACTTGGGTAGTTAATTTTAAAAAGGATTAATTATTGAAAATTACTAAAATTGAACTTTGTTTATTTTGTAGATGACAACTCCAACTTCAACCATGAACAACTCGTCAATCAGATCAATTCTCGAGAAAGAGAAATTGAATGGTAACAACTTTTTGGACTGGTACCGCAATTTGAGGATTGTCCTCAAGGCTGAACAAAAGTTTTACCATCTTGAAGAAGCTTTACCTGAAGCACTTGCTGCTATTGCTACTGTTGTTGTTCGTAACGCCTACACTCGTAGGAGTAACGAGCAACAGGAAGTGGCTTGTCTAATGCTGGCAAGCATGATCCATGAGTTGCAAAAGAACTTAGAGAACTTTTCAGCATTTGACATGCTGCGAGAACTGAAAACTATGTTCGAGCAGCAAGCAGAGCAAGAATTATTTGACACGGTCAAATATTTTCATGCCTATAAGCAGGAGAAAGGACAATCAGTCAATAGCTATGTCATGAAAATGAAAAGCTATCTGGATAAGATGGAGCGACTGGGATACCCCATACCTCAGATCCTTGGAGTGAGCATGATACTTACCTCACTATCGAAGGATTACGACCAATTTGTGCAGAACTACAACATGCACAGCATGGGGAAAACTATTGCCGAACTGCATAACATGCTGAAACTTGAAGAGAAAGGTACGCCCAAGAAGGATCCACTTGTCCTAGCTATCAACCAAGGCAGAATTCAGAAAAAGAACAAGGGAAAACTGCAAGCACCTGGCAAGGGACAAGGGAAAGGTAAGGCTAAGCTTGCTTATGCCCCCAAACCTAAAATCCCCCCACCTACCAAGAAGGAGCACCCGGCCAAGGACACCTCCTGCCACTACTATGGAGTGGTAGGACACTGGAGGCGTAACTATCACGCCTACCTGGAAGGGCTAAAGAAGAAGAAAGCTAGCGTTGCTAGCACATCAGGTATCTTCACTATAGAACCTTATACTTTTCCTAACAAATCATGGGTATATGATACTGGTTGTGGTACTCATATTTGTAACAATGTGCAGGGGCTTAGGGGAAGTCGAAAGATGAAGCAAGGAGCTTTACATCTGTACGTTGGTAATGGCAATCGTGCAGCTGTGGAAGCAATTGGGAGCTTTGATCTTATCCTCCCAAATGGACTAGTTATTGTTTTAAATAATTGTCATTTTGCACCTACTATCACTAGAGGTGTTGTTTCACTTTCGCGTTTGAAAGATGATGCACTACAACAAAATGAACCTAATGCAACATTTTACAAGCAACACTTGTAAAATATGTTGCCTTTTTGACAATGTTGGTAATAAAGCAACATTTTTAAAACAAGTGTTGCATATTAGGATCTAAACCAACACATTTTTTAAAGTGTTGCAAATTTTATAGTATAATGCAACACATTAGGAAAGTGTTGCAATTGCTAATGCTTAAGACAACACTAATAATAAAATGTTGCATTTGTTACAGTGTAACGACAACACATAAACTGTAGTATTGCACATTATACCGTAACACTTTAGAAAATGTAGAAATTTGTAGAAACATAATCACAACATGTATTTTGAAGTGTTAAATTATGAAGATAGCATGTATATTTTCACTGATTATTGCAAAAATTTTGCAATATGAAGAGGATATCTTTTACCATTTCACACTGATCTCATTTGAATTGGTTTCTTTACCATTGTATATGAGTGGAATTTGCATGACAATAACAAATAATAGGCATCCAATTATCCAAAAGCCCTTGGCATGATACCAGAACAAACAATCAGAACCAAAATCAAAATCACATACATTTTGTAACAAACAAATGGTTGTTATTTGTGCAAGCTAAGATATAGATTTCATTAGAGTTAGACTATGACTCTATGAGACACTATCAAACTTATGATTTCTTATGACTATGCTGAAATTTATCAAGTAAGCTTACTCGCTTCTCAACATTCATTAAATACATAAACGAAACGCCAAACGCGGATGTACATTGAACCACTGACATATAAAAAATGACGTGAAATGTTAATATTCCGTTTAGACGTCTATCAAGCACATGCTAGGCACAATTAAGAAAACGAAACAAACATAGACTTAAGTAGCAAAACTGAAACAACCAGTTGACTATTCGCAAAGAAAAACAAACCATTAACAATTAGCACCTTGCTTTGCTTGTACCATTATTGCAAAGGAAAATAGAGAAACGATATTATGACATACTCAAATACAAGATGATCACTCAACAAAGAAGGGTAAAGGGATACGCATAGATTAGTTGCTAGTTGTAACTTGAAAGCTTTTTTTGTGATAAAGTAATAGAGAGAGAGTGGGAAAGAGGAAAAAGGGAAATGTGGTGTTACAGGAAAAACTCGGTGGGAAATATTAGCGGGAAATCAAAACTGTTCCCCCCAATTTACAATCGTTTTTTGTAGGAAATGTGGTTCTTTTTCATTAAACACTTTGCTCTATTTTAACTTTAGTTGCGGGAATGGGAAATGAATTTGATTTTCAATAAAAGAAATGGTTGTGGTTGCGAATAATATTTCAAAAAAAGACCACGTAATCAATTTTGACTTGGTCTATGAACTATTATAGAGGAAGTTATGATTTTGATTTAGTTACATGATTTACTAGCGGTGTGTTTGGCTTGGAGAATTTATGAGAATTTAATATCGATGAGTGTTGAAAGTTTTGATATTTAATGCTCATTTGGCAACAGTAAATAGCTTTATTTAATTTTTCGGAATGCTCATTTTTCAGCTATAGACGAACATAGGTTTTTCAAAAGGGTGTTGCACAAACTCTTTCTTTTAATAGGTGCTAAAATTTGCATCATAAACTACTCTTGAGCTAAGTTAAAGTTGCACTATAAAGAATATAATACGAATATCGGGGGTTGCACATACCATAAAACAACACTTTTAGAAAAATATTACACTTCGTGACCTAAAATCGGGTGTGGCCTGTGCCACACCCGGCATACATGCAGGTTTGTCCTTGTTTCCAATTATTTGTGAAGTACTCCCTCCGTCACATATTAAGTGTCCACAATTGAATCTTTGGATGTCCCAAATTAAGTGTCCACTTGTACCTTTCAACCAATAAGATGAAAGTTTAGTGGGTAAAAGTAATATTTGATTGGTGGAGAGTTTGGTTAGTGGAATCTCCTAAAACTTTGTGCATTATTAAAGTGGACACTTAATATGGGACGGAGGTAGTAGCATTTATGAGCATTTAGCATCTAGCAAATATTTTACACATTATAATTACACCTACAACTACGTTACCGAACGTTTTTATAGAAAGAAAAAAAACAGCTATTGCTCACTGTTACAGGTCACTATTACTTGCTCAATGCTACTTCTACTTTTACCAAACACACCCTATGTATACACCGAGGTGCACCTATAGGGCTTTAGCATAATTGTTTAATATAAGTCACAATATATCAAAATTTTATTTTCACAGGTGGTTGAAAATGTAAATTTCTATCTTGGCATGTTAAAGTGTGTTTGCTTCATACACCGGGTTGTTATGTAAGATTTATATGTATAATATTATGAAATATATTTTATACTCATAGTTATAATATTTGTGCGCGCGTGAGTTTCTACATAAATTTTCCATGATGCGTTAATATCGATTAATATTTTTGTTTACATAAGGGTACATATTGGGTGAGGATAGTCGCTCGTTCAGTTTCCCACGTTCGGTAAGGACCCCAAGCTGTAAACAAAGTCACGAGTTTAGGTAACACTCACGAGGTGAGTAGTGTGTGTATAGTCGTGTATGAATGTAAGGATTCACTTAACTTATCTTGGTCCATTTCAAGAAATCTGGCCGGTATTTATAAGAATGTGTTTATGGTTTCGAGCCACCCTTGATGGCTGTCAACGGTTGGGGATGGTCCATGTGGTGTATATCCAACAAGGGAAACAAGAATGACACATGCCATGATATTCTTGGCTCTGCCAGGTGCATGGAATGATGCATGCACGATCGATATGTACTGGCCTGATATTCACAACATTATCTCTGCGGGAATGAAGTGCTGACATGTGTCTATACGTTGTAACGGTCCTAAAATGAGTTCCAGGCCTCTTGCTATCGGATCATATTTGGTCAGGCCTTTATGACTGGCCTGGGGATTGGTTTACCAGTCAAGTGTTTGACGGGTTTTAGCCTTAATGGGTCTATCTCGAGTGTATGGGCTTTAGCCAGTTGGGTTGTGGCTCCTATACACTATCAATTTTGTATAGATTTTTGTTTGACGAAGTATTTAACTTTATTTGGTTAGCATGGTGTTGATGTTAAAATTGTTTAAATTTAACTATTGGGTATCATATTCTAGATATTATGCATGTTAAATAAACACGACTGACCCAAGAAAAAATTATTTTCTTGATATCTGTATTTAACCTTTGGAAAGAGCTACATTTGTCTTTGCTATATGTTCAACCTCGTGTATTTATTTGTCATCTCACAATAACCCGTGCGGCTGTGCCTTCATTTTGATAAGTATATTCATCTTAATAATAAACTTACGTGCGCACGGTTAAACTTACACAAAGGAATAACACTAGTCGTTATTAAACTTGGATAGTAAAAAAGGAAAAACTTTTCTGGACATCATTACTTAATCTAATAAAGAGGAATAACATGAGTCGTTCATATATATACAATCTCGTATTCATTTACATATGACGGTAACTCATGCTTTCATTTTAAATTTTATAAAAATTAATTTCGGTAACCACTAGGTGTTGTGTCCCACGTTCCCTTTCTTGGCGGGAAATCTTTTAATAGGTGTGGATCGTGAGTTGATGTAGTCATAGATGACCTCTGTGACAATACATTCCATGAACACGCCTCGAAAAGGTGTTAGTCTTTGATTGGTGAATTCCCATAGTGGTACTGTAGGGAAGGTCCAACGTAAAAATAGCTAGACGCCACGATGATTATAAATAAATGAATAAATAAATAATAAAAACAAACAAACAAACTTCACACCTCCCGTTTTTCATATTTTTCAAAATGAATATATACATATATATATATATATATATATATATACATATATATATATATATATATATATATATATATATATATGAAACTAAGGTCATCTTATTAAAAACCCCAATTATGACATCCATCCCACTTCACACCCTGAAACGTGCCGCTCTTATAGAGATAAAGCCATTTTCATATCTTCTTAATCTGAAATGGTTGGGGAGAAAAAATGTTCCTTTTATTAGGATACTCCCAGAAACAAATCCAGTGGATATGAAATGGGGCATGTAGCTTGTGGAAGGATTCTATTGATTTGTGCAAACACTTGGGATGTTAATCTCAGTAATGTGTTTAGGATATTTATGAATGAATGTGAGTTAGCACGCGGAATTTACTAAAATACACTAAAGGAACAAAGGTGGTGAATAAGTAAATGAGAATGAACACAACATGAATAACACAAAACGATTCAATATTATTGATGAAATAATACAGGTGATCTAAACTATCACCAGGATTACAAGTGTAACCTTGAATCTTTGATACGTGAAAGAGTTTAAAAATGGAAGTTATGCATGGAAAAACTATGGGAAAGATGTAAGAAAAAGATGTCTTAAGGGTTCCTTTTATAGTATAAGGAGCCCTTATTACAAGTGGTCAAGTTGCTTAATATAATATATTAGAGGTTTATCTTATCCTAATATTACACCTTTCAAGGTAAAACACTCCATTATATCTACTGAGACTTCTGTACTACTTCTACTTAACGTATAACTTTGTACAAAGACTAATAATACAACTAAATATCTCTAAATTAAATATAGCAACTTGTCGTGAAAACTGGCAGGACCTTCTTTAACTAGCAGTACCTTCTTACCCAGAAGGTACTGTTAGTATATCTTCAACATCAGCAAAACTGAAGAGGCAGGCTTAACTATCAACTAGCAGACTCTTCTGGCAGACTCTTTACTTTGTGCATTTTATTCCCAACAATCCTCCCCTAAACTTGTTATTCCCTTTAAAATAACCAAGTTTCTTGTGAATAAAATTTATACCTTGAGGATTTGAGGGAACTCTTCCAAAAACTTTATCTATTTCTCCTTAGGCTTTCATACTGATCCAATATGCTTTCCTTCAATCTTTTGACTGCATCAGTTTCTTCTTCACATAATAGCTTGTTGGAGATTAAGACTGATAATACTTCATAGCTTAAAGGATTCTCCTTCTCACCTAGCATAAAGAGCTCTATTCCACTCTGAGTGGAAAGATGATGAACATGACTCATGCTGAAGTATTCCCATGTAACAGATAAATCATAGTAAGGAAATTTCCAATGTGTATCAATAGGATTTGGATCATACAATCTGCTGAACTCCACCCATAGCTCTTGCTCCTTTGCATCAGGCTTATACTTGGTTTTCAGATTCTCTTGAACTAATACCCATAATTCATCTAAATCCATTCTGCTACAAGCTCTTAGTAGATTTTCAAAGTTCTTGAAAATCTCAACGTTATTTCCAACTCTTGTTATCTTCCATGCTTTGCCAAACTTGTCATTAAAGATTTCCCAATCTATGACTGGATGCCTTGCATGTAAGGGTTCAGCAAAAATAACTTGTGGAACATGGACAACCATTTCTCTTGATTGAACAGGAGGCAAGTCTGCTGTTTGTTCCTTCTGATCATCTTTTCTTCCTTTGGAAGGTCTTTCTTGTGTATCCATGAGAAAACTGGTTTTGTTTCTTCTGTAAGCCTCTAAGTATAGAAGCTTCAATTCATCAAAAGATTTACCTTTGAGTTGATGATCTTTCATGTTCACTTCTCTTTTCAGATATATCTTGAAGAATTTCTTCTGATCTGCTTCAGAATGTGGCATTTTAAATCCTTTCTTCTGATTCTTCTGAATCTGCTGATAGACATCATCCAATGCCTCTTGATTGTATTTCTTGGTGATGAAATCATTGAGTTTGATTGTCATTTCATCTGAGCTAAGAGACTCATCACACACCAGAGTGTAAGCTTTACCTCTTACAATTGGATCAATGGAAATGATGTATTGCAGCTGAGCATCAAACTTTTCTTGCAACATTCTTGATTCTTCTTCAGCCCTCAAAACTTCTTCTTCATGAAGCTGTTTGGACAACTTTTCATCTACAGCCAATTGTGCTTGCTCTTTCTGCTTCATCTTTTTAGGCTTTGGTTCATCTTCAACCACAATTTTCTTGCCCTTGTCTTTTGGTGATAATACTGGACTTGGAGCAGCAGATTGTTCATCAGAAACAAGAAACCTCCCCTGAGGCTGTGATCCTCTCTTTCTTTTGTAAGACACTTGATCAAAACCTTTTAAATTCATAGCTAATAGCCTCTGAATCCCAGCAGGCTCTTGCTCTGCTTCAGCAGTATCTTTCAAGCTAACAAGCTCTTTTTCTTGAGTAGCAGGCTCTGTTTCTTGAATAGCAGGCTCTTCATCAATCACTTGTGTTCCTTCATGAAATTGAAATTGAATCTCTTCTTCATCCTTAGAACTACCCATCCTCCCCTTTTTGGAAGAGAGACCCAAACCCTCTGCATCTGAACTTGAGGAACTAGAAACAACCAACTGAGATGTTCTTTTACCCTTCAACAATTTCACCTTCAACTCTAATTTCTCAACCCTCTTAACTAACTTGGTGTTGATCTCTGTAAAATGTTTGTTTTGACTTTCAAGAGTAGTTTGCAAGTGCTGCACTTGCTCCTTTAATTCCCTGACAGTCTGAGCATCTACACTTTGTTGTGGAGGAGATTGTGGTGGTGAGTTATGATGTGATAATGATGGTGATGTTGCAGATGGTGTTTGTGTTGGTTGGTGAGATGGTAATGGTACTGGTGATGGTGGTGTGACTGATGGTACTGTTGATGAGTGGGATGCTACTGGTGATGGATGTGGTGATGAATGATCAGATGATGTGGATGGTTCTTCAGAATGTTGTGGTAACATTTCCTCAAAAAGTGGTACTTCTTCTCCTTGAAAACCAATTTTCATGTTTGAAAACACCTTGTGTGTAAGTTTGGGAGTTTTAAAAGGTTTGTTTGGGGGAAGTAACAAATGTTTGGATTTGTTGATGAGGCACTGAATAAACCTTGGGTACATCAAAAACTTTGTTTCACTGTCTACATTTTTAACCAATCCTTCAAAAATATATTTTGAAAAGTTGAATTTCTTGTTTGTTGCCAGGCAAATGAGAGCTGCAGCCATGTTACCACTAAATTGCTCCCATGAGGTTTTCTTTTGGCTTAAACAATGAAGGATGGTATGAATCAAAAATCTCCATTGAGGGGTAAAATGCTTTTTAAGAAATGTAAGCTTTGTAGAAGTTACATTATACCCCATTTTTGTCAAATTTTCAAAGATTTTAGTATCAGGCAGTTGACTAATGCCATCTGAATCATCCAAATGAAGATGTCTTCTAATGGATGATTCGGTAAAAGTCAAGGTTCTACCATCCACTTTGGCCTCTAACTCTTGAATCCCATTCCTAAGAGTGTTAACTCTAGCAGTTTGCCAAAATTGTGAAATTTGAGGTTCAAAAATAGTGGGATTCACGAGTAAAGCAAACCTAACATAAGAATTGTTTAGTGGTGTGTATTAATCTACACACCTTTTCATTACCAAATATCGACCCAAAATGACTATTTGAGCTAACAAATGCCAAGAAAACACTTGTTTTTATGTTGTGAATGTGCAGGAACAGATTTATCATAAATTGACGAAATATCACACGAAAACCGGAAAAACGGGCACGAGAGTAGAAGTTGGTCAAATAGTCAAAGCCGGGGATCCAAGAGTCAATTTCAGTCCTTTATTTATTCAAGATTGGCAATAATAGTCCTTGAATTATACTTTTGAAGAAAGTCAAGTTCAGCCCTTGGAGTTCGGAAGTTAACACAATTGGTCCTTGATAAATACTACAAGTATTAAAGCACAAAATCTGATCCATTTAATAGCAAAGTCCAAATCCAAAGTTACAAATATCAAATCCCAATCCATTAATCCCTACCCGAGCCCACTTTTATACCCGGTCCAAACCCACTCCCACCTCGGTCAAATAGTCAAATGTATCAAACAATAATAAAATAACTTACCCGTACTTACCCGCCCCTCTTTTCTTACCCTTACCCAGAAAATACTATTCAATGAATAGTAAACCATGAACCCTAAAAACCCAATCCCACAAATTACCACAAGTAAGGGCAAAATAGTACAATCCAATGCTTCTAGATGATTGTCAGAGTGTCAGGATGATGTCAGAACACAAACAAGCACATGGAATGACAGATGGGAACCTTTCATTGGATTGAACGCGTCACAAAACTTGATCAAAGGGCTCCTATTGGATGGCAATGATTGGGAATTAATCACACGGCTCAGATTAGTTATCAACAAACACAACCTCACACGGATTGCCAACATGGCAATCCGTGAGCTTCCACCCCTCACCTCTTATAAATAGATGTTAGGATAGCTTAGTTTAGTGTGGAGTTTGGAGTAGCCAAACTCTGCCAAAATTACTTTAGACTTGTAGTCTGCTTTAAATTCATTTTGTAACTCTTGTTATTTGTTAATGGAATTCAGTTTTTGAAATCTATTGTAGCTTATTTTTATCTACTGCTTATTAGTTTTAAAAAATCTCTTTTACAATTCAGCTTGTTGTGGTTAGTTAAATTGTTCACTCTAGATTTAAATTCCAATTCAGTTTTAAAAATCATATATAAGTTTCATAGAAATTAGATTACATCAAAGCTTGATTTTAAGTTTCATTAGTTCTATTTCAGCTTTTAAAAGTTTCTAAGAGAGTTTGTTTATTACATTTGTTCATTTTTCATTTGGTCAAATTCTGGTCAACTGTTGAAGATTAGAGATGAATTGTGGTGATTTGGACTTGTTTGAGTGAGCAATGGAAGCACTCAGCCTGTCAAGAGACAGGAAAGCACAGTGAATCATCTTTGTTCAAGCTAAGATGAATAGCTTTTGTAAGTCACTATTTTCATTTTCATAATGCTTAGTGCATACCTGATGTTCCTGAGTTTCTATGATATTTGTTGTGTTTGATTGTTCTAATTACTTATGTTAGTATTATTGTAGCTTATAGGATCATAGTTTTAGAGTGTTGTGGTTTGAATCATTGTTTCATAGTTGATTTCAGTAGCTTAGGGGGTGTTTGGATGTAACAGTAACTAAGTGTTGTTGTTGTTATTTCATTAATTTCTGGTTCACATTAGTTCACATAGGTTTGTTAATGAGTTTTAAAGCTAAAATACAGTAGGTTGTTTCACTTTAAGTCAAAATTACTTTTCAAAATTAGCTTATCTGTTAGAGTAAGTAGAATTCAGTAAGTGATCTTGTAGGAGTAGTTGCATAACTGATTTTAGTAGCTTAATTTAGTTTGAAAATAGCTTATTACTACATCTAGGATTAGTTGTGATAAGTTGAAATCAGATTTAGTCAAAGTTTAGTTTCAAACAAATAGTCAAAACTAGTTAGCATTCAGTTTTTGGTCACTCTTTCATAGGCAGTCATAGGTTTCATTTTTAATTAGAAATGGATTAGGATTGTTGATTTGTGTTTCTTAGTAGCTAGTTATTCATAATCAAAAATAAAATTAGGGTTCTGAACTTCCTAGCTAATTTGAATTTAGCTTGTAAGTTGCCTGTTTGGGCATTTAGCTCCCCTGCTCACAGGTTTTAGGTCTGATCTCATGGCATCATTAAGAGTAGTTGTAGGTAGTATTAGTATGAGCTTTTTGGTTCTTTGCATCTCAGTATAGTAGTGAAGCTGTTGCATCCTTAATTCTGCAGTTTAGAGCTTATTTAGGTGTAGCTTATTGGCCCTACAGTTAGTGGATTGAACCTGTTCATCTGTTTCAGTCATATAAGCTGTTAGTGCTTGTTTGAGCTTGTTATTGAGTTTCTTTAGCTTTTCTGAGTTCTTTTATGGTTAGTTTAGTATTGTGTATGATCTGCTTTATCTGTAGCTTATTCTGTGTTGGTTTCTGCTTATTTAGCTTATTATTAGATTGGTTATTACTTGCTTCTTGTATGTCTGTGCATATTGCTGATCATTTCTTAGCTTATTTTAGTTCATAATAATATAATACAGTTGTAGTAACAATTTGGTAAAGTTTTGTGGCAAGTGCTTATTTATAAGCACTTGCCATAAGCTGTTTTGGAGCTTATAAGAACTTCTGCTTAATTTTTCTTTTCCAAAATTTTTCTGCTAGCTTTCTATAATATTTTAGAATTTCTGTTAATTTTTCATAATTTTCTGAGTTCATTTACTATTTTTCTTAATTTCTTTTAGTTATAAATCATTTTTAATTCTCAAAAATCCATAAAAAAATTAGAAAAAGCTCTGAAAAATACAAAAATATTTTTAGAAATTCTTTTATACTATTTTAGAATTTTTAGAATTTAATTTTCATTTTTCCAAGTTATTTTTCTATTTTTCCTTATTTTTAATTCAATTTTAATTCCAAAAATCAATTAAAATTCATAGAAAATAAACAAAAAGTCTAAAAAATATTTTTCTTTTTCTTAAAATTCTTTTTAATAGTTTAAGATTTTTAGAAAATATTTCCAAGTTCGTAGGATCATTTTTCGTCAAACGTTACGTTTTAAATTTTACGGTTGCATTTCCGTTTTTGCGTTTTTAACATCGGTGCATATATAGCTTGTACATTCTGGTTATTTCACTATTACTTTTTATTATTTGAATTCTAAAATCATATTTTTCACTTTACCACTTTTCACGACTCGATTTCGCGATTTGAAAATTCACGACTCCATTCTATCTTCGTTGGGAAAACGACCCGGGAAATACTTTTACCGGTATTTCTTCGGAATAATTATATACTACGAAAACGACTATATCATTTAGAAAATCCACTGCTTGATGAAAAGTTTCATTGTCATCAGACTTTTCCAAAAATGCTAATTGGTTGTGACGTTTGACAAAACTTAGACGAGCCATGGTGAAAGGTTTGATGAAAATTTTGATTATGATGGTGGGATTTTATTGTTGTACTGGTAGAAGATGAAAGGTGAGAGTGAATTATGATAAGGATTGATTATGAGAAAAATGACTTTTGACCGACTATAAAAGATATGGATAAGTAATTGAAGAGGCGGTCAAAAAGATCTTTTATTATAATAACTATATCCTTAATTCGAGGAAAACATGAGAAATTCACAAAAATACCCTTTAAAAACAACGACTATATTTTTAACCTGACAGACTCAACGGCTATGTAGCAGTACCATTTTACTCTACCAGTACTAAAATTTGAACTACCAGTACCTTGTTTTTGAAATAAAACTTGGCAGTCTCTTTGAAATTTTAGAAAACATCCCTTATAGTTTTTAGCAAACTATCAGCTATCAACGGATTTGATAAGTCTTTACCAAGAGCCGTTTGCTTTAGACTAGTCAGCTCTTTAAGTTTTGAAAAACTTGGTGAACTGATTACCATTTCCATATCCTGATTGTGTTAGCAAGCTTGAGTAACCTGAAATGGTTAGTTGTAAACCAAAAGAACAGAGTGCAAAGCACTTGTTTTATAGCATTGTTAACATTTAAACATCAAGATGAGCAAAAACAGAGCAAACTTTGAACTAACAGTACCAATTTTGTACTGACAGTACCTTATGACTAACTAGCAGTACCATGTTTAGAGTCCAGAACTTGTTTATTTATATACAAAACACATGTTTTTCAAAAATTTATCATACCAATACCTGCTACCAGGTATTTAAACCTACCTAAATCAAAAGCTTTGGTGAGAAAGTCTGCAAAATTATTTTTAGAATCAATTTTGACAACTTGAATTAACCTTTTCTCATTGCAATCTCTTATGAAATGGTGTCTGATTTCAATGTGTTTTGTTTTTGAATGTTGAACTGGATTTTTAATGATACATATAGTACTGCTATTGTCAATGTAAATAATGGTGTTAAGAAAATTGTACCCATAGTCAAGAAATTGATTCTGGATCCAAAGAACTTGGCCACAACAACTTGCACTTGCAACATATTCTGCTTCAGTTGTAGAGTTGGCCACCATTGTTTGCTTCTTGCATTGCCATGATATGATTCTGCAGCCAAGAAATTGACATCCACCAGTTGTGGATTTTCTGTCTAGAGTTGCACCAACATAGTCACTATTTGAATAAGCTACCAAATCAAAAGATGATTCCCTTGGATACCATAGACCCAACTTTGGCTGGCCCTTGAGGTATCTAAAGATCCTTTTGACTGCTGTGAGATGAGAAACTTTTGGATTTACTTGAAACCTTGTACATACACATACTGAGAACATGATATCTGGTCTTGATGATGTAAGGTACATTAGTGACCCAATCATTGATCTGTAGTTGTGTACCTCAACATCTTCACCCTCAGCATCTTTGTGTAACCCCTTTTCTGGATCCATTGGTGTACTTGCAACCTTTGAATCTGCAAACCCAAATTTCCTTAGGATCTCAGCTACATACTTATCTTGGCTGATAAATATGCCTTCATTTGATTGTTTCACTTGGAGACCTAGAAAGAAAGTAAGTTCCCCCATGGAACTCATTTCAAACTTACTATGCATAAGTTTTTTAAACTCTACACACAATTCCTGATTTGTGGATCCAAAGATAATGTCATCAACATAAATCTGCACCAGCAAGATGTCTTTCTTGGTTCTTTTGATGAACAAAGTTGGATCAATCTTGCCTCTTTGAAATCCATTTTCCAATAAATAGAAAGCCAATGTTTCATACCATGCTCTAGGAGCTTGGTGTAGACCATAAAGAGCTTTGGTAACCTTGTACACCTTGTCTGGATATTCTGCATCAATGAAGCCTGGAGGTTGAGAAACATACACCTCTTCTTCAATAGTACAATATAAAAAGGCACTTTTGACATCCATTTGGTAGACAGTGAATCCTATGAAAGAAGCATAGGCCAAGAATAGCCTCATTGCTTCAATTCTTGCAACTGGAGCAAAAACTTTTTCATAATCCACTCCTTCTTCTTGAGTATACCCTTGGGCCACCAATCTGGCTTTGTTTTTTTATCACTATTCCCCTTTCATCTTTCTTATTTCTGAAAACCCATTTGGTTCCAATTGCCCTGTAACCTTTGGGCAAATCAACCAGCACCCAAACCTTCTGCAGTTTGAATTGAAGTAGCTCTTCTTGCATTGCTTCAACCCAGCTTGAATCATCTAAGGCTTTTGTAATGTTTTTGGGTTCTACTTGAGAGAGAAAGCATGAAAACAGGCATATGTAGGCAACTTCATGGTTCTTTTCTTCATACACAGCTAGGACAAACCCATCTTTGTCTGAAGATAAGACTTGAGTTCTTGTTTTAACACCAGAATCAATGTTGCCAATCACATTATTAATGGAGTGATCTTTGAGAATTCTTGTGTTGTGTGTTGTAGGAACATCATAGGAAATTGGAAGGTTTCCAATCCCTACATCTTCTGGTAAGGAATCATCTGATAGAACATTTAATGGTTCAGCAGGACCAATTTGTGAACTGGCAGTACCATCTGGTGAACTGGCAGTACCATCTTGTGAATTGGCAGTACCATTTTCATTTTCAGAATTTTGTTGATTCCCTTGATCTTGAGTTCCATGATCATCTTTAACACCTTCATTTGTAGTATTTGAAGGCTCTCCATGACTTGAAGATGAATTCAATCCTGTCCAAATTGGCATCAAGATGTAATCTTGATCCTCAGTTGTTTCATCATTGTCTTCAAAACCTGCATTATCATTAGTATTTGTACCTGTGACAGGCACATAATTCATAGATTCTGAAAGCTTATCAATGTCAAAACACCAATCTGGTCCAGTGCCTGCAACATTTGGTAGTTTTTCTTGAAACTCTATGTGCAGGTTTTCTTCCACTAGCCTAGTGCATTTATTATACACCCTATAGGCCTTACTTTACAAAGAATACCCTATCATGTAGCCTTCATAAGCTTTTCCTTTAAACTTTCCTAGATGATCATTGGTATTGAGAATAGTGACATGACATCCAAAAGGTCTCATAAAACTTAGAGATGGTGTTCTACCAAACAAAAGTTCATAAGGAGTCTTTCTATGAGGTTTAATCACAAGAACCCTATTCTGAACATAACAAGCAGTACCTACTGCTTCAGCCCAAAATGAAACAGGAAACTTAGAATCTACTAGCATTGTTCTAGCAGCCTCTATAAGTGTTCTATTTTTCCTTTCTGCTACTCCATTTTGCTGTGGGGTTCTAGCTACACTGTATTCTCTTTTTATTCCTTTTTCTTTGCAAAATTCATCCATAACTCTATTCTTGAATTCTGTCCCATTGTCACATCTAATTACTTTTACTTTCTTATCAATTTGGTTTTCTATTCCTGTAATGTAGGACTTAAGGATCTCACTTGTTTCATCCTTAGTTTTTAAAAAGAAAACCCAAGAGAATCTGCTGTAATCATCAGTAACTACAAGACAATATCTTTTACCATTCAAGCTATTCACAGAAGTAGGACCAAAGAGGTCCATATGAAGCATGTATAAAGCTTGAGAAATTGAGTTATGGGTCTTGGGCTTACAAGAAGCTCTATGTTGTTTGCCTTTTAGACAATCAACACAGGTTTGGTCATTTTGAAAAATCTTTTTGGGTAAACTTCTAACCAAATCATATTTTGCAATTGTATTGATTGTTTCAAAGTTTACATGACCAAGTCTTCTATGCCAAAGCATAGATTCCTCCAATGAGGCTTTTGCTACTAGACAGGTTAAACTCTCTTTAGGAACAATGTTCTTTAAATCACAATGTACATATTGTTCTTTCTAGGGATTTTAAGAAGAATCTGACTTTCATCAGGAATTTTAAAATTAGGAGAAAGTACAATGCATTCAGTGTCAGTAAAAAGAACATTGTTCTTTGTGTCACACATTTGTGAGACACTTAAGAGATTAAACTGTAGTTCTTTCACAAAGTACACATTTTCAAAATCTAATTTACAGGTTTTAATTGTACCTTTACCAGTCCTTTGATTCCTCCCCCAAAGGTAACATATCCTCCATCAAATGATTTGAAGTCTGTGAGGTAAGACATGTTGCCTGTCATGTGCCTTGAACATCCACTATCTACATATCCTTGATCTGCAATATCATTTGAATGTTCCTGCACATGTATACACATATTAGTTTCCTTGGGGTACCCAAGCCATGATTGACTTGGGTTTGCCTCGTGCATCAATGTAATCAAACCTTTTTAGGACTGTTGATGCACCATTTGATTAGAGTGGTCTCCAAATCCAACATGCTGAGGATTTAACAGCATTTTCATTTTTAACACATTTTGTGGTTTTTGGTCTAACAGTACCAAATTTGGCAGTACCATTTGGTCTAGCAGGACCATATGGTCTAGCAGGACCTTTTGGTTTTGGTCTCCAGTCTTGTGTTTTAACCACAAAATTCCTTTCAATATGACTTTTCACAACTTTTGGTGTATGTTTGAAAGTATTACTTGCACCCTTAGTAGTGAATTTTGGGTAAACAGACTCATTTTGTCTAACATTATGATTGACTTTTGGTGTGTTAGATTTCACAAAACCTTTTCTGGGGTTTGTTTTATTTGTTTTAGACCTTGATGTACTCCCAGAAACCCAATTGTTACAATAAGCATGAGTATGATTAAAACTACCACAATAATAGCATGCCTTATTGTACAAAACAAAGTTATCACCAAGTTGATGTGACTTAAGATTGTTCCAATTTCTCTGACTACCTCTAGGTTTGCTATTACATTTAGCACAATATTCAACTGTTTTTAGAACAACTTTAGTCTTTGTGATACTTACTACACTTTTAGGACTAATTGGTCCTACCTTGTTTCCTTTCTTAGAAACAATCTCTTTTCCATTCTCATCAGATGTACAACCTTCAATAGTTGTAACATCTGAGCTTTTATCAGTGAGCACCTTATCTTTGGAGAGTAAAGTATCACTTGTACTCTCAAAAGGTTCACTATTTTCTACAGGTTTTACTTTTTCTAGTGGTTTATTTGTGAGCTCATGTAAACCTGATTCAGCAAGATCTAAACCTGGAGGACAGGGAATTCCTCTGTAAGGAGGTGGACATGTGTTGTATCCAATCCCAGATTTGATTTTATTGTTCATTTGGTTCTCAACTATACTTTTAGTACATGCAGAAGCATTTTCTAATGTTGTAACAGTTAGTTGAATATTATCTTTTGCTTGTTTCACTTTAGCAAACTCAGTTCTTAACAGGTTTATTTCAGTATCTTTAAGAAGTATGTCTCTATTAAGAATAGCTTTTGTGTCAGAAAAGGTGAGTTCATTTTCTCTAAAGTGAATTATCTGTCTCTCAAGTTTGGACATACCACACTTATGATTAACTAGGTCTTGATGAGTTTTTCTTTCTTCTACTTTCAGTTCATCATAAAGTTTTCTTAAGATTTCTAGTTCTTTAAAAACTTCACAAGTAGCAGAACATTTAGTAATTTGTACCTCAGGATTGGAGAGAGCCATTAAAGCCATTTCATTTGAGGATGACTCTTCTTTACCCATAAAGCTCCAATCAAAACCCAGCCCATCAATAGCTACCATAGCTTTTGTTTCAGTGATGTCTACTTCCTTGCTCTTGTTCTCATTGTTTCCCCTGTTCTTGTTCTCAAAACCTCTTCCCTTATCACCCTGCTTCTTTGGTCTTCTACATTCTCTTGAGTAGTGACCCTTCATGTGGCAGTTGTAGCACTCCACTTTAGACTTGTCATACCCAGCAGGTTCATTGCCATTGATGACAATCTTCTTTCCAGTCCTCATCAAATATTTCTTAGCCCTCATGCTAAGAAGTGAAAGCTGCCATTTTATGTCCATTTCTTCAAGATCATCATCACTGATCTCTTGAAGATCTTCAAAGGTCAATGTGGAACCATTGTGTTGTGATGTTAGGAAAGCACAACCAATTGTTTCATCTAAAATGGTTTTGGTACTGCTGGAAGTACTGGCAGTACCAAAATTTGTGTTGGCAGTACCTTCTTCTCTACTATCTTTTTCTTCATCAACTTTCTTGGAAGTACCATGAGATGACTTAAATGCCATATTTCCTGAGTTTGAACTAGTAGACTTCTTTAGTTCATGCTCTACTATTTTGAAGTTGCCGTAAAGATCATTGAGACTCATGGAATCAATATCTGGTTTGTTTTTCCAGACAATGACATGCATGGGCCATTCAGAGGGTAGACTTCTAAGGAATTTGGAGTTTAAGTCTTCTTGAGATATTATCACCTCATGAATGGCTAACTGACTAGAAAGCTTTTATAGTCTATTGAACATGCTGTCCAAAGACTCATTTGGTGTGGCTGAAAAATTTTCAAACTGTTGTTTTAAAAGTGTTTTCTGGGTTTTCTTGGTGGCATCATTACCACCAAATCTAGCCACAATAGCTTGAAAAAGGGTTTTAGCACACTTGTATTTGTTAAAGATTAAAAGCTGGTCATTTGGAATAGACATGAGAAGCACACTCCTGGCTTTAAGATTAGGATCAATTCTTGACAATTTAGGAGCAATTGTGAGCTTAGGGGAAAGTACCGGGTCCTTAGTCATCCCGGTTTCATGATCCCTTTCCCTCACTGGAGAGGGAATAGGAATCGATGGTCCATCGCAATCAACACGACATCTCGATATTTTTGACAAGGCCATAAGTTTTTCAATGTTGCTTTCATAGGCCCGTCGTTCAAAGAAATCGTCATCGAGAGATGTCATTAGAATCAATTACGGGATACGTGGAAGAAGTGAGAATCAAAAGGATAGAGGGTAAAGGGATGAAGAATCAAAAAGGTGAGAGGGTAAAGGTGAATATTTTTTGTATTTTCGGGAAACATGTTTAGTGCATATGCACCAAAAACAATTTTTCAAAACAAATTTGAGGCAAAACCACAGTGAACTTAAACCAGAAATCACAAGTGAATGGCTTCTTTGAAAAAGGTACACCACTCACAGGGATATAAAGGCAAGTTTTAATCTTAAGTTTGGGAACTTATTATGGGTTTATTAATTAATTTGAAAAACTGATTTAGGCTTATGGGTGTGTGTACAGAAAACTTGGGAAATATTTTTGGAACTGATTCGTTAACCGAAATCGTCCCTTTAAGATTACTCGCAGGCTGGCGGGAGGAAAGAATGGATTCCTCTTCAGTTCGCAATTTAATGTCAGAACTTACCTTAAACCAACTGTTTCAGGTTGTAATCTTAAAGAACACGAAGTAATTTAACTTCACAGTTTGTTTTTGATTGTTTTTAATTTTTTTGGTGTTTTCAACACTTCAGGAGAAGTGTTAATGAACGTTTTTTTCTGATATGATTATATTTTTACAAAACTTTTTACAAATTTGTGTGAAATTTGTACAGGGGGGGTTTTGAAAACCACTAAACTTAAAACGATTTTATAAAACACGCAACAACCTCCCCGGCAGCGGCGCCAATCCTGAACCGTCAGATTATTATTGACCAAGGTCAACAAGTCAAAGACAGCCTAGAATCAATACTCCGGTGATAGTATAGTGTTTTCCCGGGTCGTTAAAGTCCCAGCGAGATTGAAATGGTGCTTTTGGAATCGTTTTTGAGAAAGTGGCACTGAGGACAGTAGCCAGATGATGTGGGATTGGAATTGCTACTGTTATTTTGGTGTTTGTACACAGATATAATATTCACAATAATCAGATACCAGATATATGCACAAATTGACAATTAAGATCACGTATCGGACTGGAAAAGTGGGTTTTTGGTAATTATCAAACTACAGGGGGTGCTTTTGACACTTTTTCAAAACTTAAAATTAAGAATGAAAAAGAAATTATAAAAGTGATTAAAATAATATTAAACTACTATTTAATTAATTAAACTATTTAAAATCTAAATTAAAATCTAATTTAAATAAACTAAAAATGACAAATGATTTAAATTATACTAAAAATTAACAAAAATATTTTCTAAACCTAAATTAGAACTTAAAGAAAATATAAAAAATTAAAAATAATATTTTTGTCTTTTTGTGGTTTTGTTATTAATTAAAAACTATTTAACTTAATTAAACTAATTAAACTACTTTTAATTTATATTAATACTAAATAAACTTGGAAAATTAAGATAAAATTTATAAAATTACTTAACCATTACAGGAATCCTAAAAAATTATAAAAACTCTAAAAATTATATTTTAAGATTAAACAACTAATTATTTACCTTTTAATTAACTTAAGTATATTTTAAACAAATAAAATAAGAAAAATAGAAAATGAACAGTAGAATCTCAAAATTTATTTTCTAAAAACTTATTATACTATATTAGAACTAGGAAAATTATAAAAACTAGATTTAACCTTATAAAAACTAATTAAGCTATTTAATACTTGATATTAATTAATAATAAAGAAAATTAAAATTAAATCTAATTAACACTAAATGACAAAATAAAAATCTGAAAAATTTATTAAAATTACTTTACTATATTAGGTATTTAATAAAAATATAAAACACTAATGACTTAATTAAAATATAAAAATGAAAATTAAAATTAACTAGAATTAAATAGAAACTATCACTTACTTTAAAACTAATTTTTTTTTGGATTTTTCTTTTATAAACTTGTTTTACATATAAAAACAAAGACTTTTTGTGAAAACAACTATTTTAAAACTTAAAAATAAGCTATGAACACCCCTTTTGTCTTAACAGTTTGACTTTGGTTGACTGTTTGGTCAATTGAGGTCAAATGGCTTTGGGTGGGTCCCACTATGGATAAATCAGGTACACATAGGTTACTTACACTAAAATAAGCCAGAAATAATAAGAAACTACCACTGATAAGCTAAAAAAGAAAGAATTAAGCACTTGGAAATTTAAGAAATTACTCAGAAATGGGACAGGTATGAGAGGCTAAACTAGGTGGGGTCCACAAGTCTTGGGGTCAAGGAAATGGTCAATGGCTGTTCTATGGTAGGAGGGGGGTTGGGAGAACCAAACTCTAGGGAGTGGGGTCCACTGTGGTGGCCACAAACCACCACCAAAGTGGGTGGTTTGGGTGGGTGACTGCTGATACAGAACAGATACTTGCCCTGCAGTCCTCTTTGGAGGATTGTGGGGCCCACAAGTAAAATCTCAAAAATCAAAAGATGATGGAAACAAACAATTGAGATGGTATACTAAGATTAGAAACAAATTTCAAGGTCTCAATACTAACACTAAATTCTATAAAAATCTGACAAGTTTTGCAAAAACTGAGAGTTGCACCTTTGACTTTCTGAGAAAAACTTCTTGTTTTGAGTTTGGCGAGATTCTAAGTGATCATACTGATTACTCAAGTTATAATAAACCTAAAATGATTTAAATTACCCTACATTTACTAGTTTAGGAATGAATTGAAAGTTTATGGACCTTAATTCCACAACAGTGGACTGACAAGGAACAATTTTGAAAGATTTGACTATTAGTCACTTGAGTGCAATGTTTACTCCTGATTTGTCTCAATAAAACTCAAGTGGGCATGACTGAACTAAAAAAACACCAACTGCACAGTCCATAACTCATCCAGATTGGTAATTCCAAACACCCCTTAAAGAGATTGTGATAATGTTTTGTGAAACCAAATGGTGAATTAAACTATATAATTAGAAATTACACTTATATTAAACTAATTTAAACATAAATAAACAAGAATTAACCACTAAGAACTATCATATTCAACAAATATGAAATATGATCAATTATGAAATTGAGATAGAACTTACTTTGATTCTGACTAAGTACTGAGAACAAGATCCAGAAACCAAACTAATACCTCCCCTGAGGTTACTACTACCAAATGCAATCCATAACTCCATTGCTACAGTCCTCCTTCTTCATCATTCTTGAATTTTTTATTTTTCTAGATTTTTTTTTTTTTTTTTGTATTTTTGCTTTTTTGACTTAAACTGAAATTTAAACCATTTAAAAACTTAAGTAAGCTTTGTCAAAGCTTATATGAGTTTATAAACTGCTTTAATAACAACTAACAACAACAATGAGCTTTTTGAGATTTTGAAATTAAGAATAAATGGCATAAACTGAGAATGATACTGAAACTTAAAATTCACTTGAATTAAAGATTGTAACACATAAAATTAACTGAGAACAAACTATTTTAATTGAAATTACAACAGAAATTAAGGATTTTACTACCTACGACTATATTAAACCTAAGCTACACTACTTGGTCTCTTCCACTGCTTCTCTCTTCCATTTTATACACCTTCTTGAGCTTGTGGGTCCCATTAGGTCTTTCCCACCAACTTGGTTGCAATTTGGATAACTTTTGCTTTCTTTTCAATTTTGGCGGGAACTCTTTTTTAAACAATTGGGACTGAGGCAGGACCCTAGGGGGGGGGTTGAGGTGATGGGTGTATTGGGGAAGTGAAATGAAGGGATAAGGTGGAGGTGGCAAAATACTAGTGGTGATGGTGGAGGTGTTGCAGGGTGGGGTAGTAGTCAAGTGGTGAGGAAGAAGGGACGGGTCAACTGAGGTTTGACCAAGAGGGATTATTTAAAACGGTTTGTAAAAGGGGGTTGGGCTTAAAGTGGGCTTGGGTTTAAAAATAAAAAGGAGTGGGCTGTTGGCAGGTTGGGCTTGGGTAGGGAGTTTGTGTGGTTTTATTTAGTTAATAGTCCGGATTTGGTTTTGTAAATTAAAAACACAAGGACCAAATGTGTAATTTGGAAAAAGATGGAGGGTTGGTTGTGGCATTATTTCCAAACTTCAAATAAGGATCAAACCTGCAATTTAGCATTAGTACAAGGACCACAAGTATAAATTTTATTATTTTAAACCTCAGGGACCAAATCTGCCAATTCCACAAACTCCAGGGACCAAACCTGTAATTTTCTGATTTTTGAAGGGTTTAATTTGTAACTTCTCAAAAGTTATCATAAGGACCAATTTTGTCTTTTTAAAATAGTATAAGGTTTATTTTTCACATTTTCCATTTTTCAAAACCTTAGGGACTATTTTTGACATTTTTCAAAGTTGAGGGACCAAAGTTGTAAATATGTGATTTTAAACTTTAAAGGACTATTTCTTACAACTTATGAATCCCAAGGACCTTTTATGACATTTGTACAAGTTTTGATTTACCAGGGACTAGTTTTGCAAATTTATGAAACTTGAGGGACTGAAACTGCCAATTATGCAAACTTTGTACGTTTTTCATTTGTTTTTGCATATTTTGTGTTTGAAACATATAAAACACACCTCTAAGATATTTTAAGTATTTTGATACATATTTGGGTGTTTTTGTATGTTTTGGCAGCTCAGATTGGTATAAAATGATGAGTATTTACACACTCATCAGTGAGTTAGCACGCGGAATTTACTAAAACACACTAAAGGAACAAAGGTGGTGAATAAGTAAATGAGAATGAACACAACATGAATAACACAAAACGATTCAATATTATTGATGAAATAATACGGGTGATCTAAACTATCACTAGGATTACAAGTGTAACCTTGAATATTTGATACGTGAAAGAGTTTAAAGATGGAAGTTATGCATGGAAAAACTATGGGAAAAATGTAAGAAAAAGATGTCTTAAGGGTTCCTTTTATAGTATAAGGAGCCCTTATTACAAGTGGTCAAGTTGCTTAATATAATATATTAGAGGTTTATCTTATCCTAATATTACACCTTTCAAGGTAAAACACTCCATTATATCTACCGAGACTTCTGTACTACTTCTACTTAACGTATAACTTTGTACAAAGACTAATAATACAACTAAATATCTCTAAATAAAATATAGCAACTTGTCGTGAAAACTGGCAGGACCTTCTTTAACTAGCAGTACCTTCTTACCCAGAAGGTACTGTTAGTATATCTTCAACATCAGCAAAACTGAAGAGGCAGGCTTAACTATCAACTAGCAGGCTCTTCTGGCAGACTCTTTACTTTGTGCATTTTATTCCCAACATAGCTTAAAGGATTAGAGCATGTGGCGACGAACCACATTGTCGGGGGTTCAAATCCTTTCTCGCACACAACTGGCCCAAAAGGCCCAATAAGGGAAGGGCCTTTCTCTATAAGGGTAGGAAAATATTAATCAGGATAGCGTACCAAAAGTTATGGAACTTAGAAGGGGCTATGAGGATCTTATTCATTATATTTTTATTTAACATTGTGAGTTTGGTGGAGATGTTAGGTTTCTACTTGCTTCGCCCCTAAGGAATTAAGGATGTTGCTCGTTAGTTTTTTATTTGATATATTTATTCTATTCATTAATAAAAATCAACTATATTAATACCGTTAAGCGATATATATATATAATTTATATGGTCCAAAATATAAAACAATATTCTCACATCACATGCCACAAGCAACTATTACTAAAATCACTTACTAAAAAAATATAAAAAAAAATAAAATTGATGCTATTCTAATTAAAGAACTTTTTCTAAAACGTAATGGATCAATAAGTTAGCTCAAATTGACAAATGTTATAAAATTGAGCCATCCAATTAGCCAAGAAAGTCAAAATTGGCTTTTGAATGAGTAAAATTGGTTTAATTTTGTTTTAGATATTAAAACAAAAAAATCTATACTACATATAAAGAATGTATTGTCAAACCTTGAAAAGTTAAATCTTAAAAGTAACAGGTGAGGGAAATGCATAGTGTAATTAATAATTTATTAAAACACTCCATAATTTAAAAGTATAATAATTTATTCACATTGTACAACCAATTAAAAGTATATATATATATATATATATATATATATATATATATATATATATATATATCTAATTAAAAAACAACCAATTAAAACACCTCTTACTAAAAAGTACAATAAAATATTCACAATATATGATTTAAACAAGCTACAGCATAATCTAAAATATAAAATAATTAAATACACTAATTAATGTTATTTTTAAAACACCCTAAAATGAAAAGTATATGCTATTATACACATTATATAAATTAATAAAACACACAAAGCTTTATTTCAACTTGATGGTATATATAGTTTTGAAAACTGAACCGGACCAACAGGTTCAACCGGGAACCGGTGTCGTCAACGGTTTGGCTAGCCAATAAAATCCATACGAAAACATATATTTCAAAAGGAAACTATTATTACACATTGAAAACCGGGTTGACCCGGGACACTTCAAACCCGGCGGGTTGTCTCGGTTTAATTTGACCCGTTTTTTACCCAACCCGTCGGGTTGACTCGGTTTAAATCGACCCGTTTTTCTATCAGAACGGTTCAACTGGTTGAAACACCCGGGTCGAACCGGGTTTCAAAACATTATGTTTAATCCCAAAATATTCAAACTTTTATTATTTTTCGTTTATAACCAATTAACCTTTTTTTAACACTAAACGATATTTCGCTATAAAATTTCGTTGTTATGCACGTGTACTCGTCTAGTAAATGTATAAAACACTTGTCAAAATTACAATAAAAGAGCTTAAAAATATGAGAGGTAATTTATAAAACTAAATTTAGAATAACGTTATATTCTAATTGTCTAAGAGAATCTATAATCAAATTAAAAACTTTAGAAAATAATTTGACATAATATAAGTTTATTTTAATTAATCTAAAATTTTCACATAATTTATAAGTTCATAAAATTAGTTATTCGACAAATATTAATTAAAAAAATCGTGGCTTTTATTTTTGCGAAAGTATAGAAGTCTTGTAACCGTTCCCTTTTCTAATCACCCAAGTCGCAATCTCCATCCAACCACCGGTCCTTCAAATCCTTGTTAATTATCACAAACTGGCATTTTATCGCCTCCGGCCTCTTTCAGTTGAACCTTGTTTTCGTCGGCATCACAGGTAACATTGTAAAACTTCACTTATTTGCATACGAATTCAAGAAAATTAAGTTTATGTGTTTATTTAAAACTTATTCGTCTTGTTTATTATGGATACGAAGGTATTCTAGTTTAGTAGTTCATAGTAATATGATTATTAAGGGTATAATGATATCAAGATTGAGTAGCAGAAATCCCAATTGGGAACTGACACCATTAAAAGAATAGAACCCACCTAATAAATAACTGATGGTAACTTGGTAGATATAATATATTAGTTAAGTTACTACTAAATATTTGTTTATCTAATAATACATATCCTAATTACTGTGTGTACTGAAGCGTTTTAAACGAAAGGGACCAACGAATGTTTCAGAAAAACATGCGTACCGTTTGTCCAAAAAGTTCCGCAAGAGTTTGTGATCTACACTTTCCGTATCATCCTCATACTGATACTTTCTTGCTGATGTTTTAAATTATTGTGATACATGAGCAAAACCAAGTAGCACCTCTTAATTTAAATGTTTGAGCGTATACCCCCAAAGTAAAGATTGACATGTATATGTTGATATATACGATGAAATGACAAGGATAATTGTAAGATAATTAAAACTTTTTCATATACAATTATGCTATCTGTTACCTGTAAATTCGGTGAACTTTTTTATTTCTTAATAATGAAGGAACGTATGTAGAACTAAAAGGCTTTAAAAGATGGAAGTGTTACTAATAAGCTGATATAGAAGGTGAATGGTGGTGAGGTTATATATGGATCCATGAGAGCTAATGGAATCAGTGAAAGCCGCTATAGAAGCTGAAAATAATCAGTTGGTTGAATTATAAAGAGAATTAAGAGGATCAAGAATGGAAGTAGTTTGATCAAGCAGATGATCATGAAAGATTTAAGGCTGAACTAGAAGCAATGTGTCGCGGAAATTGATGACTGGTGTGACAAGATAGCAAGATCTAGCGCGGAAGCTTATAGAAGAATTACGGTCGGGAGTTGCTATGCTATGTTTAACAGAGTTATCATCTATGTTTGGTAAAAGGTATGAATTTTTCACTTATTTAATTTGATACTACATGCTGCAATAGCAAAAAGTAACTTTCATGTGTAGCGTTAGTATGACCATGAAGATTATATGTGGCAGTTTCGACAATTTTGTTGTTTTCACTATCTGTTAAATTAGTCGCGTATTAATATTGTTAAAAAAAGAACATCAAACATTAGAGTGTATGGTGATAAAATTCAACTGCTTCCTAATGCCCCATCCCCATAACTGAACCAGTAACTAGATCAATTTAATTTAATATCCAGTCAAACTAACAATTAAATTGATGTGGCCATAAGGATTAGATTAACTAAGCCGTGTTATCCCTTCATGTCATATAGTCATTGAGCTTGAGTACTTGACAAAAGCACAAAATAGCTTATTCCAAATTATGTCCATGCCACTGGAGTATTAAGGAGCTTGTACTGAACCCGGACCCAAGCATGACCTGTTAAGAATGAAATTGGTTTTGACGAGTGACCCCATTAGTTCCTTTCGTTACTCTAGCTTTCAGTAGTATATATATAGCAATTGCATTCGGTATATAGCACTATTCATTATAATGAAATTGAAAAGAAACCCAAAGAAGTTGGTGGGCAAACTAAACCAGACCCGAAACTATTTGAACCAATTTCTAATATGACTATTTGAACCAATTTCTAATATGATGTATATGGCTCAACCCATTTTGACCCGGATATGCTCCAACCTATGACATGACCAAACCTAACCTGCCAATTATGTCTAGTTTTATCAGCAAAAAGGCATCGCGTTTGATATTGAACAAGAACATATATATCTTGATTTTAGTACACATATGGTTTATATTGTCGTATTACTAATCAACAACCCATTGATTCATTTTTGCGCTGATTATCTTTTACTGAATGCCTGAATGCTATTAGAAATATACTGCAGAGATTAATTAGCTAGAGTACTTTTATTCTTATTATTGAAGTAACTGTTTTACTAAATGATAGCTAGCTTTGAAGAGAAAAACTAACCGTATTCATTTTCATCTTCATCTGTATCAGGCTTCATTATTTTGGCGCACTTCAAGTTGTGAGTGGGGAGATTTGCAAAGAAGATGTCAAAGTTTCTAGGACTTTAATTAGATAATTTTGTTTTATTAGACAAAATGTACTTAGTTTAGATTTTTTTTTTTTCTTTTTTGTAGCAGTACAATGTATATTACTTATTTTACATTTAGAAACTTTTATGAAAGTACAATATAATAATATTATTGTTTGTACTTTATTATCTCTATAATGAAAGGAAAATATTAATGTTAATATTAGACTTTCTGTAAATGTGTTTTATAAAAATATGACCTGTATAGCATATGTGTTGCATGAAATATAGTGTTGCAAGTCCTTCAAAAAAGTGCCGCACTTGTATGGCAGAAAACAAGACAAGGTGTTGCAGTGGATAAACTAAAGTGTTGCATTGTGATGTGAAGAGTGTTGCCTTTGTTTGTAAAAAATGTGGCCTTTGATTACAAAAGTGTCACATTTGAAAGTTTAAGTGTTGCAATTGAACATAAAAAGTGCTGTGTTTGAGTGTAAAAAGTGTTGCACATTAAAGTATGATACTTGCTAAATATGGGCAACACATTAGAAAAGAGTCGCACATTCTTATAAAAGTGTTGCATAAACCTAAGGCGACGTTACATAATGTAGCACTTGATAAAGTGTCACATAAAGCATAATGCAACATTTTAAAGACATAATACAACACTTTAAGTGTGTTGCCTAATGTTCATTTTGTTGTAGTGATGGTTACATTCATACTTTTACGGATTTTGGCATTTCTGTTTCTAAGGATAATGTGTTTTATTTTAATGCTATTCCATGTGATGGCATTTTTGAAATTGATATGCGTGATCCTATTTCAAACAATAGTTCTATATATACTGTTAGCAATAAGAAATCCAAACGTAATTTGGATTCCACTTTTTTATGGCATTGTCGTCTTTGCCATATAAACAAAAAACGCATTACGAAGCTACAACACGATGGGCTTTTAGAGTCAATCGACAATGTGTCGTTTGATAAATGCATTTCTTGCATATCTGGTAAGATGACACAAAAGCCTTTTTCCCATGTTGGAGAAAGAGCTAAAGATCCACTTGGACTCATTCATACTGATGTATGTGGCCCATTTAGAACAATTTCTAGAGAAGGAGCTAACTACTTCATCACTTTTACTGATGATTTCAGTAGATATGGTTATGTTTACCTGATTAAACATAAACATGAAGCCTTTGAAACATTTAAAGTCTTCCAAAGTGAAGTAGAAAATCAACTTGGCAAGACCATTAAGGCTCTTCGATCCGATCGAGGGGGTGAATATATGAGTCAAGAGTTTTTAGATCATCTAAAAAGGTGTGGGATAGTCTTACAATTCACTCCTTCATATACACCACAACACAATGGTGTGTCTGAAAGGAGAAATTGAACCTTGCAAGACATGGTTCAATCTATGATGAGTCTAACAATGCTGCCAATGTCCTTTTGGGGTTATGCTCTAGAGTCTGCTGCCTGCATGCTTAATATGGTTCCAATTAAGAAGGTTGATAATACTCCATACGAAATATGGCATGGGAAAGTCCCTAATCTGTCTTACTTGAAGGTCTGGGGTTGTGTGGCTCTCGTTAAACGAGATACGCCAAACAAACTTGAGCCTAGATCTATCAAGTGTATCTTTGTAGGATACCCAAAGGAAACAATGGGTTACTATTTCTACTACCCACCCGAGAACAAAATATTTGTTGCTCGATATGCTGAGTTTTTTTAGAACAGTCTCATCTCACAAGAAGCAAGTGGGAGCAAAGTAGACTTTGATGAACTTCGAAGCGAAGATGCACAACCTTCTAGTGACACTAGTGAACATCAAAATGAGACTAAGCATGAAAATGTTGAGCCTCTTCGACATGTTTCTCCCATTCGTAGATCCATAAGGATACCTCAAGCACCTGAACAATATGGTTTTTATATCGATGCTGAGGAACATGAGTTAGGGGATCATTATGAACCCGCTAACTATCGAGAAGCTATATCGAGTCCTGAACACGATAAGTGGAACGAAGCTATGAATGTGGAAATGCAATCCATGAAAGACAATGATGTCTGGGTCGAGGTAGACCTACCTCCCAATGCTAAGACCTTTGGGAGTAAATGGCTCTACAAGAAGAAGACCGACATGGATGGAAATGTACATAACTATAAAGCTCGTCTTGTATCAAAAGGTTTCACTCAAACCTATGGGATTGACTATGAAGAAACCTTCTCGCCTGTTGCATACATTAAAGCAATTAGGATTCTTATAGCTATAGCAGCGTATTATGACTATGATATTTGGCAAATGGATGTCAAGACTGCCTTCTTGAACGGCCACCTAAACGAGGACGTTTATATGGTGCAACTCGAGGGCTTCGTGACTCCAAAACATCCTGGCAAAGTATGCAAAATTCAAAGATCCATTTATGGATTGAAGCAAGCATTTAGAAGCTGGAACAAGAGATTTGATGAGGAAATCAAGAAGATTGGTTTCGCTCAAAATCTCGACGAGCCATGTGTATACATGAAAACTAGTGGAAGTATAGTCGTATTCCTAATCTTATATGTCGATGACATATTGCTCACAGGAAACAACATTCCAATGCTACAAGATGTAAAATCCTGGCTTGGAAAGTATTTTGAGATGAAAGATTTAGGAGAAGCATCGTACATACTTGGAGTCAAGATCTACCGAGATAGATCAAAGCAGTTAATCGGCTTGTGTCAAAGTGCATACATTGAAAAAATCCTGAAGAGATTTAGGATGCAAGATTCCAAACGTGGAAGTCTTCCAATGCAACCAAATATGGAATTGAGCAAGGCTCAAGGACCCTCTACACCCGCCGAGGTGAAGAGGATGAAGGGAGTCCCTTATGCTTCGGCTGTAGGATCCATCATGTATGAGGTTAGGTGCACTAGACCTGATGTAGCGTTCTCTCAGAACCTAACGAGTAGATTTCAACAGAATCCAGGAGAATGTCACTGGACTGCTGTTAAGAACATATTGAAGTATCTCCGGAATACAAAAGATATGTTTCTTGTTTATGGTGGTGATGTCGAACGTAAGCTCAGTGTTACTTGTTATACTGATGCAAGCTGGGAGACAGATCGTGATGACATCAAATCCCAAACAGGATATGTTTTCGTCATGAATAGAGGTGCTGTTGACTGGAAGAGTGCCAAATAAAGCACAATTGTGGTGTCCTCTACAGAAGCTGAATATATAGCTGCTTCTGAAGCTGCAATAGAGGCAACTTGGATACGGAAATTCATTTCTGGGCTTGGCGTTGTTCCCAGCAATGAACGACCTATGGATATGTACTGCGATAATTCCGGTGCCATTATCATAGCCAATGAACCAGGTGTTCTTAAGGGTGCCAAACACTTTCGTCGGAAAGTTCACTATATTCGAGAAGTTATCGAAAGTGGTGATATTCGTCTCCTCAAAGTTCACACAGATGACAATTTAGTTGATCCTTTTACTAAACCAATGTCTTGTACCAAACATGTGGAGCATGCTAGGAACATTGGCCTGCGACCTGCTAATAGTCTCATGTAAATCTGTTTTTAGTATTTTAAATAATTGGAATGTTGAACAGTTTATATCTTTAATGAATTGATGTAATGGTTATACTCGTTGTCATTCATATCAACTGTATTCCATTTTTGCATGTTTAATCCATGAATAATTTAATTATTCAAAATTGTCAATTGTCAGTTGACGATACGGGAGTATCATCGAATTAAGGCAAATGTGAGCGTGTTGGTGATTTATTTGCCAAACTCATATGTTTTTCATTATGATGAACATTGGACTGACCCAACCTTCGAGATTTCACTACATGGATCGGCGTCAATAGTGAATCTCGCAAATGGTTATGTCTCTTATCCTTAGACTTGAGATGCAAGTAGGTCTTGCATGTGTGGAATTTTATTCTTTGATATGGTTAAACGCTATCCTGAATAAGGTAGTTATAAAAACCATTTTCAGGAGTAATTTGAAACACATGAATGACACGTGCAGTCAAAATAGGATTTGTTCCTCCACATGTTATGGAGTTAGATACTATTGGGCCCCTCGATGAATTGAACATATGTTTGTATGGCCATACTCAAATGAGATTAAGATGAATCTTAATTCAGTTGGTAATCTTGTTCAATATCTAGATCGAGAAACATAATAGTTGAACAATTAAAATGACATTTGATCCATGTATAATGTTCAACATGGTATCTGTAACAAAAGGATGGATGGCATATAAACCATTTACATACCCAAATGAGATTAAGATGAATCTTAATTCAGTTGGTAATCTTGTTCAATGTCTAGATCGAGAAACATAATAGTTGAACAATAAGAATGACATTTGATCCATGTATAATGTTCAACATGGTATCTGTAACAAAAGGATGGATGGCATATAAACCATTTAAATGAGACGTTTAAGAAACTATCCTCACATATTTCTAGGGGCATTGGCGTGTTGCTAGACGCTAACCTTTGCTTGTATAATTACTTGGTTATTATGACGTCGCAAGTGGGAGCTATTGGAGTATGCTAGTGTCATAATAAATAATTATATGGCTAGACATATATGAACCTATGGGGTCACACACTTATACACAGAGACACCATTTTATAGATTGTATTTATCGTATTTACAATATATAAACAACTACGTAACTTGGGATCTATAACGGGCCATTAAATACTAAGACTTGGTGTTTTTAGACTAGACCAACAATGGGCAAGCCCATTGTGGGCCCATCATATGGTCGGCCCCTATAGGGGGTGTAGAGGGATTATGGAAGCTTTGAAAGGGGATATGTGTAACTTAGATCATGATGAGATAAATATTGATTTAGTCTCCCATAATCAGATATCATAAAAACCACTTTATAGGTTTATCTCCCCCTCTCTCTCTTTCAAAAGTGACGGCATAAAATACATCCCTCCTAGGGTTTGTATTTTTTTTTTTATCTCTTCTTGGCTTAATCTATTCTAGATTGTTGCAAGAATTATTGTTACAAGGTTTAGACTAGCATCGGGTGGTGATCGGTGACGTGTAGTGTGCTTCACACATAGAAGAGATCAACCTTAATGATCTCTTGGGTTTCTTATTACGTGGGATAGGTGTTTGTTGGTGACTCCCGGATCACGCTACAAAGGTATAAACATGTTGTGTTTGTTTTTTGATTAATCATATTGGCTATATGGATCCTTGTTGGTGATGTTATCCGCTGCATTTATTTATTTAATATTTGTTTTATTATCAAACATCACCTATACTCTCTGATGTAAAAGCTAAAGAGTTATGGGTGCATTTTAAGAGGTTATATGAACTTGATGCCAGTGATAGATACTGGAAGTTTGAAGCCAGAGACCTCAGCACTACATGGTCCTACTATGATTCATGTGAAATTCATCATGTCTCTACTAAACAAGGAGTTGATGCATTCATGCTTGTTGAAAAGGAATATCCTCTCAAAGCTGGAACTTTGGAAATAATGTTAGCACAAAGGATAAGAGTTCAAGAGGATACTGAAAAAGTTAGAGAACTGATTCAGAAAATACATGACCAGAATAAAAGAGCTACTCAAGAATTAAAAAGAAAAAGGTAATGTGTTTGACAGAATTTTCTTTGCTAAGGGGGTGTAAGTGAGGACAATAGGAGTGAGATAAGCAACACTTGCTGAAGGTGCTTTGCACCAACACAACAAATGGTTACCAGTCCACCATGTCTAACCCACATAAGGACTGGCTAATCCAAGAGCAAACGGCTCTAGGTAAAGATATCTCAAATCCGTTTATGGCTGTCAATTTGCCAAAAATTGAATGGTATTCAACTCACCATATCTGATATAGTGAAGAGTTGACTAGCCCACAAGGTTATGGCTTGTGGTAAAGGTTGTGAAAAACCATAATTGGTAATCAACTTACCAAGATGATGTCGGCATCAAAGAGTTGGCTAGTCCAAAAGCAAATGCCTTTTGGTAAAGACAAATCAAATCCGTTGATAGCTGATGGTTTGCTAAAAATCATATGGTTATCAGTGTACCATGGTCTTGTACCAAAACATTGGCTACTACATAGTTAATGGCTATCTGGTAAAGAGACTAAATTTTCAATGATTCACCTCTCACAGGTGTTAACACACCTGAATGTGATGAGAATAGTATGCAACTTTTGATTTGATGTACATATTGTCAATGTAGTTGAAAAGATGGTGCAAAAGATTTGCTGATACAAGTTGTTGCAAAGACATCAGAAATCAACAAAGAGTTGCAGGTCATCAATAATTCCAAAGAAGCTTACATTCAAAATCCTCAAGGCATTTCTGAAGAAAGGAACTTGAAGTTCATAAAGCATTAAGATCAAGTTAGGGGAGGATTATTGGGAATTATTGTAATCAGACTTAAGTCTGGTAGATTAGTTAAGTTGGGTAGATAGTTAAGTCTGACCAGAACTAAGTTAAGTCTGACAGACATAGTTAAGTTTGTTTATGTTTAGATAGTTAAGTCAGTTTTGCTTAACAAGTTAGATATCTTAGGAGATATTATAGGAAAGGATATGCACACGGTTAGATATCTTATGAGATATGTATGCATCCTTTCACACGTTTTGTAGAATTAGGGTTTTCTTATAGTATAAAAGGAACCCTACGGCATAATGTTCAATGCCAAGTTTTCTAGAGTTTAATAGAATTCAAAGTTAGTTAATCTCTTTGTTGTTCTTGCTGATTGTGTTAATATTTCGTGTTAACATAAGTTTACATTGTTTAAGAGTTTCTCATATAGATAGTTTGGATTTATCCAAGGTGTCTATTTTCTTACAAAGGCTGCTTAGATCCAGAACTTTTGGACCTACAATAGGTTTTTTTCATCGGTTGAGGCTTTGCATATTTTGGTTGTATGTTTGTGGTTTTGCTTTTTATATATCTTGTGATCATATGTAAATTGCAAATAGTTTTCTAAAAACTTAAAATAAAACACAAACTATTTTCAAAACTGTGGAGAACTAGAAGGGGGGGGGGGTTGAATAGTTTTACGTCAATTTAGATTATAAAAACTTTATTTTCATAAACTTCGATTCATGTTTAATTGAAATTCAACACTTGCACTATATGAACAATTTAATCTGAATAACTAAGCAAATATAATGTAAATATGAAAGTAAAGAAAAGATAGAGTTAGAAAGATCAACACAACACAAGGATTTATAGTGGTTAGGCTACAAAGCTCCTCTTCGCCCTACTCCACTCCCCGAGTCTCTTATTCGAGAGTTTTCTTCACTATGTCAACAAACTCCCTTATGGTGGAGAAACCTTACACAACTTTTTCTTACACCAATTTACGACACTAAGCTAAATGTCGAGTTCTAATAGTAGCTAGAACCAATCTCACAACTTCTTCACGACTTGGCACACCTTCTTCACAACTTGTACACACCACTACTACTTCAAAACTTCTCACTACTTCACTACTTCTTCTTCACACCACTACTTCTACTATACTTAATTACACACCCACCTAAATCTACTTATCACAAGCACTACACAACTTTACATTAATTTACACAAGCTACACAACTAATCTTCAATACTTCTTGATTTGAAATGGAAGGAGTATTCTTCTCTTGCACTTTGAATGATGAGGGATTGGATCACTTGAAACAAGAACTTATAATCTTATGCTCAAAGGATTTAGGAAGATGATTTGAGAGGATTTGGACAGAAAGTTTTTGTGCAAAAGGTGAGGAAAAAATGCAGGAATGAACCTGTATTTATAGGCAAAGAAACCTGGTCACAGGAGTGTGCCGATCCCCTTAAATGGTGGCCAGCCCCCTTAAAATTAAGGGGGCCGCCCTCCTGTAACGGCCCATTTCTTTGTCTTTTCTAGGGAAAGTTTATTTGGTGAAAATCTAACTGATTTTGGTTAAAATTTTGAATTCATATATTTATTATGAATTAAGCATTTTCCTTTAATTACCAAAAGTGTTTTTCTAAATATATAAAATGTTTATATCATTTTATAAACTTTGTAATAATTAAATAAACCTTCTTTTGATCATAAAATTTATTAGGTAATTGTTTATTCATATCTTAAGTGATTTAGTTGGATGGAATGATATTTTGTAACTAAATACTTGTTTATGTAATGATTTTACGTTTAATGATTTAACAGTTTGTGATCGTCAAAACTTAGGGATATCGAGAAATATTAATAACGTTTTTATGCATCATTTATATCAACAATCTCCCCCTTTTTGATGATTACAAAATCTAAACTCATTAAATCAAAAATTAATGTGTACACAAGTATTTAGTGAGTTTATATCATTTTCCCCCTTTTTGTTAGCATCAAAAAGGTTATCCCGACGATGTTAGAGCTCCCCCTCGACGTGTACTCCCCCTCGTTTCAAGGTTATAAGACAATTCGAGATATGGAATGCTTGCAAAAATATTTAGAATACACAATATATATGATGCATGCAACAAATATATATATATATATATATATATATATATATATATATATATATATATATATATATATATATATATATATATATATATATATATATATATATATATATAAGTATAACAAGCAATTAGAGCATGAAAAGATCATTTCTATTAAATGATAATATGGTTACAAGCAAAAGGCATCCAAGATGCATAAACAAGTTATCCAATAAACTAATGCCCTAAGGGCTTACAAGCATACATAATAACATAAACAAGCAACCAAAGCTTCAATAGAAATGTTTTTCCTAGAGCTTTCTATCAAAAGTTTTGAAAAAATTTTATTTTCCAAACATGAAACATGCTTAGTTTGAGGGAAGCAATGTTGTAGGTGGAGATGATGGTGTTGATGGAGGTGTGTTTGATGTTGGTGGAGGTGGAGGTGTGGTTGATGTTGGTGGTGGTGGAGGTGTGGTTGTTGTTGGTGGAGGTTGAGAGAATAAGCTTTCAATATATGAAAACATATAGTGAATTTCATCTCTTAGCCCAAAGATGATGGTGCGGTTATGGATGCAACAAAGGCAAGTATCCCCATGAGCTTCAAGTAAGCTCCATGGGATGGGATTGAAGTTTGGTGGGTTGATCGGAGATGGTGAAAATTGTGCATCAAGAGGTATGATGTGTGATAATGAAAGGGTGATGTCTAAAGATGCATTTTCAATAGGTGGTGGTGGTGGAACTCTTGGTGGAGGTGACAAGTGGGTGTTGATATAGTCATTAATTGATGATGATAATGGTTTGGAGGAGGTAGAGGTTCCATGAGTTGATGGTGTTTTTGAGGGTGCATTTGGAGCACTAGGAGATGAACATTGAGGTGGTGGTGATGGAGTGGTGTTATCTTCAATAGTAAGTTCAATGAAGAGTTGTTTTGGTGGTACGATGACAAGTTTTTGTTTCATGGCTTTGTTGAAGATGGTGGTTTTTGGTGATGACATGGTGATTTGGTTAAGCTTGTTGAGTGTGATGATGATTGATTGTGAATGAAAGATGTATGGGGGTTTTATAGCATGAAAACATGTTTAGAAAAGGAATTAATTTGAAAATACATGGTTAGATTCCAAATTCAGTTTAGTTTTTTAAGGGAAATGGTAGCTGGCACTAGTAAAAAGAGTCACAAGGTCCAAAAAAAAATGTAAAATCTGTTCCAGATAGCCGGTCCCCTTAATTCTTAAAATTAAAGGGGCCGCCCTTTATAATTAAGGGGGCCGCCCATCTGGTGAATTTCCAGGCGACCAAATTTCAAAAATTTTCTAAAAGTGGTTTATATTTGTTTTGTGTTTGTAGCAAGCTCTATTGGAACATTTCATATTAGTCTTGGTCTATTAGAAAAGCAAGTAATTCATATATAATCATATATTAATCATGCAAACATATAATAGATTCAAAGAGACATACATGCATATTTGTAGAACAACTAATAATAATAAGTCATCAAAGTTATAGTTCTAAAGTACCATAATCCATAGTAAGACATAACCATTTCCGAATACATATCGGAAATATAGCACATAATCAACAATTATTCAACTAACACAAAATACTAATTGTTCAACAAACATAAGCATCCAAAGCTAATACTACGCTCCTCATCACTTCTTCTTCTTTCGGAACAATCCTCCAATCATCTTGGCAATAGACTTGAAGCCTCCTCGCATCTCTTCATGCATCGTTTGCGTTTGGTTGAGCAACTTGGTTTGTCGCTCAAATAGTACTTGGTTGGTTTGAGAGGAAGGAGATGGTACTTGGTAATCGGTATAGTCAAGATCCTCCAAGTCATCAACAAACGTATCGGGAGAAGGGGCACGATGAATGTATTCATCCTCTTCATCATCCTCTTGATGAGATGCTGAGCCATGGAAACTATGACGACGAGATTTACCCTTATCACTACAAGGTTTACGGGCATGTTTAAGAATGAGAGGACGCAAGGTTGGATAGATGGGTTGATAGATACTACCATCAAGATTAGGATAGTTTTGGATGACATGATGATAGAGACGAGTGAGGAATATACCATACGGAACATTAGCCTTAGGAGTAGCTCTTGCACATTCAATACGCTTGATAAAGAAATAAGCCAAATTGTAAGGTTGTTTGGCAACCACACAATACAACATGTGAGTGAGGCAAGCCGGGAGATGGTCATGGTGGCCTCTGGTACCGAATGCATTTTCACGAATGAGTTCTTCCCAACGCTTCATGCCGGGGCTTAATTCTTTGAGTAGAATTTGGTTTTCAGAAATATCGACATTTTTGGATTTGATTTTGCATGTGGTAGTTTCACGAGCTAACCCGAGCATTTGACGAATTTCTCCGGGAGAAGGAATTTCAGAGAAATAAGGTCCAAAGGTTGGACGACAACGTTGAAGAGCACCAAGATCCCATTCATTGGTGAATACGGATTGACCGGCAAAAGGGATTTGAAGAATTTGACCGAATTGTGCAAGAGTAAGAGTTATAAATTCATTTTGGATCATGAATGAGATGAGAATGGAACCAAATTCATCGGTTTGGACCGTGACTTGGCTATAGAAGTCGAGAATGAAACGAGGGATGACAGGTTCATTGATTTGGTAAAGACATTCGAATCAAACATTTGAAAATAAACGTTCAATGAAATCAAATTGATAGTAAGTTTGATCTACGAAACGACCTTCATGAATGTTTCTATCCTCAATTTGACGATAGATATGAGCAATGGAAGGAGAGGTAGTGGGAAGTTGAGAGACTTTGGGAATATAGTTTTTGGTTAGGCAAATATCTTCGGTAATGACTTTAGGCATTTTTTGCTACACACGATAACAATAAGATAAAATTAAAATAAAGTTAACGTTAAAATGTAATTCATATGTTGTCATGACATATGTGGAACGCAAACATACTTCGACTCTAAGACCTTAAACCTAAGAAGTAGTTTACTATTTTTTTTATTTTTTTTTTTATTTTTAACTCGTTCTAGATATATTTTACGAAGTTTAGAAAGTAGTTATGGGATAATCCAAATGCCCCTTTAAACATCTTAATATATCTTGAAACTTTGCTAACTATACATTAGATTGTATAACTAGCTATTTCTTACGAGTTTCTTATGCAAGTGATTTATTTTAAAAAAGATAATTTAGATTTTGACTCAAAAATGTAGTTTTCTAAGTTAAACCAAACGCTCCCTTATTAAGAAAATTTACTACTAAAATGTCAATATATATATATGAATTATATATCTTGACAACTCTAAATTACTAGTTTTATGTTTATAATCTTGACATTGTGTTATAAAAATTATATCGACTTAATTTTGATAACTTTTAGACATAATCCAAACACCCTCTTATCGTATATAAAATTATTTTCAATGTATTGAAACTTATATTTTCATGATTAATAAGTTGTAAAAACACAATGTGATTAATTTTAACAAGTTTTTATAGCATTATTCAACAATGTGTTTAAGAAAAAATTTTGAAAAGGAGTGTATGAACTTTTTCAAAAATTTTAATAAGAGGGTTTATGATTATTGGGTTTTACTGTTAATTAAGCGATCTAATCCTATGGGGAGCATTTAGTTATGGAAATCCTAGACTCAATTGAAGAAAAAAATGAAATTGAAGATATTAAAATAAAATGCCTAATTGTGATTATGACCAAAATTTGATGAAATTAGATGAAATATGTTATGAAAAACTTACAATACTTGTTGCTAATCGTCTTATAAGTATTTGCCCCTTGCGAATCAAGCTAAATTAGGTGATTTGGAAGTGGATTTTTGATGGTTTTGGGTTTTGGTTTCGTTCACAGCAGCAACAATGAGAGGGAGATGTGAAAAATGGAGTGTTTGGTATGGAGTTTAAGTTAGAAAAACGGGGAGAGAGAATCAGTTGACCGGCCCCCTTAAACATTAAGGGGGCCGCCCCTTTTAGGCTGCCGGTCCCTTTAATTTTAAGGGGGGCGCTCGCCCAAAACTTGGATTTTTCGCGGCGTTGTTTCTGGAAAGAACAAAAGATGTATATGTATATATATTAGATTTATATTTAATTAAAAATACGTTGGAGAGTATTCGTACGAAAGGAATTACTTGACACTTTTATTTGACATTTTGTCAACTGAAATTTTCTTGATAATTTTGGATAAAATTAATCAAGCCGTCAAGTCGACGAGGGAATTGTGGAATGAATATATGTATGTATATATATAAATAATATGGACGAGAATATGGGAAGGAGACAAGTGCAAAAGACGGCGGGAGTTTGTTTCATCCATAGATTGATCAACTCACTTTTCTACATCAACATGAGTATTATGATCATCGAAGATTTTCAAGTTGAACGTTATAGTTCAAAAGGGCCAAAGGGGAAAAGAAAAGGTTCGTAAACGAACAATTTCTTGTTCTAGAAAATCAACAAATGAATTTTCTAGGTTATAGATTTTTATTAGTTATTAGGCATATATATATTATATGTATATAAATAAGTATATGTATAATAGCTACGAGAAACTACAAAACAAGCCTTAACATATATAAACTAGATACTAAGCTAAGCATGTAATCTTGACATGAAAATTAAAAGAGACGTGTACATTTTTGTCTTCATTCTTCAATGTCTTCAAAAAGATAGCATGATCTTGTGGAAGCGGATAGATAACCAAGTTTGCCGAAGTATGACGAATTCATCTTGTTGGTCCCCATTGTCTCATTTGACCAAAGTTGTTTGGTCCAAATATGTTATGCATTTGACTTGGGTGTATATATGGTGGAATCATTCCCCAAAGATTGAAGTTCCACATTTGATGATTATTGTGAAAGTTTCGTCTATTTTGGTTAACTCTAGGTTGTGGAGTTTTAGACCTAGGATGAGGACTACTTGGTTTTCTCGGTGGTGGAGTTTTAGACCTTATTTTTGTTTTAAGGGGTTCGACTTCGGGTTTCAAAGATGATTTACGAAAGCTTTTAATTTCTTCATCACTTGCAATAGATACTAATCTATCTTTCAAAAGTATATACTTTGGTTTTGACTCTAAAGGTTTTAGTTCGCTAGTCTCACCTTCAAACTTTACCTTTTTAGCTTCACTAGTTGACTCTTTGGTTGAATCATATCCTAAACCGGTTTTATCTTTGGATATTCTTTGAGTACTAATTATTCTACTAAGTGATTGACTACTATTTTCAAATTTCTTAAATCTAGTAATTTCTTCCTTAAGTTGTTCATTCTCATTTTTAACAACTAGACATTTTTTATATTCAATAAGACTTTCTTTACCTTTTTCTAAGTTATGTAGCTTAATTTTTAATTCAAGTATTTCATCTTTTAATTGATTGTTAGTGCGTTTTAGTAGTTTATTTTTAGCCATGACTTTTTGTCCTGGTTTACATAACCTAATATATTCGCTATCTAAATCTTTTTCATCTAACGATAAATTTTCATCACTATAGTATTCGTTTCAAAACGTACCTCATCGGATGCCTTTGTTATAAGACACTTTTCTTCTCTTGTTGTCTCATTTTCTTCATTGTCACTATCGCTCCATGCTCCTCCTATAAAGGCCTTTTGGTTTTGACTTCTTGACAATTTCGGACATTCTCCAATAAAATGATTTGGATCTCCACACTTGAAGCACTTTCTTTCATTCTTGTTATTCTTGTCGTCCTTGTTTCTTTGGGATGTTCTTCTTTCATCATATGGTTGTCTAACGTACCTTCCACGTCTTTTAAAGAATTTATTGAAGTCTCTTACGGCCATAGCATATTCTTCATCGTCGCTTTCGGAGGTTGAGCATTCTTCGTCACTAGAGTCCTTTTTAGCTTTCAACGCAATTGATTTGGTTTGCTCCCTTTTTCCTTTGACCATTTCGTAGTCTTTCTTTATTATCACTTCATACACTTTCAAGTTTCCAATTAGCTCGTCAAGTTGTAGAGTTGATAGATTCTTTGACTCCTCAATAGCCGTCACTTTAGCAGGCCACTTCGGATGGAGAGCCCTAAGAAATTTCTTTACAAAATTTTTGCTAGAAAAATTCTCATCAAGTGCTTTTAAACTTGTGATGATTGTGTTAAATCTAGCAAAAACATTATCTATTGATTCCTCTTCCGAAATCGTAAATTGTTCATATTGTTGTAAAAGAAGATCTATTTTATTATCTTTGACTTGTTGGTGAGTAATTAGTAAAGAATTCCAAATTTCCTTTGAGGTTTTACATATAAAAATTCTTTCATATTCTTTGCGAGGTAACGCATTATAAATCATCATTTTAGCCTCATTATTTTTAGCAAGTTTCTTTTTCAAATCATCGTTTTGTTTTTCAAAATGTACAATTTCATCCCTTTTAGTCTTGGGGTTATTTTGTATAGGAGGAAAATCACCATTAGTAATAACATGCCAAAGATCTAGATCCTTTGATTTCACATAAGTTTTCAATCGATTTTTCCAATAAAGAAAACCATCACTTTCAAATAGTGGTGGTCTTTGCATAGATTGCCCTTACCATTAGTAATAACATGCCAAAGATCTAGATCCTTTGATTTCACATAAGTTTCGAATCGATTTTTCCAATAAAGAAAACCATCACTTTCAAATAGTGGTGGTCTTTGCATAGATTGTCCTTCTAAATATTTTTCAGATTCTATAGATCGTTTCAAGTTTTAAAATATAGTTTATTTTAAAAAAATCTTGTTGAACGTAGCTCTGATGCCAATTGTGGAAAACTAGAAGGGGGTTGAATAGTTTTACGTCAATTTAGATTATAAAAACTTTGTTTTCATAAACTTCGATTCTTGTTTATGTGAAATTCAACACTTGTACTATATGAACAATTTAATCTAACTAACCAAGCAAATATAATGTAAATATGAAAGTAAAGAAAAGATAGAGTTAGAAAGATCAAACCACAATACAAGGATTTATAGTGGTTCGGCTACGAAGCTCCTCTTCGCCCTACTCCACTCCCCGAGTCTCTTACTCGAGAGTTTTCTTCACTATGTCAACAAACTCCCTTATGGCGGAGAAACCTTACACAACTTTTGCTTACACCAATTTACGACACTAAGCTAAATGTCGAGTTCTAATAGTAGCTAGAACCAATCTCACAACTTCTTCACGACTTGGCACACCTTCTTCACAACTTGTACACACCACTACTGTTTCACAACTTCTCACTACTTCACTACTTCTTCTTCACACCACTACTTCTACTATACTTAATTACACACCCATCTAAATCTACTTATTACAAGCACTACACAACTTTACAATTAATTTACACAAGCTACACAACCAATCTTCAATACTTCTTGATTTGAAATGGAAGGAGTATTCTTCTCTTGCACTTTGAATGATGAGGGATTGGATCACTTGAAACAAGAACTTATAATCTTATGATCAAAGGATTTAGGAAGATGATTTGAGAGGATTTGGACAGAAAGTTTTTGTGCAAAAGGTGAGGAAAAAATACAGGAATGAACCTGTATTTATAGGCAAAGAAACCTGGTCACAGGAGCGTGCCGATCCCCTTAAATGGTGGCCGGCCCCCTTAAAATTAAGGGGGCCACCCTCCTGTAACGGCCCATTTCTTTGTCTTTTTCTAGAGAAAGTTTATTTGGTGAAAATCTAACTGATTTTGGTTAAAATTTTGAATTCATATATTTATTATGAATTAAGCATTTTCCTTTAATTACCAAAAGTGTTTTTCTAAATATATAAAATGTTTATATCATTTTATAAACTTTGTAATAATTAAATAAACCTTCCTTTGATCATAAAATGTATTAGATAATTGTTTATTCATACCTTAAGTGATTTAGTTGAATGGAATGATATTTTGTAACTAAATACTTGTTTATGTAATGATTGTACGTTTAATTATTTAACATTTTGTGATCGTCAAAACGTAGGGATATCAAGAAATATTAATAACTTTTTTATGCATTATTTATATCAACAAAAACTAAGTCTTTTGATTTAGTTTTATAAAGTTTTTGAAACTTGAAATCATTGGTTTTAAAATAACCCTTAAACTTATTATGTATGTTATTCCATTTATGTATTGTCCAAACTTATTATCCACGGAGGATGAATATTAGTCATGAAAATGGACAACTAGACACACATAAATTAAAACAATGATTAGACTTAAGTTAAGAAAAGTTTTTAACTTGTGCGACGAAGGATGAATGCATGCTTCTTTCGTACACCTTTTGGCGTAGCATTGTTGACATTTGCCGGAGACGACGTCATGTGATCGATTGCCCCAGAATCTACATACGAATCAGGGCCCGATGAAGTGACATGACATTGAGCATCAAAGGCCTTTGCAAGGTCGGTTTCCGTAGTTGTGGCTTTAGTTGCTTACTTTGAGAGTTCAGGACACATGCTAGCGTAGTGCCCGGTTGTTCGACAAAGCTGACAGTGAGGTGGCCTACGACCACGACCACCTGAGGCACCACGACGAGATTGTTGATTATCAACACGACCATGAGATGTATTACGCGGCTGTTTTGAGTTTGCATGAAATGCAACAGGTGGTGTAGCGGTTCCATGGAGGGACTTTAAGAATAATTCATGACTCTCACTTAGAGCCAGTAGATCACGAAACATAGGTGTCTATCAAGATGTACGAATGAAAGTGTAAAATGTCTCGAATGATGGCCCCAATCAGCACAGGAACCAGTGGACTTGATCTGATGGGTCAACAGGGTGACCGACAGTCGCAAGTTGGTTGCAATAACCATTGAATTTTCTGCCATACTCAGCTACTGATTGAGATCCTTTAGTAAGTTGCCTACAAAGGTATTTTAAGTTCTGAATGCGTTTTATGGAATAATTGCTATATGCTGATTCAAGAGTTAACCAGATTTGTCTAGCAGTGGTTAACCCAATGATTTCTGCAATCGCTTCTTCGGATAAAGAGGCATGTATATGATGATGGCTCGTAGATCGGCTGAGCGCCAGGATGTGTGGGACGGATTCGGTGATGATTTTCCTTCAATAATAATTGTCGGTGCTGGTACCGGGGAACCGTCAATATGTTGAAGAAGATTTTGATAGGAGAATAATGGGAGCATTTGATTCTTCCATAGAGGATAATTAGAAGATGTTATTTTGATTGTGATCATGTGTAATAATGTGTTCATTGGTAGTGAGTCATCTTGTGTTGATGAAGATCCGGCCATGGTGGATTAGAAAGAAGACAGAAAGTTAGGGAGAAGGTGAGAGATTTTGGGAAGAGAAAGAGAACGAGGGATGGGAAGAGGTAGGACAGATGAGAGGATTCACCTATCTGATACCATGTATTAAGTGACAATTGATATCCCCAAATGAAGGGGAACTACTACATTTATAGAACATTAAGAGACAATAAGGATACATCAAGAATATGAAGTTTACAAATATATACCATAAGGTTGTTGGATTAATCGTTTATGTCAAGGTTCATGTATACATGCATGGTTGCACTTGCATGAATACATTATGGTTTCATATATTATACTAGTATATGTTTTAGTTAATATAGGACTATAGGTTGAATTGATATAAGACTTTGACCGAGTTTTCATGTGACTTTATTGCACGTTGGGTAGAAGTGCATGGTCTTTTTTACCTAGTCTTTAGGAGTAGTATTTTACTGCTAGTTTATTGGTCCACGTTAAGTTGTATTTACAAGGCTATATATAGAGCTTTCATAATATGAATAATAGACAGTAAGTTTGGGTGTATTCTTTTATCCAAACGTCTTTCATATTCTTCAAAGGTATTATACTATTTTACAGTAACACTTATCATGATGCCAAAATGATAGCGCTTCATGCCGGTGGTTAACCATCTCATTATAGCACGATTTTTGTGTCTATGGCTAACCATCTGCGTCGAGGCTGGCGGTATAGCCATGCCATAGATGCACCAACGACGGCTGATTTCTGTGTATGTGTATGAAAGATTATTTTGAAGACAACTCAGAACACTGCAAGAAAAATTTAAGTGGCGGTTTCAACGCGCTTAAAACTATTTTTATCAATATTTAATGGTATAACTAAATGTAATGTTAAAATTATCCTCGAGCATTTTTATTTTTTAAGTCACGGCCCAATGTAACAGGCACAATGGGTATTATTCCTATAATGAAACTGATGTGTGAGATTTAGTCTTAAATTTATAGAGATAATTACGAGTAACATATTTCATTATTTCTAATCCTACGAGTTATAATACATGTGCACGCACATGGTTTTTAAAATTTTGTTTTGATTATGTATTATTATCGATTAAGAAATGAATCACTTAACATGTTTCAATTTGTTTTACTTGGTGGACTAAAAATAAAAAATCATATTTATATATGTTATAATATACCTATTATTTTAGGAGAATGCTTTTAGATTAAAAATTACTGTATATTTTATTACTCAAGCAAAATCACATGATGATACTTGACTTGCATGAGATGTTACTGATATATGCTTTTAGTTTTGCAAACCCATGCTATCTATTTACGATGTGTTTTGTAATTGGGGTAACTTTTTTACATATATTTTCGTTAAAATATATAGCATATTTAGATAGCTTTGAAGATTGATTCATTTCCTGATTATGAATAACCATCATACCATGTTTACTAATGTACCTTTTTGTTTGGAAAATTGCATTTCATAAGTTTGTGGTATTTACTTCTCATGTTTGATCATAAATTACCAAATTAATATAGATGCTTACACTATAGCTTCTTTATTACATAAAGAGAAACATAAAAAGATGTAATGGGTAGAACTCAAATTTAATCTTACGTTTATATATAATGTATAAAAATAATTTTTCTTTGGGACCGAACTATATAAGAAAATTATAATTACTTGTATAAGTAAATTATAAATGCATGACAAAAATGACAAAGAGACATTCGCTTAGGATTGTTTGCATCCTTACCGACCTTTCACTTTAGTGCAACTTTCTTAATTGGCCTAGATCATCAAGGTAAAAGACACCCATATTTTAGACCGCTGGTTGACACCCATAGTGTTATCAATGATAGCAAACACCTGCTAAGTTTTATTGACTCATTCAAAGACATCTGCTAAGAATTCCTACCATAAAATTCCTACCATAAGTAAATTATAAATGCACTAAAATACATCTTTGGTACATTAAAATACATTCACGTATTATCTAAATCAGCAACTCAACTTAATTATATATTCATACCTTGAGCAGTCGTAGAAAATTCTTCCATTACAATTATGTGTTGATACTTAATCCTCCTCTAAAAACGCATACAACAAATTGCATTACACTTTAGTGTGTGTGATAAAATCATAAAACTACAAAAACCATTTACATGTTGCATTATAGTGAGGATAACAACAAAGTTAGTTATAACATCACATAAGAAAACTTCAGATTAAAACTAAAGGGGTGTTTGGTTATGCTTATTAAAGGTGCTTATTAGCATATTCAATTACCATAACACAATAAGTTTATGATAAAGCTATAAGCTTTTTTGAAAAGCTTAGTAAAAAAACCCCTGAACTCACAACTAATTCTATCATTGCTTAGTGTGTTTATAGTAAAAACACAAATATTAAGTGTAGAAGTTTTCAATATAACATAAAAAAAAAATACTAAAAGTTGGTGTGTATAACAAAAAAGTTAAACCATAAAAAGGTTACTAAAAACTATCAGCTAGATAAGGCATAAGCCAAAGTTCTGTTGAGGCCTCTTTCAGATTCTATCGAGAAGCAAAAAGAGGTTAACGCATAAATCATAAGTATAGAAGAATGATTGTATCTCACATCCGTGATTACCAACTCAATAACATTATCGCAGTATAGTAACGTAATAACTTGATTAAAAACTATATATGCTTACTTAATAATTCTCATGTACATACTTTAATTCTTTTACAAAGGCCAACCATTACGACGTTTTTTTTTTTTTTTTTTTTATGAAACATCAAGTCAATGAATAAATTTAGGTTATCACCTACGTAGTTACATGAAAATGGATAGGAATCCTAAACACGGCTCATGAATAGCTAGGAACGCTAAAATCCCTAAATCGAGTAAAAAGTAAAAGTGAAATTTTTACTCAAGTGGAAATAGAAATAAAATATGAATTAAATATTGACTTTGAAATTATGAAATGTTACAGTATGGCACCCCAAGCTTGCCACTGCTAGACACAAAGGTTATCAAAGCACATGTAACAAGAACCAAATAAACATCAAATAAACTTTAATCGATGGGAAAACAATTTTAAAGGGAGCAATATGGCGGTCACAAGCCCATCAATCCTGATGGATTAAAGCGTACTATTACAATAAAACAAAACTACTTAATAGAATTAAAACACAAACATGACCTTCTTACTGCTCTGAAATCTTCAATGTAGTGTGTCTTGTGTTGCCTTTCCGTCTGTATTCTTCTCCTTAGGGTTTCTCTTTTTCGTCTTAGGGTTTGTTTCACACGAAATTCGGCTGTCTCTTGGGGTATTTATAGTTTCTGTCTGAGAGCTCGATGCGGCGCATTTACTTAACTTCGCGTGGGGTTCAAAATTAATATATTCTGGAATATTCGTACACTGTCGGTGTATTTTCAATATCAATGCGGCACATGTCCTTCAGTATCTTGGATTGTATTTGGTGAAGTCTGGAGAGTGATGCGCCGTATGTAAGAACTGTAATGCGGCGTATCTGAGCTTGAACAAGTTGGTTCTTCTTCGTTGACCAAAGTTTCATACGCGGCTCATGGGATAATTTACATGCGGCGCTTTCTTCAAAGTCCGGCAATGGTCTTCGAAATCATCTAAGTATAGTCATACGTCGTATCTATGAATAATGATACGGTGTATCTCCTCAGTTCAGTAGACTCTTCCAATCTTGATCATTTAGCTTCATATTTCGTCCAAAAATCATTAACTTTCACCAAATGCTTGTTTTTACTTGAGAATTACTAAAGTAAATGATTAAGCATCGATTCTCATAGATAATAATATAAAATAAGTCAAATAAATAGGACAAATGATGACAATAATATGTACTTATTTGATGTCAACATATGTGTTGGGGAAAATTTCAAAATATACTATGTTGAAATCTTTTTGGGTTTGAGTCTTAGGAAAGAAATTAGGATTTTTGTTGTGTTTTGGTGTTTGACCCACGAAATGGCTATTACCGACAGTTTTTCTGTCACAAAACCGTCGCTAATGAACCATCATTATTGTAAAAATGCACCTATTCGTAAAGGTGGCGGTTAATGCCGTTGAAATGGTGTCTGTGATTGAACCATCACGACTGTTTCAAGTTGTATCAGTTAGCGACGTTTTTTCTGTCACTAAATTGCCGCTGTTAGCACCTTTTTGTGAACCATTGTGACTGTTACGAACCCCCACCATTTAGCTTATATGTGCAGCAAGATATCTTCCATTTTTGGAAAGGAAAAATACATACTTTAACACACCAAAACCCTCTCTTATCACACCAGATTGCTATCGTCTTTGTTACTTGAGGAACGAATTTGCTAGTGTCAAGAAAACCTTGAAACTCATTAGTTCAGTCGGCTTATCACCAACCGTGCATTGTTGATAAGGAGCACTACCCGTTACTTTGTTTTATCTTGGGAAGTGATTCGCCAATAAGCCTAAGCACACGTGTTCTATTGAAATGGTGGGGGCAAAATTGCTTTAAAGATAGAGAGCACTCGACTCAAACCAATAAGTTGTAGTCCGGTTTACCGATTGTTAGTTTATATATATAGATTGGCCATTATTCTAATGTGATTTTGCAACGATAGTTCTAAGACCATATTTTATCGCCGATGATCATTTTCAATCTCTCCAATCTCTTAAGACACTACAGCTAAAATAACATGGTCAACATCGATAAATTACTTAATAATAATAATAATAATAATAATAAATAAATAAATAAATAAAAATCAATCACAACGAATAACCATTTCAATCTTTCCCATCTCTTAAACCACCGCGGTCAAAACCGCAAGTCACCACCAATAACGACTTTATATTAAAGGAAACAAAAAATGTTCGTCACTACTATTTACGCTAGGATACAAATATGTTTTTATTTCACAATAAGAGCATTCACCACGTAACAATCCCCGTCATTGTAACCACTAACTCTCACCATCGTTGTTTCAACCAAAGTCACAGGAACCGCTGACTCGGCCACATTTTCCGTACCAGATCGTTCATACCCAAACATGGTACGATTGCTATCCAGATAGCTATTTTCGGCGTTCCTTAACAAAATCAATCGGTGTATCGAAGTCTACTTCTTCGACGTACCAAAACGAAATGGTAAAGCGTACCAAATGAATTATTACGATGTAATAAAATGAATTGGTAAGGGGTGTTTTATGTGGGTTTATGAGCTTATTTGATTTTGACTTATACTTTATAAGCCCCAATTTTCTAGCTTATTTTGTGACTTTTATGAGTTTATCATATATTTACAGTATATCATAATAAAGTTATACAATCCCACAAGTCTCAAAATAAGCCAAAAAATTAGGGCTTATAAAATATAAGCCGAAAAAGAAATAAGCTCATAAGCCACATATAAGCTAAAACAAACACCCCCGAATTTGATGATTTGATGTGATCTTTTGAAATGTGTTTCAAACACATTATATGTCCTAAGCAATCTTTTGAGTATTGATATATCATAGGGTATTGTACCAAATCGGGTATATCGTATCAAATCTTATGGTATATCGAACCAAAGCGAACCGTAGCGATCCGAAAAGAGCCTACCCCTTTCATACCAAATTTTAGGGATCTAGCGAACCACGATCTCATACCAAAGCGAAACACGTTTTCAACGTTACCTCGACTTATCCTCTCACCAATTTACGCTAAGATACGAGTTATTTTTATTTCACGACACCTCACTACAAACTCTAACAGTGCCGTCATTTCAGCGCGACATCAACTTACCCTCAATTCACTTTCTCAGCACTTTCTCAGCATTTTCACACGAACAACTCAACTTGACATATATCTGAATCTCAATAAAAATACAAGAGAATGTGTTCTCTCTCTATTTCTTTCTAATTTATATATACACACAAGTCAATTCCTCTTTCACCCTACCTAATAATTCATCATCTCTCTGATCATCTATTCGTCGAATCACGATCATCTTTTCCGCTTAAATCTGCTGGATTCTTCGAATCTGGTGAGTGATTACCGTAATTATTTGTTATTTTCTCGATCAAACATATCACATGCTTTCATTGATTAGATGGAAATAACAAATTTAAATAATTGGATATATAAATTTGCTGAGGTGACCTGAGTCAACCCTCCAGTTAAGAGGTATTTGACTTAACATTATTTTTTGAGTAAATTGCAAATCGTTCTTGTGGTTTGGCCAAATTGCAGATTTTGTCCTTATGGTTTTGAAATTGCAGGCGGCCACTTTGTAGTAAAAGTTTGGGTTCATTTTCGTTTTTTGGCCAAAGTGAAATGACTAAATTGCATTCTTTTTACTTTATTTCACTTTTGGAAAGGGTATTTTAGTCATTCACTTTAGGAAAGGACGAAAATAAACCCGAACTCTTACTACAAGGATGTTGCCAGCAATTTCAAAACTATAAGGATGAAATCTGCAATTTGGTCAAACCACAAAGACGACTTTTGCAATTTACTTCTTTTTAAGAGAAATGCTAAACCTATATAAAGAAGGGTTTTTCTAATGTGTGCCCTGGGGGCACACGTTAAGAATACCAAAAGGACAATGGGACCCACGAAAAAGTACATCGGACCCACAAAAAAGTACACTTTTCAGATAAAAAGTGTGGGTCCGGATGTACTTTTTCATGGGTCCCATTGTCCTTTTGGTGTTCTTAACGTGTGCCCCCAGGGCACACATTAGAAAAACCCTATAAAGAAAAGGTTTACAAAAGTTGGTCTCACATGTCAAGTGAATAGTTGGTGATAAAGATGAAAGATAATTGGTCCAACTTAACAATTATTGTTAGCGATGGTTTAAAAACCGGGTTTTTAATTGACCCGGTCGAGTCACTGGGCACCGGTTCGCCCGTCGGGTCAACTCGGTATTTCATTTAAATATTTTTTAATTTTTTTATCAGGTCAACCGGTTCGACTGCCGGGATGTACGGTCTAATGAGACTACTATGAAATATTTACTCATAACCACCACGTCAACCCGGATTTTGTTTAAAAAAATTGAAAAAATCCAAACTTTTCAAGACCCCGGTTGACTCGGGTCACTCAAAACCCGGCGGGTCTAATCGGTTAACCCGGTTTTAGAAACCTGGGTTTTTTTTACCCATTTTTGTGCCCGGACACCGGTTGAACCGGTCGGGCCAACCCGGGTTTGAAAACATTGCTTGTTAGATCATTTGCCAACACTTTTTAATACATGTAATTTTCTCGTAGCACGTGTCATAAAATAAGTTTGTTTTTTTCCTTCAAAATGACGGTTTTAGTCTTACCTAATTAATTTATATTTTTTTTTTAAATTTATAATAATAATCTTATACTAGTAATAACATGAAATAAAGGTAATATAGTAAACTTGATCTAAATTCGCTATTTATCACTCGTCATCTCTTCCATCCATTTGCACTTGGACTTGGATTTCGCTATTTATCACTCGTCATCTCTTCCATCCATTTCTCCAAATGTAAAAGGATTTCTAGGAACAAATATCATATTCCTTAAAAAAATGCAATTATTACGCTATTACAAATAAATATCTCTTTTTCACTCATTTAGAAATTCAAGTGAACAAGTGTTTTGGGACAAACTTAAATAGTTAGGTAAGGTACCCTCCCACAAAAAGCATCCCCGGACAAAAAAAATACATATTACATAGTTTAAGATACTTACGTTTTGCAAAATGATAGTTTACTCTTAACCAATTATTCAATTTTTTTTTTTTAACTCCCCTTCACCCAATGTTTTATTTGAGTTTTGTAGTTTTACTTTTATACAAGGGTATTTTGGTAAACTTGATCTATGCTGCCAATCCATTTTTGGCACTGGACAATTAATTTGGGACGGAGGGAGTAATTGTTATACATTGTTCATTTATAAGAGTTGAGAAGCCACACATAGGGTTGAGATTAGTTGGTGGCTGCCGTTTATAGATATGACGATCTGGGGTTATAGGAAATGTATGACCCGTTTGATGTGTATCTAAAACTAATATGAACAGAATTTTACCTGAGTATGGTTCAATGTCTTGCATAGAGTTATTGTTCATTTATAAGCACGTATCATACTGAGCTTTTAATGAACATATCAACGAGATCACCACTCTGATATCTGCTAGAAATGTACTTGTGACGAAAACATACTCTCCATAAGCTCTTTAGTAAATTTATGAGCTCAAAACCGCAATGTGTCTGCCTTTATTTGGCTAAATGTGACAGGCCGTTTATAAGATTTTTAGGCCCAAAAATTTCTCTGTTTTATTTTTATTTTTTTTTTCTTTTTGTAGAATTGATTTGCCTAATGATGCATGTATATGCAGATGCTTGTTTAACATTGATGCAATTACGTATAAAGTTATATAACAGTGTTTGATTCATTGTATCAGACTGCATAATGAATTATTGACAGTTCCAGTTTTCATGATTTAGAAGTCTACTTTAAAATTAAGTAATACAGTGCTAGTTAATTGACTTTGCACTTTGAACCTCCGGAGAACTGTGAATCTTTTAAATATTAAATATTAGATGAGCCAGTGCTATATGTTGTTCCCATTTTCTATATTTTATCCCTTAATTTTATGTGTTGGCAGGGAAGATGGAGTTGCTAACTCAAAAGGAATGTATAGTGAGTAGAAATGGTACTAAAGAAAAGAAAGAGAGGGAAGAAGTATCAACCAGTTTCGGTGGTCTTAGAAGAAAGAGAACTATTAAAGAGCTCATGAATTCTCAAGAAAGGGATGATAAAGGGTTATCAATGAAAAGGACGAGAACTTCTATAGAGAAAGAGATGCCCGGTAGTCCCGTCAAAAGATACTTTTCTGATGATTCTGACGACAATAAAACAATCACACAAATGTTGAAGGGCTGGTCAACACCAAAAACAAATTCAAAAAAGACGGCGAGAACTCGCAGAAGTAAAGGCTTACATGGGTCTGTACCCAAAAAAATATGTGTCAGTGTTGAAATTGATGCTAGTGACTCTGATGAGGAGAGTAATGATGATGATGATGATGATTTCACTCCAGATTCTTTGTGTAGTAGATCAAAACAATCACAATATAAGGGGAGCCCTGCTAAAGATTGTAGAAAGAAAATAATGTCTGCCAAGGAAGAAGGGTCAGACAAAAAGCAATGTGCAACTAACAAATGGGAAGAAGATCGGGCAGAAGAGGAAGTCACTGAGAGCAAGCAGGTGAAAGAAAATAATGTTAACAGTAGCCCACGTGTCGGACGAATTTTGAGAAGGCGTCGTACTGTTTGTAAAAGAAATAAACTTGTCGAGGATGGCTTTTACAATTGGTCGGATTCTGAAGATGAAGAAAAAAAGTGTGCTAATGAAGAAGATGATGATGATTATGATGGAAAAGTATTTTTAACATCAATAAAAGGAAGCTCGAAAGGCCTCAGAACGGAAAATGGTGTTGGCATCATAGAAGAGAAAGAAGAAGAAGAAACATCTTTCGTGAACTCTAATCCTAGTGATAATAGCTCAACTAATACGAAATTGAAGGGAATAAAAGAATACACAGGAAATTGTAGTTCTGCTTTATCAGGTGGCACTACAACTACTATTAACATCGTGAAGGTATGGATTCTCTCTTTGTTCCTCTTAAATGTATAGATATCGTACTTCTCTGCTTATAGCCATCACTATGATTTATCAGGAGAAGAAATATGAAAAGGAGTGTTGTCATCAATGTAAGAGAAGTGACAGAAAGACTGTTGTTCCCTGCACCAATTGTAATGAAACATTGTACTGTCTCCACTGCATCAAGCAATGGTTACTCCTCTACTGGCAACTCTCGCTTAAAAGTTTTAATCACTGCTATTTTCAATTTCATGGTCCTAATGTGACGTGATACTAAATTTCTAATCAATGGGTTCTATTTCCTGACAGGTACCCTCAGTTCTCGGAAGAAGAAATTGCGGATCTCTGCCCCTATTGCCGTAGAAACTGCAATTGCAATTTGTGCTTACACTCAACTTTTAAGGTTTGCTCCATCTTCTGTAAACAGGAACATTTCATAGGAGTTCATGTTTTAACCAATCTATATTGGCATTTTTCAAACTACAGTTTCCAAGCATAGATCTCACTGATGCTGAGAAGTTGCAGCATCTTCACTATCTTATTAACTCACTTCTCCCATTTCTGACACAAATTCGTAAAGAACAATATGAGGAGATTGCGGCGGAAGCTCGTGTACTAGGTAATCATTTGAAAGAAAAGCTTAATAAGCTTCTCTTTTCTGTTAGATCTAATTTTTTAGCCAAGTGAAGATGTTCATTTGTGTGCAGAAGTGTCAGAGTCCTCAATTATAATAGGGCAGACTGGTTTTCTTAACGAAGAACGTGTTTATTGGTAATTTTCTGTAGATTTATCTATATATGAATGACTAAATCCTTTTCAACTACTTTAATTTTGTGGACATTGTTTCCATGGAGCAGCGATCACTGTTCAACATCTATAATTGATCTTCATCGAATTTGTCCAAAATGCTCATACGAGCTATGCCTGAGTTGCTGTCGTGAGATAAGGAAGAATGAGCTTCTTGGTCTAAGAAAAGTTGACTTTGGGTACCTCGATAGAGGTTTTGATTATATGCATGGGGGAGACCCGCTGCAAGATTCTTTCCATGAAAGTAGTATAAATGGCCCTTGTAGCTCTGTAATCAAATGGGCAGTTAAAGATGAAAAGAAACTGTTCTGTGCTCCAAAAGAAATGGGTGGGTGTGGTGATGGTTTGTTGGAACTCAAGCGGATATTACAAGAGGACTGGATTTCATGTTTGGAAGCAAAAGCCGAGTATATTTTGAGTAAATTCAAAATTGATCAACCAAACATCGGGACATACTCTTTCACGGCTGTTGGCAAGATGTATCTTAAAGCAGCCAACAGAGAAAAGTCGAATGATAACTACCTATACTATCCTGCTGCCAAAGATGTCCTTACAAGTGAGGAGCTCATTCACTTCCGACACCACTGGTCTAAAGGTGAACCAGTAATAGTTAAGAAGGTTCTAGACCAGACACCCGGTTTAAGCTGGGAGCCCATGGTAATGTGGCGTGCATTATGTGAACATGTAGACCCAAATGTTAGTTCAAAGATGTCACAAGTGAAGGCTATAGATTGCTTGGCTGGTTGTGAGGTAATTCTGACGTCAACTCAAATTGTTACTCGGAAAGTTACCACCTATGTTAGTATCCATTGGAGTTGCTATATTGACCAATTAACTTTTAAATGAGTCCATTTGGGTTGAGTTTTAACTCAAACAGTCTAAACGATTCAAATCCGAAAAATTGTCCAAAAGGGGAATTGGTCAAACAGAAACAGGTTACCTGTTGCCCAAATTCTGATTTTATGCTATAGAGCCTCATCAACTGTTTATTTCAAATATCTAGAGTAATATTGTAATAAAGCTGCTTTGTAATTAACATGTTACTTATTTATAAAAGATAAAGGTTGGCTCGAAGGTGTTTGTGGGGCAATCCAACCCGACTGATCTGTTTCGACCCGTACTAAAAATGATGTCTCAACCCAAACCTGTCTGACCCATCTATCATGCCACATATTCTTCAACCAAATGCCATCTGCTATTTGTCTATTTTAGGTGGCATTTATTTGCCATTTTATTGCCAGGAAACATTTGTTATGTATACTCTATTAAATCATTGTAAATTAACTCTGTATTATTGTGCTTTGCAGGTTGAAATCAGTACTCGCAAATTCTTCAAAGGTTATACAGAAGGAAGGCAGTATGTAAATTCCTGGCCAGAAATGCTCAAGCTGAAGGATTGGCCTCCATCTGATAAGTTTGAGAACCTTCTGCCACGCCATTGTGATGAGTTTATCAATGCATTGCCGTTCCATGTATATACTGATCCGAGGGCAGGTTTTCTCAATCTTGCTGTCAAGTTACCGCCAGGTGTCCTAAAACCTGATTTGGGTCCAAAGACATATATTGCATATGGAACGGCTGAAGAACTTGGAAGAGGGGATTCTGTGACTAAGCTTCATTGTGATATGTCAGATGCTGTATGATTTTATGTTCTCTTCTCATTTTTGTATACACATTGTGAAAGTCCCCAATATTCTGCATAAGTTCTGATGTATCTGTTGGTACAGGTGAATATATTGACACACACAGCTGAAGCATTCGTAGGTGATGATCAGAAGTTGGCTATTAGAGAGTTAAAGAGAAGACACAAGGCTCAGGATAAAAGAGAAAAGAATGGAACACTTTATGGATGTCTTGATGGATCTTGGGAAAAGAAAGATGAATATACGTCAAATGACGAAGAAGAGTCTGATCACGTTGTGAGTACAAACAAAGAGGTCATTAATGGGAATGAACCAAGTGGAGTTTCACAGGAGAAACATAATTTATGTAATTTGCCTGATGTTGCTTTTCAAGAAGATAATGAGGAAACAGGTAGTGCTCTTTGGGACATCTTTCGAAGAGAAGACGTAACAAAATTACAGGAATATTTATTAAAGCACTCTAAAGAATTTCGGCATACATATTGTTGTCCTGTTGATCAGGTTTGTTCCCTTAACTATTTCTAGCCGTATTTGTTTATATCTGGAACTCTTTGAAACTAACGTTTGCGTATGGTCAGAATCTGATATATGCTAGATTTTAAATTTTTTGGCATTTTTATTAATGCTTAGGTGGTATTTGTAGGTTTATCACCCAATTCATGATCAAACATTTTACTTGACAGTGGAACATAAAGAGAAGCTAAAAGAGGAATATGGTAGGTATTTCCCACTTTTGCTTCTGTCATATATGTACGATTCTAACTAATTAGATAATTGTGAATCTTTAAGGCATAGAACCCTGGACGTTTGAACAAAGACTTGGAGAAGCAGTTTTTATTCCTGCTGGATGTCCACACCAAGTGCGAAATCTCAAGGTAAAGTTCCTCTTTCCTTTCATCTTTTATACTCGAATATGTTTCCTTTATTCCGCATGTCACATCTCTTTCAGTCCTACACGCACAAACATTATTTACATGATCCGCCAAATTGTTCATGCTGAAAGGAAACACTTCCTAGCATAAGGACGGCTCAATCATGAAAAGTCATATGGGGTGAACATATCATGCTAGATGCTACAAGAGATATGGATGTGTAGAACGAGACATGATCCTACCTGCATGTAGGTTCATAGGCTCCTACACTATTAAAAATGGAAACATGCAACTACGCAAGTAATAAATTAAGTTCTTTTTCAGCACTTCCTCTCTGGCTGATATTCATCTCTCTTTGTTAGAGTTGGATGTTTTAGTCAGTTCTTTGCTATTCGCTTCATTGCCATTCATCTTATCAAGCTTCTCTCCTGGTCTCATTTTTGAATGGCAACATCTGCTCTATCGGGCGATTGGTTCAGCAAATTTATCGCTGGTCTCTGCCCAAAATTTGAGTTTCTGAATCTCTAGTTCATTCCCGAAATAGCCTGAACAATGAAATATTAATTTTGGGAAACCATGTCTAGTGTATTAGGTTAGGATCTTGATTTATTGGTCATATCTCCTATAACAAATTTGATTCTTTAATATGAATAATTTAGTTACCCACTTGGTTTCTGCGGTCCACTTGGTCATAACATGTATAACTATGGCGCCCTTGTTGTTTGAAATTCCATATCGTCTTAACATCTTCTGTCATTGGTGTATCATATGTGTTTTTTCTTTGATTGGTTATCACTGATTTTAATTCAGAAGTCATGCATAATTAAGCTACCACTTGGTTTCGGCAATCCCCTTCAGTTTGAATATTTCTGTTTCCCTTAGTTTCTAAGTCCGTTAGGCTTCTTCATCAGTAATTCATTTTTTTCCATAAATCATTCCATCAAGAAGTTTTTTATAGAGCAGAAACCAAGACAAACGCTGGTTTGGACTGAAAGATGGTAGTAAGTTACTCTATATGTTATAAGTGATTGACAAGTTGACAAAATTCTTAATCATGATGCTACCACTCACTAGCCTTCTTAAGTAGCAAGTCTCTTTTTCCCCTGGTTGATAGGGGGAAAATGTTATGAGTTCATCCAAATAATCCGTCCTCTCTTTTTTTTGTTGGTGGGTCCTTCCTTTTTCTTTTTCTTTTTTTTTTTTTCTATGTAGAACATCCCCCAACAATTACAATGGCCGGAGGTCCTCCTGCGGTCTCTCTACTTTCATGTTTATCCTGGTGGTACGGTTAGGATCTGTCCACATTTCACCTCCCCTTTACGCTGCTCTGGCGGGATTGGGTTTGTTGTTATTGTAGAACATCCCCCCCCCCCCCCCCCCCACCCAACTCCATTTGCGGAGGTTGGCGTAACCACTTCTTCGTTTGCACGGTTTAAACTTGAGATCTCTCACATTTTTAATGATTATAGTCACAAGCTCTTGCCAACTCGGCCACCCCGGGGGTTACAAGCGTATCACATTGATGACATCATTTGGTGAATATTTACAAGCAAGTAAAGCATAAGAGCTAAAGAGAGGACATTGTTTTCATTACAAGTGGCTTCAACAAATCATCGTGTATGAAGAGATAAAAAAAAAAAAAGATCAAATTGGAAAAAATCGTCCTTGTGGTTTGGTCAAATTGCAGGAACTTTGGTGTGCATTTATCGTTGTTGGCAAGGACATAACTTTTGATGCTTCATTTAATCTCATGTAGGGATGATAATTGCACACCAAAGTTCTTTACAAGACCCGTCTTCACTTCTAAAGTTGTAGGGACTATGTCTGCAATTTGACTAAAGTACAAGGTCGTTTATGCAATTTATTCCAAATAAAGATTCCTAGAATCTCATAATCAAATAGTCAACGAAGGTTATATGCAAAGGCTGTGACAAAGCACTGATGATATTGTACTTTTGATGAATGAATAACGTGGAATCATTATCAAGTTGAAATTGAAGACCACTAAAATATTAGTAAATGGTGATTTTGGAATGACGCACCATGCATGAGACTTCAAATGTAATTTTGAAGTGAAATATGAGAATGAATACATCAAGGTTTGGTTGCTTAGCAAGTCTATGGAAAACATAAGTGATACATAATGGATGAACTTAATCCTCTTACCCAATCTACTTAATCCTCTTACCCAATCTATTGTATGTGGATATGGGGTAAACCTTGCTCAAGCCACTTTGGTGACTTGACACGTAAATCTCGGAGTTCACTCACTACCACACAATACCCATGGAACGTGTTGAATCTAGCCGGTGGCGCTAAGGAGTTGTGGCTTATAGTATTTGAAAACAAGACCTCATATGGAAGATCCTAAGCTCTTACCACAAGCAAGAATACATGCATCAAACCTACCAAAGATTAATTGGCCGGAGCATGAAGGTGAAGTGTTTATTTTCGTAGAGGTGTTAGCGAATTAATTGAAGCTCGAGCTTATTATTGTAAAATGACATTAAAAGTCATCAAACAACGTTCACGTATAATCCAAATTTTTTTGCATTACATCTACAATACTTTAATGGGTATTTACCTAATTTAACTAATTAGAAGCTCTATTAATTTCTAAAAGCTCATTTCCTTTAGCTTGAGTTTATGGATTATAAAAGCTTTTCATTTGATTGTATGACAAACAAAACGTATTTTATAGGGTATCTTGTTTTAAAAGCTCATATAAATGTGTTATCGCAGATATCCTAAAAGGATATGTGAGTACTTTGAGTTTATGCGTGTGTGTATACTCATGTGTAGCGCCTCCTTATGTTTTCGCTTTCTTTGAAGAGTAGCGTTTGTCGAAATCTTCAATATTAGCAAAATACCCACACATAGTGGCGAGGTGCAGCGGGAAATAGTTATATAATTGCGAACTTAGTGGTTCAACGTTTCTTGTAACGTTCATTACACACAACGAAATATCGTGTGTCATTAGACACTTGGCTTTTGAAGTCAAAATGTATATAACACACTTCAATTTTAATACACCTTTTGATCAAAGATCTATGTATTTTCATTATACAAAATTCACTTATCGGTTCACTCTATAAGTATACTATACTTTCTCGTTACAGTCGCGACACTGCACGAGTAATTTACTAGTATGAAATAAGAGTTGGGCCTTAGAAACCTAGCTCAATCATATTATTCAATAATAATAATAAAGAGATCTTAAAACCGCAAAATGCGTTTAAGCTCAACTGAATTAAATTGTTAATTTGAAGCTTGAACTCGATCTTTTTTTTTTTTTTTTTTTTTTTTTTTTTTTTTTTTTTTTTTTCTTTCTGGATTCACTTGACTCGACTCAAATCTATATTAATAATATATATAAAGAGAATATTTTTTAAAATGAGAAATGTTAAATTACTAATACACCCTTAATTAAAAATGTAATAATACCTACCATTAAATTAATAGACAAATAATTTAGTCTTCAAACTTTCCTAATTTTTTGGTTCCAACCCGTAAACTTTTTCACGCAACTGCTACAATTGAACAATTAAGTGTTGCATAAAGGGTAATACCAAAAACTGCAAGTTCGCTATAACTATTCATCAGTATATATCTTCGCTATGCACAAGTTTCATCTAGTTTATATAATATACACAAGAATACCTTCTTATAATACAAACTTGACATAGAAGTCGACTTCTAGATTATTTTAAAATTATAACAAGAATACTAAGAGGTGTGCATGATCAAAACGGTTCAAAAGATCAAACAATGTTAAAGATCAAGTTCAAATCAATTTTAAGAGTTAAAAGGTCAATTTGAGCTCGGTTTAGATGTTTTGAAGCTCTAGCTTGATAAAGTTTATGAGCATATTACAGTTCAATAATTTAATGCGATAACCTCAACTTAAAAATGTACTACCTCCGTCTTATATTTATGTCGTGTTTCTTTTCTTGGTCGTCTCAAATTAATTCTCCACTACTAAAATTAAAAAAGAATTTTGATCGAGTTTACCATATTACTCTTATTTGAGGTTATTATTACAAACTTTAAATGAAATGTTAATTAATTAGTTGAGAGTAGTCTACAAAAAAGTAAGAAGAAAAAAAAATGATTTGCACACTTTCAAAATTGATTGTCATACTCAAATTATAAGTGTTATGTTTATACCCTTACAAGGTGAAAATAAGTAAAAATAATTTTAGATTATAAATGTCAAAACATTCATAATTTGAGTATGACAATCAATTGTGAACCTATAATAATTTTTTTTTTTATACGAGTAAAGTGGGTCATGCCCAATCAAGAGGCAATACAGGAGAATGGTGACAAGCATACTCTATTTTGTCTTCACTCTATTTCATCTAACAACCTCCTCTTTATTATCTATCCATCTTCACTCATTTAAAACACCTACACACCACCGTTCCAACATGGCAGATCACCTTTCTGCTGCCGACCTTTCCAGCAACTCCTTCTGTTTGCAAATAAAAGCCAAGCTGTGATGGTTATTAACGGTGTGCCATAGATTTTGATTTTTCTACAAGTTTTTATGGGTTTTGACTTTTTGATGTTCATGGGTTTCATGTTCTACAACTAAAAATTTCTAGTACTGTTTTATGTGGACTAGATTTTCATGGGTTATAACTTTTCATGGATTATTAACTAGGTGTTTCATGTTTGATTAATTTATTGATGGTTTTTAAGATTGGGATCCTACTCATGTTCGTGTTTATTTTTACAAGATTGAAATCATATGATCCGATCCGAGTCCTAACATTCTACTATAATGCCATTTTTTTAATAGTATTTGTAATACTATTATTAAAATCTATAAATTTTTATATATGATAAACATAAAATTATATGAATGTTTCACAAAAATATTGTTCTAAATCATCAATAATAGAATGTTTAAAAAGATTAGCATGTTTTTTTTTAATTTTATAAAACATAATTTATAACTTTGTAGTTTTTTAGTTTGCGGTTCAAGAAAAGTAAAATCGAATGAATTATATCTTAAGATTCTATAGTCAAGATCGGGATATTATAAGATCTTAAGCTTACTAAGATCTTACTTATGATCCGAATCGTTTTTGCTTTTTAGTATCATCAAATCGTAGATCAGAATTAGGATGTTAACAACTATGATTTTGTTCTATTCTGTTGCTAACCATTTTTTTTGTTGCTAACCATTTTTTTTTAGCTCAAGTATTTTTGTTTGTGTTATTATATAATACTTGTTTGTGTTGTATAATATAATAAAATAAATAAATAAGTAAATAAGAGGTGATTTGCACACTCCATCAATTGATTTGAAAACTCAGGTGCCGTTTGGTTTGTAGATGAGTTTACATTAGGATTTGGATCTGAATGTAAAGTTGTAAATTTAGATTTGGATTAAGAGATAGAAAAATACAATTAAATAATATATTATTTATACATTAAATAAATATAATTTATATTTAACATTATTACTATTTTAAAAATATAATAAAATAATTATGGATGGATGATATTGAAAGAGAGCCCATATAAATGATAAAAACAGTGTTCTAAAAGGCGCGCCAAGGCGCGAGGCGTGCCCTCGACGCCACGAAATGGACCAAAGCGTGAGGTCTAGGCGTCGTGTGAAAAGGCGTGGAATAAGGCGCGAAAAGGCGCGCCTTTTTGGTAAGGCGTGGCACCATTTTTAGAAGCATTTAGGGGATTTATGGATTTGGGCTTGAATTTTAAGTATTTGGGTTATTTCTTTCTTGGGTTTCGTAATTTCAAAACTTAATTCCTACTTGGGCCTCGTATTTAGGCCTGGCTATTTGGGATTGGGGCTTTAGTATTTGAAATTGCTCTTATAAAATGATATAAACTTATAAATACATAAATTTATAAATATTTTGTTGCCGCCTTAAGTACGCCTTAAGAAACGCCAAGGCTTCGCAAAGGCGCGTAAAGCTTGAGGCGTGGCTGTGCCGCCACGCCAGGCCTCACGCCTTTTAGAACATTGGGGTAAGGCGTGGCACCATTTTTAGAAGCATTTAGGGGATTTATGGATTTGGGCTTGAATTTTAAGTATTTGGGTTATTTCTTTCTTGGGTCTCGTAATTTCAAAACTTAATTCCTACTTGGGCCTCGTATTTAGGCCTGGCTATTTGGGATTGGGGCTTTAGTATTTGAAATTGCTCTTATAAAATGATATAAAATTATAAATACATAAATTTATAAATATTTTGTTGCCGCCTTAAGTACGCCTTAAGAAACGCCAAGGCTTCGCAAAGGCGCGTAAGGCTTGAGGCGTGGCTGTGCCGCCACGCCAGGCCTCACGCCTTTTAGAACATTGGATAAAAATAAGTAAAAGTAGGCTAAGGGGATTTTGCAAAGTTTTCATTTTGGTATTCATCCCAAAATTGAAGCCCACACATATTTACCAAACAACATTTTTTGGTATTTTCTTTCAATCCAAACCATAGCCCCTCAAACCAAACGGCCCTTCAAATCTTTGTGTCATGACATTCATATCTTTAATATTTATGTTTTGATTTGCAAACTCCACTAAATGAAGTAATGGTAAAAATGTGAAGACACAAACATTTTGAGTGTACAAATTAATTGATTGAGTGTGCAAATCACTTCTCAAATAGAGGTTAAAGCTAAAAAGGAAAGACTTCAAAGACAGAGGGAGTATCAAATAACATTGTTTTTTAACAAGTTCACAACAATATTTTTGTCAAAAGGAAAGAAATGATCATCTAATACATTTAAGACCCTGAAACCCATGAACATTAAAAAGTTTTAATACATTGGGACGATGTGTGAATGATACATCTCTAATGAAAAAAGATCAAGTATAGAAATGGTATATTAAGCTGGCATCATTTTCCAAAAACGTGTTAGCATATATCCTTAGTGGTTAAATTTGCAATATTTGTGTTACTAATAGATACTCAAAGGGTAGAACTAAAAATTGCAAAAACAAACATACAAAACTAACGCTACTTTAGAAGGTGTTTATGAAAAACAATTCTAACATTTTGAGTTTAAATATAATGTTGAGTTTACATTTGTGAAATGGCTCACTGGATTGATTTTGGCAACTAATTTGTCATGCTTTTAAATATCTATCTAATAGCCAACTATTTTCCAAGTTGTCCAAAATAATCAAACCATTTGTGTTTGCTAACCAGGATCCATTCAGCACTTGAAAGGTTAATCACTTAATTGATTAAAAACACACAACTGATATCTCACAAAGCATTAATTTATGTTTCTTATTGTAGTCATGTACCAAAGTTGCTGTGGACTTTGTTTCTCCAGAGAATCTACAACAATGCATTCGACTAACAGAGGAGTTCCGTAAGCTTCCCGTAGATCACAAAGCAAGAGAAGACAAACTAGAGGTAACCAATTCCATATCATTCACATAGTTCATGTTAATTCATTATATTGTAAATATAGCATAAAAATACAATGTGTATTTGTTGGGTGCAGGTAAAGAAGATGATCCTGCATGCTATGAACCAAGCTATTACTGATTTTGAGGAGTTAACAACTAGCCAGAAATTAGAGAGTCCCCGGTACTAGTAGTGTGAAGGCCTTGGATCAGAGATTGTGGATAATACAAATGATAAAACGTGTTACTTTCAGATTATCTGTGTCTAGTTATGCACATTCGTCGCTTCGCTTTAGTAGTTCTTGGCATATAGAAAATAATAGCCAGTGTGTTCAAACCAATTTCCGCTATCAGGTTTTGGCTTTCACTATGTAGAAGATAACAGGTCGCCTATCCTACTTGATAGGTCAAAATGCAATAATAAAGTTGTGAAATGTACGCAGGCTATGAAGACCGTAAACGGGTATTTGTTGATAGGGTGCTGGTGCATGAGACCATCAAGTTTGCTGGAAATGATTGTGTGATACGGTTTCATGCAATAATATGTAGTTTTTCAGATGTACTAACAATCAATAAGAAAACTACTAAAAAAAATAGAAAACTGACCATAATCAATGACCTATGGAGTATTTAAGAAAAACATGTAAAAGAAAAGTAAAAAACAAAACAAAAAATAGTAAGAACCTCCCTATCAAGACATTGTATAGGATTGATATTTTTCCAAACTTTTAGCTTATATTTAAGCAGTAACAGATAATGAATTGCTTCTTTTAAAATCTTTGTTAAGCTGAAACTAAAATTACTATAGTTTTTTTCTCAAACATGTTTAGCTCAAAACCTTTTAAAAGTAATTTAATTGTCATATAGAGCACACATACTAAGGTTATATACTATTATACTCATTGAGCTCTCACGTCAATTAACTCGGCCATAATTGACAATTATATAGAGACATCATTTACACTCACATGTGAAAATAAACCCAAGACATCGCATATCAAGGAGTACGATACAGTCGAATAAATAGTAGAAATATGTCTACAGGTGAGTATAAGATGCATTGATGCAAATCAATTCACCTTCACAAACACTTCGGGCAAACACCAAATGTCTCCCACACTTTTATTAGGATAAAAGAATCACACAAGCCTAACTCAAATTTGTATTGAACATAGAAAGGATGCTTGTTTCTCGATTATCATGCAATTGTTCTATAACTTGTATTGTTTCTACACATAAAATCCTAGTACATATAAGATGTTGGATAGTAAGCCTAGGTCCCTCCCAAGATTATATTAGAGAGAATAAATATAAAAACTCAGAAGAACAGTTCTGGCTGCATTAGAAATACCACATCATTGGCCAAGCATGGTACAGGGAAGTCAATTATGTATCTTTGGATTCAAGTGTTTGAAGGTCGAATCCATGGCTATAAATAGACGAAAATGGTTACATTCACTGCTTTTTTGGGTACTCTCTCGCACCGAAAATAGTTGATCCGATTCTCACATTGGTGCTGCCCATTTCAATCTACAGAAATAACGCAACATTACAGATCAGATTCTTAGCAAGCTTTAAAGACTGTAAACAAGTACATATAAGCACTATGAAACAATATATAGATAGGCTATAGTAGAGGACGTATAAGCACTACTGGTGTGTATGTGACTTACATTAGCTATCTAAAAGGGCAGCCATATGAGGGTCAGGTAGGAAAGCCTATACAGGCAGTCTTCGGTCGCAGAAAGGTTCTTTGCTACTCGACTTGTAAGCTGATAATTTTAATAGTTGTTACCATTGTAGATGCCTTGTTTAGCCAGGTTTTGCAACTTGCAAGGATGAGCAACTTGGACTAAAATGTCATACAAATGGTTAATTTTGCATTTGCATGTCCACTATTTGTCTCGAATAGCTCATTCTTGTCAACCATGTTCTTTTTGGCTTTGGCACAATTTATGGTTAGTTTAACTAAAAGTCTAGCATATGTGTACAACAGCTATGAAGTCAAGTTTTCATTTTTAATATAATATCTAAAGAAGTCATCAAAATACACACTTCCACCTTTATTTCTAATTTAATGACTGGTTTATAGAATTAGTTTACTAAAACCATTCAACTTTTTGAGCCCATTTCATAGGCTTTATCAGCATTGATAGTGGTTCTTCTCCTCAATAGTAAGCAAGGCCGGTGGCTCAAAAGCCACCCAATGGCCCACCCAAACTGTTTTTTGATTGCATAGTATAGTGATGCGCCAGAAAAGTCTCCTATGTTATTATGTTAATCTGGCATTATCTATGCAAGCTATAATCAAGGAAATGAGCTTAACTAAGAAAATATTCAATGTGGATCTGCTGAAATGAAGGAAGAAAACCGTTTGTTATCAAATCCATAATCCTGGAACCCACTTAATTTTAATTCCTTAACTCTAGAAAATGAAACAGAAATAAAGGCTGAATCAAGATAGAGGGGTGGATTTAGTGCACACAACAGTGATGACTGTAGTTGTGTGGTAAAACATGCAGCATGACACCTTTAGAGCATGAGCTATTATCTTGGTAAACATATGGAGAGCTTGTGAGTATTGTCTCAAGAGTATAATAATCCTATTGTGACAGATCAAACACAGGGCAGAACGGAATCAGGTATAGCCGTATAGGAGTGTTTCTCATAAATTTTAACTAAAACTCAGGTAAAGAATCATTCTGTTTGGTGCAATAATTCTGGGTGCGACCTTGCAGATTATATTTGCATACTAAAAAAATGTGAGCATTTGCAACTTTTTCAATTTGCACGTGCTAACACTATACTCATTACATCGGCAGTGTTAAAAGTTTTACTTACAGCTAGCTCAAAGTCACCAGACATGCCCATTGAAAGTTCACATTGGTCCTCAGAAATTCCTAGAGCGTTGCATACCTCTGTTCTGCATTTTGCTAATGTCTAACATCAACACAAAATTGGTATAAGACATGGATATGATCATGGAAAAAGTGAAGAAAAACGTATATAAAAAATAAAGATATGTGTTCACAATCACCTTAAAGTTCTCTGGAGTTGAAGTATAATCTGCCATACCGATAGTCATCAAGCCACAAAACTCAAGGTTTGGGCAGTTTGAAGTAACATGTTTCACAAGCTCCAGGCACCCATCTGGCTCAACTCCGAATTTTGCTGGAACAATGTCACAATGTGAAAACATTAAGTTATAATTGATAAATTAAAGATAATGAGACCCAAGGTTCAATATAAGCTAGGCTGCAGGAATTAGAGAGAAATGATTACAAACGAGGTGGATTCATTGAATGTCATGTCTACTCACATGTTTCTCCACTTGTGTTAACCTGGACCAACACCTTCAAAGGTTTCCTGCCAATGTTCCCGATAACTCGATCAAGATTATTTGCAATCTATAAATGACATTCAAATAAAAAGAACGTACGATGAGTCACTGAATTAAGTAGCATAGTAGATACCATTTCAAATAACAGACAGTTATTATTTATAATTTTAAAGCATATATACCTTAGAAATCTACATAGGCAGAGGACCTTTATTATAGACTTAAAACAGCCATTTATTTCTGTTTTCCTCCCTTTATTACCGTTTATAAACAAAGTTATATAGACCAATAATAGTTAGTACTTCATACCCGTTATAGCATACTTCTAAGCTTACATGCATGTTCTTCATCATGGCACATAAATCTACTTCAAAGTCTGATGACAGAGTGTAAGATGGTATACCTCCAAATGTTCAAGGCAAATAGTTTGTGAAGCATCAATTTTCAATACAGGTCTTAATTGAGTGATGCATATAAACCAATCATATTCGTAAAGGAGCAGATATGGATACTATCCATAGGTATAGAACTCTAATAACCTAAATATAACTGACAATTCTACACAAAGACACCATTCACATAATAGCATGTGAAAACAAACCCAAGACATCACGTGTCAAAGAGTAAGATACACTCAAATAGGTTGGTCTATGTATGCAATTTTAATGATTTTAAGGTTTCTATGTACTCAAATTAGCAAAACTTTGGAGGGAAGCTAAAGATCATTGGCTATGACTATGGTCAATCTTTTACCACCGATAGGTACCAACTACATTACCTACACGGCTACACCCTAAGACAACATACATGGATCAGCCGTGTTAAGCAACACAAGTTCCCTAATTTGCAACACGGCTTCTCCATTTTACACAGCGAACAGTCAGCAAAACAATAACCATTCTTGAATTCATACCACATTTACTTCACGTACAAAATCAATATTACCTTCTCATCATCAACAGTCTCCACCATCGCAAGATTCGGTACCCCCGCTGCACATCACATATGATAACAACAAACTATTGAAACAATCTTCTTTGCTCGTATAAACAGAATTACAGAAACATATACAATTTCCTGATTTCTGATATGCTTATAACAGGGTCTTTGGGATTGCCTTTTTCTGCTTATAAGCAATTCCAAACACCCAAACACCAAGGCAGAAACATAAACACGGTGCGTTTAGTTGGAGGAAATCACTTCTGTTTTCCACGAAAAGTTTTGTGCAAACCAAGGAAAATGAAAATCGCAATCAAATTGATTTATTTATTTCCAAAAAATTATGCACAAAATTGAAAATATCTATTTCCTAAGTAATCAAAGAAAATTACAGAACATAGTCCTTTTTAACCCCAAAACCCCCACTTTCCTTCTTCATTTTCTTAACCAAAACCTTAGAAATGGAAAATACTACATTATTTGACCGTGTTTTCTAAATTTTCAACTCTTCTGTGGAGATTAAAAAAACTAGGAAATGTTTCCACCAACTAAATACACTCTAAGCAATCCCAACAGTGGCTGACCCACGAGTTAAAGCTATCATGTGCACTTCACAGAAAATCTAGAAGACTTGTAACAAAATTTGTTTGGACAAGGTGCATTTCACAAACGTCGAGATTTTTACGACATTTTACACTACGGATAAAAATCCATGTAGTTCACAGGAACCCCCTCGATCCGTCCCTAAATCCCAAATACCGACTAAAAAAGAAGCACTTACTTAATAAAGGTTTGACTTTGTTACTCTGCAAATTCCCAATAAAATGCCACTCAATATCTTCAGGCAACTGCAAATATATAAAACTCTATTAATCAATTACTGATGTCCACTTTCATATTCGAACCAATCAAACTAGTCTCTATAATCTCAAAAATGACATTTTATTGATGCGTGGTGTAATAGTCTCATTTTTCGGGGTTGTTTGTTTAAGCTTATTTGATTTTGGCTTATATTTCATAAGCTTGAATTTTCTAGCTTATTTTGAGACGTGTTTATATAAGTTTATTATGACATAATCATAAGTCTCAAAATAAGCCAGAAAATTCGAGCTTACGAAATATAAGTCAAAATCAAATAAGCTTAAACAAACACCCAGTTCTTATTTAACCTGTGTGCAGTTTATAAGTGGACATTTATAGGGCGTTTGGATTAGCTTATTTAGCTGGGTTATGGGGTTATTTGATTTTGGAAAAGCTGATAAGCTCACTTTTAAGAGCTTATTAAGTTTAGATTATTGGCTTAAGCCAATAATGTGAAGTTGATAAGGTCATAAGCTTCAATAAGTAAGCTTATTGGCTTTTCCAAATTCAAATAAGGCCATAAGGCAGCTAAATAAGGTGATCCAAACACCATTAATTCAGATAATGATGATAACCTGAGGTGATTTTTCGATAATTTCTTGAACGTAATTTTCACCGAAAAGACGGTGACCGGCGTCGTATACCTCGCGGAGAAGTGATACGGGTTTAGTTTTGCTAACGGCGATAACTTTGATTTGGTTGGCGGGACGGGAGGATCTTTCGGCAGCTTGTTTGACTCGGTGGAGGACTGAACGGAGTGCTGTTGCTGCTGCGCTTTCCATGGCTGCTGAACCTCCTCCTGCTGCTGCTGCCGCCATTGTTCGATGGATGGATGGGGAATTGGGGATGTGTTTGGCTTACAGTGTTCTCGAGTATGTTACAAAATTAAATTTTGTCTTCTTAAAAAAATTAAAATATAAAGGTTATTTTGAATTAAAATCTTTCATTTACTTTTTTATAAGTCTACCTGCTTAACTCATTGTGTAGAAGAGTACCCGCACAATGCGGCAGCGGGTACCCGGTGACTGTTTGTGGCGAGCAAATATTTTTAATTTTAAATCTTCCTTAGTTAGTACTGTCTCAAATACTTTAAAACGTAGTAGATATATGTTTTTTTAAAAAGATTTGCTAACAACAACCCACTGGGTGTTGTTTAAGCATTCAATATTTAGAAAATTAACATTTAATGAACTCTAAACATTTTATATTTAACATCACATTCCATATTTAAAATTATTAAAAATGTATAATTATGGAATACATGAGTTCATTAAATGTGTTTTTTGTATTTATGAAATGCTTAAACAACACTCAGTGGATTGTTGTTAGCAAATCCTTTTTTTAAATAGAACATTTAAATTATTAATAGTGTAATGTGTGTTTAGAAGGTGAGATGAAACTCTGTTAATTTGTAGATTAGTTTGTAGGCTTTATATATATGAAATATGCATTAAAAGGTAATTAATAGGGTTGTTATATCACATTGATTAAATGGACTATGCAAGTTAATGAGATTCATAAATATTAGTGGCTCCTACAATTAAAGAGATTAAAATTCATAATGTAACTTAACTCCTATGCATATATATGTGTTAGTTTGAAATCCTTCCAATTAAAGAAATGTTTTTGGTCTTATTTTTTTAAAACTTCTTTTTTATGAATGGCCTAAATGCATTATAATGTAGTTAAGATATTGCTACTTTTTCTAAGTAAGCATTATCTTAATCCGAAATCCGAATGTTACTTCCTCAGTCTCAAATTTTTTTTGTCAGGAGATAAGAATTACAAAGTTTAATAAAAGTGGAATAATTCTCAACCATTCAAATAAAATATTCATCCACTAAATTTTCTTTTTCTTATTAAAAATAAAAAGTGGATATATCCATAAAAGAAAATATGGACAATAAATATGAGACGAAGAGAGTATTATTTCTTATTTTTGAGATGCTTGTTGATGAGTGTGTAAATACTCATCATTTTTACCTTTTCTGAGCTGCCAAAACATCTAAAAACACTCAATATCGCATCAAAAAAGTGAAAATATCCCAGGAATGTATTTTATATGTTTCAGATGCAAAATAATCAAAAACAGATGAAAAACGTACAAAGTTTGCATAATTGGCAGTTTCAGTCCCTCATCTTTCAAAAATTGTCAAATCTAGTCCCTGGTTATTCTAAAAACTTGAAAATGTCACCAAAGGTCCTTTTAAATCAAAAAGTTACATAATTAGTCCTTTGGTGCAAAGTTTCACAAAATGTCAAGTTTAGTCCCTGAACTTTGAAAATTGTCAAAAATGGTCCCTGGGATATTAAAACTTTGAGAAAAACAAATTTTGTCCTTGAACTTCTCATATATGGCAGGATTGGTCCTTGGTTGCAAGTTTGGTGAAATTACAGATTTGGTCCCTGAAGTTTGAAGGATTGGCAGATTCAGTCCCTTGGTGTGAAATTTTGGAAAAACTCATTTATGGTCCTTACACTATTCATACTTAGCCTATTTTACCCTTGGACTAAGTTTTGCAAAATAACAAATCACATCCCTCAAAAATCCAGAATTACAAAAATGGTCCTTGTGATAATTTAAACCAAACCGGACCCTAAGTTATTATCCCATCCAAATCCAAGTCCAAACCAAACACCAAAGCCCACTCCCTCTCTTTTGGCCCAAACACGACACCAGCCCAAACACCCTTTGTAATATTATCAGGGTCAATGTTTGACCCTAAGGTCAAACGAGTCAAACAAACACCACCCCCTTTCCCCCCAACTTGCACCATCATATCACCCCCCCCCCCCCCCCCCACCATCACTGTCCCATCTCCACCGCCCATACCACTCATACCATCCCAATTGCACCTAACAGGACAAAGTACATTTAATACACCCCTCTCCAACACACGTAACAAAGCAATTGGACTCCACCAATTTTGGCACCAAAATCAGATAAACGGCCAAGATTGAAATTTAGACATCCAAGGGTCAAGATTGCAAGTGGGAAATGCTCAGAGGTCATCACAAACCCTAATGGAGGGCTATATAAGAGAGAAGATTGCAAGGAGTTGGAGTGTTAGTCATTTAGCTTAATTTTTAGGTCGTATAATTGTAATTTCAAATTCTAGTTACTATTGTTATTCAAAGAAGCTTGTACTTTGTTTTAGTGTTGTAACTTCAGGTTTTCTTAATCAAATTTCCAAGTTTCAGTCAATCTTTCAGTTTCAATATTTAAATTTGCAAATTCCTTTTTGAGCTTTATTATGGTCTAAATTGGTATCTACTTGTTAGCATTAAAAGTGACGATCATTATTGAGTCGACAAGTATTGTAATAGTTAAGTATATTGGGCTATGGACTTGGTACTTATTAAGTATATCATGTAAGCCTTATTAGAACATGTAAACCAAGCCCAAGCCCAAGCCCAAGCCCATAGAAAGCCTATGTATGGAACTATAAAAGGCACCTTACCTCTCATTTGTAAGGTGTGCTTGAGTGTGTATTATGTGTGTTTCTCTCTTAATAAAAGTTCTAATATTTCATCTCTCTCTCTCTACAACCTAACGCCATACATATACATCAAGTCACCATCTCTTCTTCATCTTTGCTTCTATATTTGTGATAAAGTTGTGATATTTAAGGTCCTACAAGTGGTATCAATCGCCAAACAATGATTTAGGAGTGTTGGGAGTTTGTTTGTTTCGATTTTTATTGCTTTCTACACGGTTTTTTTTAGAAAAGTTTATTACTTTTCTTGTTTTTCTTGGTCTTTAACACTTTTTTGATTACAAACTAGTGTTATAAACCTTTTCTAACAAGAAAGTTTCAATCTTTTTGAAGACTTAAAGCTTAAAAAAATCGATTTTGATTATTGTACTTGTTTTCTAGATCACAAAAAATTTTCATAAAAATAATCAAGTTTGCAACTTTCTTTAAGTTTTGGTGTTTTTATAACTAGAAGTACAAGAATCTTGAAATACAAACTTTATTTGGATGAGCTTTTAGCAAAATCAAAATTCTAGCAAACTTTCTAGATCACAAAATTTTTTCATAAAAATCATCAAGTTTGCAACTTTCTTTAAGTTTTGGTGTTTTTATAACTAGAAGTACAAGAATCTTGAAATACAAACTTGATTTGGGTGAGCTTTTAGCAAAATCAAAATTCTAGAAAAATTTCTAGATCACAAAAAATTTTCATAAAAATCATCAAGTTTGCAACTTTCTTTAAGTTTTGGTGTTTTTATAACTAGAAGTACAAGAATCTTAGAATACAAACTTCATTTGGATGAGCTTTTTTTCTAAATCACAAAGTTTCTAAATCTCTAAAGTTTCGAGAACACACTTGGTCTCGTTGCTTACTCGGTGTTTCCCTTGCTTGTATAAGTGAGAAAACACTTCGACTCGTGGTATACTCTCTAAATTGTATAATTTAGAAAGTTTCGGTGAAAAGTTTCTAAAACACTGAAAAGTTTCTAGAACACTGAAAAGTTTCTAAAACACTGAAAAGTTTCTAGAACACTGAAAAATTTCTAAAACACTGAAAATTTTCGAGAACACTGAAAAGTTTCTAAAACACTGAAAAGTTTCTAGAACACTGAAAAGTTTCTAAACACTGAAAAGTTTCTAGATCACTGAAAAGTTTCTAAAACATTGAAAAGTTTCTAGAACACTGAAAAGTTTCTAAATCACTGAAAATTTTTCTAGAACACCTTTTAGAAAAAAATTTCTAGAACACTTTTAGAATTTTTTTTTCTAGAACTCTTTTAGAAAATCTTTTGGTGGACAAAGTTTCGAAAATTGTTGGTGGATTTAAAGTTTGTTGACCAAGGAAAGTAACCTTCACCAAACTCAACTCCTATTTCGTTGGAACGATCCAAGAATCAACTTTATCACATATCGTTAAACAATGGTAATGAAAGTGCAAATCAAAGAGAGAGATTCAAACAAAGTGTTTACTGTGTTCAAGTCATATGTAGAGAAGTTCATCAATACTTATGGTTATGGCTCAAGGTTCGATCAGGCATTTGAATACTTCATCCGAGTCCGATATCACAATTTCAAAGACAAACTCAAACAAAGCCTGAATCAACTTCAACAGCTACTTAATGAAGAAGAACTTGATATGAGTAACTGCAAGGACGCTCTTAAAGTGATACAGACTCAATTTCAGAGTATCTTTAACCCTTGGATAATGGGACAGTCAGAGTTTATCGATGCATTTTACCAAAAATTTTGGGTAAACTATACGACCTTCAGAACTAAATGCATAAATCAAATGGATGAACTCGAAAAGATACTTGAAACTGAGGAAGCTAATTTAAATGAGATTGAGAAGCTGAAACGGGAAAAAGAGCATAATGAAAGAGAGATGCAGTTAAAGGAAACTGAGGTGATTGAAAAAGAGACAGAGAAAGATGCTCAAAAAGAAGAGGAAACAGTCAATGAGGGTGATGCATCAGATGTCAGTTTGGTTTTTACGGGAAGTGATTCATCATCAGAACAGCAGGTTGAAAGCAGAAATCCTAGCTATGATTCAAATGCTGATGGTACACAAAGGAATGAAGCTGTTTGGGATACCGAGGATGATCACATCAGACCTTCATCAAAGACAAAGAAATTGGCTACGGTACAAAATTCACATGCTCATGATAATGGTAATATCTTTGATAATGTGTTTGCTCATGATCAGACACATCCTGTGCATCCTGAGTCTATTAGTGACACTTATGTGGTGGAACAAAATGATAGTAATATCACTTTTGCTACTCCAGATATGGATCCTAATAGAGGTGAGCCTGCCCAGGATGGATCTACTTATGAACAAGATCGTGCCTTATTTGCTTCATTAATCAATAATTTCAAACATGAACTTGAAAAATGCAAAAACGACAATCGTGAAGCTAAGCAAACGAATGTCTTATTGACAAAAGAGCTTGAGAGATTTAAAGAAATGGAAAAAGATTTTCAAAATGTAACAAAAAGAAAAGCTGAACTTGAATTTGAAAACTCAAACCTTAAATCTCAAGCTCGGAAGTTTGAAATGAATGAAGAGTCTGTCAAACCAATTTTAAAAAGAAATGAAGAACTTGAAGTTGGTTATAGTGAAGCTGTTCTTCGTGAAAAACGTTCCATTCAAAATCTGGATGCTCAAATGGTTCTTAACAACAGAAAGGTTCAAGCACTTGTAAAAGAGAACAATGATTTAAAAAGTGAAAATTCCAGGTTTAAGACAACCACTTCAAATTTTGAGATTGTTAATACAAAACTTGAGAATGAAAATCAAGAATTTTTTAAACGAACAAACGATCTTGAAAACAAACTTCGAAAATTGGGACAAACTTCTCAGACAATCAACATGCTGCCTACTAAAGATGAGGAAGTTTCTAAACAAACATCTGGAATTGGTTTTGAAAATAGTGCTCAGTTGGGAAATGGAAAACCGTGTTTTTTAAATAAAGTGAAAAAGTTGACACCTATTTTGTATAACGCTGAAGATATGGGAAAAGAATTGTCAGATGATCTTTTGTTTGAATCTCAAGATATTTTAAAATCTGAAGAGGAGAAACGTTTGAAAGTTAAACAAAGAAAAACCCCATTCTCGTACCACGGCTTTGTGTATGGTTGTACACAATTGACAGATATTCCAAAAGCACCTTTCAAAAGAAAAGACACAAATGTGAAAAGATTTTTCTAAGAAGCTCAACTTGCTACTTATGATTCTACGTTATGGCAAAATAGAGCAAGGAAACAATTTTGTAGTCTTAAACATCACATTGAGCATACGTTAAAGGCCATTTGGTTTAAGCAAGTAGACATCGATACCAGCGTTTTCTCCAATCCTCTTTCATCAGATGTACGCCTTAAGATTGAAGTCCAAAAGATTTTGAAAGATGAGATTGAACCTCATGTGAAAAATCTCAACTTAAGTTTTGAGTACTTTGAAAAACATCTTGTCACTGAAATGAGAGAAGATTTAAAGTATGTTCATTCTCTTGAAGACGAATTTGATGAAAAATGCTTAATACTTGACATTCAAAAGGAATTTTTCACAAATCAAATAGAGTCGTTCAAGTCAGCATCTGTCAACCATGAGTATGAGAATGTGAATTTCGAACAAACATCTTCTTTGAAATCTGAAAATCTTTGTCTCAAAAAGAAAATCACCAAGCTTTCAAAAGAAGCAGCTGATGTCAAAGAAGAACTGTCAAAATGAATTGCATAGTTTGAGAAAGATTTAACAAAACTCGAAGCTCAAAGTATTTCTTTCCAACTAAAACTGCAAGAGAACAATGAGAAAAAGTTTTCGGAAAACTCTTCGACATCGGTGCTTAAGGGAAAAGAAAAGATTTTTGAAGAAAACTGTGATGATACGAAAATCAAGTTTGATCTTGATGAACTTGATACTAAAAATCTTGAATTGGAACATGCTGTGGCATCATTACAAAAAGAAAATGAACATTTGAAACAAACTTACAAAAACTTGTTTGATTCAATCAAGCGATCAAGAGTTCAGAATCAAACTTCAAACAAATCTGACTCTCAGATCACACCAAATCATCTTTTTGAAAAACAAAAGTCTGTGCTTCAAAAGAAAATTGCTGAATTGGAAAAAATGATTGCACAACAAACCAAGGATTTTGGTGATGCCAAAAATAATTTTTCAATCGAAACCGACAAATATGAAAAATATTTTGCACATCTTGAAAATCAAAATGCTTCTTTGCCAGAAAAACGGCATTATCAGATCATCTTTCTCTTCAAAAAGAATACAATGATTTGAGAACGTCATACAATGCCTTAAAAGCAAAGTTTGATGATCTTAACCGGTCAAAAGAAAAATCTCAAGTTTCAAACGAGTCTAAACCACAAGTAAGTATTTCAGAAAAGGTTTACACGGGTGAATCTTCAAAACCATTTTCTAAAAGGGTTTCTCAATTTACCACCTATTCTTTGCAAAAAGGAAGGAAGTTTTCAAAGAGACCTAATTTTTCTGAAACATTTACTCCTCAAAAGGTTTCAAATGCAAGTGCTCATAAAGAAAAGAATCAAGGTTTTCAAACTCCATACTCTCGTTTTACTCCGGTAAAGCCAGTGTGGAAACCAAAGCAAAGCCGTTCAAAACATTTGACATATTCATACTCTGAAATGCTTCCGCTACAACAAAGGAATGGCTATGCTTGGAAAAATCCTAATTCTGGAAGGTTTCCATTCATCTCAAAAACGAATTTTCGAAATGAAACACCGAGTTTCAACAATGGATGGAAAACTTCTTCTTCAATTTTTAAAACTCCAAGAGAGACACCGAGTTTCTCAAACAACTTTCAAAAGCAAAAGAGTTTTAAATCACCGTTGATTCCACGAGCTTTATTTCAAAATGAAACACAGGTTTTCAGTCCTCGTTGGAATTCAACTTCTTTGTCTCGGATTGACACAACTTACAAATGGATTTCAAAATATGGTAACCCAGTTGGCGCCGTGCTTAAATGGGTTCCAAAAGTTGTTGTCTAATCCCAATTCATAATGGCTTTCGTATACTTCAGTACGAAATCCGGGCTTCAATGATGACTTCTTAGTAATTCTGCTAAGGACTCGAACTTCAACATAATGACTTCTTAGTATTTCAGCTAAGGACTCGTTCTTCAAAGAAAGGAAAGTGCTTAAATCAATTCAATGGTTTTAAATATTTTTTGAGCACTTATCCTAAAAGCATTATGGCTTATGCACACATAACAGTGTATAACCCGTGACTTTCAAAGAAAGGACCCTGTTGTACATTTATGTGCGACAATCCTAAAAGATAAGAAGACTTCTCACAAAATAGTTTATCAAAGTCTTCTTAATTTTTTGAGCAAAATTTTGAAAAATGTTTCAAAAGGTTTTTAAAACTTTTTACGATGTAGCTCAAGATATGACTCCCTCATATCCTTAAATCGCTTAATTTAATCAAAATGTTCTGTTTTTGAGGGGGAGTAATAAAAAGAAGTTCCAATAAGTCATGCTTAAGAGAAACTAATTCGGAATTATCAAACATCCGTTTCTCCCCATATGCTATCCAAAAAAAGAAAATGTTTTAATCAATTGGTATCAAAAATACCATGAATATGCTATTTTTGAGGGGGAGAAGACGTGATTAAAATGTGATCAATGTGTTTAAGATTGTTGCTGAATCTCGTACGAGCTAGACTCAGAAATGACCCAAGAATTGACGAAACAACAAAAGTTTGTAATCGAAAAGACTTATCTTCGACGGGTAATAACATCAAGTTAGTTACTAGAGCTAGTTGTCACCTAAAAGCTGACAATGGAACTCTTTAACTAGCCACGTAAGCGTGTCTTGAAAAGGATTTGTCTTAGTAGAAATGTACCATTTCGAGAAACTTTCTGTGGATTTGACCAGGCCGGGTAATAACTTCAAGCTAGTCTAACTAGTGATGTAAGCGTGTCTCGAATCGGTCAGGTTCACTGAAAGTGGATCAATTCAAAAAGTGTTTGTTCCTCCCGCATGTGCAAATTTATTAAACACATATGAGCACATGTGAAGGTGGGGCCCTTCAAAAGTTAACACAAAACTCTCAAAGTGTTAAACAAAATGTTTGATAATCACAAACACTTTGAGAGATTTTCAATCAAAGGTTTCATGGCTACTGTCGGACTATCATGAAGTTATAAGGTGATTAAGATAGGAAAAACCGTCCTATGATCCGCCAGAGCCGGAGGGATCTACCCAAGGACATCACCAAATAGTTAGTATTAGAAGTCCTTAGGTATGATATGAAAAAAAAAAAAAAAAAAAAAAAAAAAAAAAAAAAAAGGAGTAAAGAATGAAAGGAGAAAGAAGGGGTTGAAGAATTAAAAAGAAAAGTAAAGAAAAGGGTGAAAAGAAATAGCCCTCCAGATGTTCAACCTTAGGGCAGACACCGGGTACAATTCGTATGCTACTGGTTGTTACTAAGGTGACACCGGTATTGAAGACAAAGACGTCATGGACCCAGTGACGCACTGCACTAAACCTTCTTAACCACTCAAGTTCTCTTAAAAGAGCTTGTTTCATTCTCACGGGGAACCGGTGTAATCTATCAACTTATCTCTTAGAGATGGTTGATATTGAAGCAGGAGACCCATCCCTAATCTCCGCATAGGAAACCAAATGTGCACTTATCGAGTCTAGAGCCTCGAGATTCATCAAAAGATCTCTTAGGATACACTTCCAATTGCATACACTTGTGTTCGCCAAAAAGGACACAAGGTGTAAGAGTCTTTTATGAGATCTACGGATCTTGCCTTTTCTATCATGATGGTTACTTTGTCTCAAACGGTCTACAGTTGTGGGGTGATCTCCAGCAACTCACCTGAATCATTGATGTACTTCGGTGGATCTAGTAAGCCCTTTCAGGGGTATCTGATTCAGGAACGGCCTTGGTAAAGGTTAGAAGGAGTCTTCACACTATGCTATTGACGATCTCTAATTCTGAACCTATAAGTACCGGATGCTTTATTGCTAACTGTTTTATGCAGGTACTGATGAATGTTCCTTGGAGAAAGACCGTTACCATCACTCAAAGATCCACATGCTCATACCCTGCAAAGCTCTCTTCAAAGATCAAAGCAAAGCAAAGTTCAGAACGTTTCTAAGTCAAAGTCAAAGAATCTACAAACTAAAGAAACAAAGATAAAAGTCAAAGAAAAGAGAACTTCACAAAGATTCAATGTCAAACAAAGTATGAGCATGTTGGAAAAGACGTAAAGAAAATAGTGTAAAGATGTTGATCAAAGGCAAGAACGACCAATCGACATTATTCAGAGATCACAAAGCATGATTGGAACACAGGAACTATCAAAGTTATTACACAAAGACTCAAAGTTCAAAAAGAACAAACTTCAAAGATCAAAGATCAAGGTCACAAAAGAGAGATCTCAATGATCACCCTTAGGGGGAGATTGTTAGCATTAGAAGTGTTGATCATTTATGTAATCAAAAGGAGATCTCAATGATCGTCCCTTAGGGGGAGATTGTTAGCATTAAAAGTGACGATCATTATTGAGTCGACAAGTATTGTAATAGTTAAGTATATTGGGCTATGGACTTGGTATTTATTAAGTATATCATGTAAGCCTTATTAGAACATGTAAACCAAGTCCAAGCCCAAGCCCAAGCCCATAGAAAGCCTATGTATGGAACTATAAAAGGCACCTTACCTCTCATTTGTAAGGTGTGCTTGAGTGTGTATTATGTGTGTTTCTCTCTTAATAAAAGTTCTAATATTTCATCTCTCTCTCTTTACAACCTAACGCCATACATATACATCAAGTCACCATCTCTTCTTCATCTTTGCTTCTATATTTGTGAAAAAGTTGTGATATTTAAGGTCCTACACTACTGTTTCATAAGCTCATTTAGATAGTATAAATCATTAACTAAACATAAAAACAAAGAAAAAAATATAAAAGAGGAAAAATCAGAACCAAAAGAACACAACACAGGTTACCTTTGCATGAGACAGGAAGCATTTGGAAGTTGCCAATAATGGAAATGGCAAGATGGACTTATACGTAGCTTGTTTACAAGCTAGGAGCTTGTAGCTGCCCATTTGGGAGCCCTTGTTTAGCTAGGGTCTCAAGTGAGTTCAATATTTCAATTTTTCTTTGATTATTAATTCAGTACTGTAGCATAGCTTATTTTCTGCTTATCTTTATTCATTTTAGCTTATTCAGTGTTCAATAGTAATAAAATTACTTCAAATCAGTAGTTTTTTTGTTGATTTTCATAGTTGTTTAAAATCCTAGTTTCACAGTCAAAGTAGCATAATTAGTACTCTTGATCATTTGTGGCTGTCACCTGTTTCTAAATGCACATTTAGGCTTAACATACCATAAAAAGTTGTATTGGATCAGGTTCAATAGTCCTAACATCCATTTGCTTTGAAAATCACAAAACAGTCACTTAAAAGGTGTGTTTGGATCAGTGAAATCCTAGGTGTTCAAGTGCTCAATTGTTGTTGTTTCTGGTTCACACAAGTCATATAGGTCCATATTGACTCAGAATAATGGTAAATACCAAGGTTATTCAGCAAAAAGTCAAAATCAAGTATAAACAGGTCTAATCATCCCTCTGTGTTGGATTAAGTGTGGCATATGCCCCAAATCCATTCACTTATGAGTGGTTTAGCTTAAATTAGTCTTATTCTAGCTTAATTAGTTCATTTCAATCAGAAAATCAATATCAAAGTTCACTTTAGTCAACTTAAGCTTGTCAAAAAAGTCAACAAGCACCCTTGTTTCAGAAATCCAAAACTTGGAGTATTTATTGTGATTTTTGTGATAAGTTTGAGGCCCTGCCCTTTTTAGAGCTTAATCTCTGTCACCTAGTCTACAAAAGCCCATAAACAGCTTATTTTAAGAATTTTTGTATAAGCTTGTGGATTAGCTTATTTTGACCTGCAGGGCAAACATATGCCCTGTGCACAGGTTTAAGACCCATTTTCCAAATAGTTTTGTGACTCACCCAGTGGGACCCACCTTTGGCTTATTGACTTTTTGGAGAGCCTAGTAGCCCCTTTTGATATATCAGTGCTTATTTTCTCCTTTTGAGCTTATTTGATACGGCTGCAAGCCCCATCAAGTTTGTCCAACTCCCTGAGCCAACAATGATTACTTAGTGTAAGATCCCAACTTCATAGCATCACCCAAGCTTCATTAATAAGCAATAAGCCCTGCTTATTGGCTTATTGTATAGCCTACCAGTCCACCTTCATAAGTCAACCCTTAATTTGGACCCCTGAGCTCTTTTGTGGACCCCACAGAGGTCCAAATCCACCCATTTCAGGCTTGTTTTGACCTAATAGCCACATAAGTGCTTATTTGAAGTTCATAGCTTATTCAGTGTGCTTATTTGTTCTAATTTGCTTATTTCTTGTTAATAATCATCTCTGCATGCTTAGTTTGCCATTTCCTTGCTTTTTCACACATTGCTTAAGTCCTAATAAGCTTTAAGCCAACTGTTTGGATATAAGGGGGTGCACACAGCTTATTTTTAAGCTAAAACAAAAGTTGTTTTGTAAAAAGTTCTTGTTTTTATCTCATTTTTATCTGTCAAAAAGAAAAACACCAAAAAACCAAACTTAAAATTAGTGATAGCTTCTATTTAATAGATTCTATCTTTTTCATTTTTTATTTCAGCTTATTAATAAGCACTTTATCATTTTCATAATTTTCTTAATTTCCTGTCACCTTTAAGTATTTATAATAATTTTCTTAGATTTTTCTTAAACAGTTTACTAATTATTAGAATTAAAAATAGTTTAAATAATTAATTAGGTAATATTAGTAATTAATTAGTTTTCTTAAATTTTAATTAACAACAGTAGGTTTTTATAATTTTCCTAGGTTTTATAAATTAGTTAAGACTTTTAGAAAATAGATTTTTAAATTCCACTGTTCATTTTCTAATTTTCTTATTTAATTTAGTTAAATTAGATTTAAATTAATAAGTAAATAATTAGTAAAATAGTCTAAATATAATTTTTAGAAACTTTTTATAATTTTTTAGGATTTCTGTGATGGTTAATTAGTTTTATAAATTTTTCTATAATTTTCTAAGTCATTTAGGTATTATTAGTAATTTAAAATAGTTTAATTAGTTTAATTAATATAATTAGTTTTTAATTAATAGAAAACTCATAAAAAGACAAAAATATTTCTTTTTATTTTTTATACTTTCTTCAAGTTCTTTTTAAGGTTTAGAAATTAGTTTTGCAAATTTTTAGGTTAATTTGTAATCTTTATCATTTTTAGTTTAATTTAAATTAGATTTAAATCACTTTTTAAATAGTTTTAATTAATTAGTTAGTATTTAAATATTAAAATAATCATTTAAATCATTTCATTTTCATTTTAAAATTTCTTTTTATTTTAAGTTTAAAAAGTTTCATTTGCACCCCCTGTAGTTTGTAATTATTCAAAACCCACTTTTCTGTCTGCAATCTGAATCCCAAATTGTGAATTTGTGAATATATCTGTATATCTGTTATTGTTAATATCATTGTGCAAATACCAAATATCAGTAGCATAATCAATTCTCAATCATCTTGGCTACTGTCCTCAGTGCCACTCATTCCTAAACCATTTTCTAAAACACCATTGCAATCTCGCTGGGACATAACGACCCGGAGATACACTATACTATCCACGGAGAATTGGAACTGAGCTGTCTTTGACTTGTTGACCTTGGTCAATAATATCTGACTGCTTTTGCCCCAATCAAAATTTGGCGCCGCTGTCGGGGAGGTTGTTGCGTGTTTTTAAAATCGTTTTAAGTTTAGTGGTTTTCAGAACCCTCCCTGTACAAATTTCACACAATTTGTAAAAAGCTTTTGTAAAAACAACAATCAAATCAAAAAGTTCATTAACACTTTTCCTGAAGTGTTAACAACACCAAAAAAATCAAAAACAACAAAACAAACTGTGAAGTTAAATTACTTCGTTTCCTTTAAGATTACAACTTGAAAAGTTGGTATAAGGTAAGTTCTGACATTAAATTGCGAACTGAAGAGGAATCCATTCTTTCCTCCCGCCAGCCTGCGAGTAATCTTAAAAGAACGATTTCGGTTAACGAATCAGTTCCAAAAATATTTCCCAAAGTTTTTTGCACACACACCCGAAAGCCCAAAAACAATTTTTCTGTTAATAAATACATAAAATCTTACCACCGCAAACCAAGGCAGAAAATCTACCAACTGGGGGTGTGGACATAATAAGTTCCCAAACTTAAGATTAAAACTTGCCTTTATATCCCTGTGAGTGGTGTACCTTTTTTAAAGAAGCCATTCACTTGTGATTATGGGATTTAAGTTCACTGTGGTTTTGCCTCGATCTTGTTTTGAAAAATTGTTTTTAGTGCATGCGCACTCGTTCACAAACAAAGCGTAAAAATCAGAAAAACGTACCCGAGTTACGTACTGTTATTGAAGAACCAAAAACCGAAATGGCCGATGGGCCACCACCACCACCTGACCCTCCCAGGGATGAGCCAGCTCCCGATCTCCGAACGATGGAGGAGTTGTGCCAGCCTACCATGCAAGGGAGGGGCGGACCTATTGCACCACTCACTATTGAGGCTACGGACTTTAGCCTCAAGCACCACATGATCCAACAAGTCCAAAATTCGTGTCAATTTCATGGATTACCGGGTGACGATGCTAACAAGCATCTTGATAAATACCTTACCGTCACCCAAAGCATGAAACAGCATGGTGTCACCGATGATGCCCTCCGGCTGTATCTCTTCCCCTATTCTCTCACCCATCATGCCACTGCATGGTTTGACCGACTCCCAAAGAATTCTATTCGTACCTTTGATGAAATGGTAACCAAGTTTCTAGCAAAATATTTTTCACCTTCCATGGTTACCAAGTTACGAAATGATATCAGCAACTTCCGGCAGCGTCCCGATGAGTCTCTATTTGAGGCTTGGGAACGTTATAAGCTAGCTATTGATCGGTGCCCTAACCACAATATGTTACAAGTTACCATCATAGATACCTTCTATAATGGTCTGACATTGAGGCACTGGGATATTCTCAATGCTGCTGCTGGTGGGACCTTTATGAAAAGACGTCCCGAAGAATGCTATGATCTAATTGAGAACATGACTGCCCACCATAACTTTTGGGATTTCTGCGGAGAGGGATGAGTCATGTAAATCAGTTATTCCTTCATCATCATCTCCTGAAATAATTGCTCTCACTAAAAAGATGGATGATATCTCTACGGCTGTGTTGAGAATGAACCAAAATATGCAAAATCAGGTTCAAAATCAACAAGTGAAAGCCGTGGCCCGAAGTTGTGAAACTTGTGGAGGCCCACATCTTTATTCCGAGTGTCCAGCTACTGTTGGTTTTCCTCAAGAGAACGTTTATGCTGCTCAAGGTTCCTACAACATGGGGGGTAATTCTTACCAACCACAAGGGGACCATAATCTCTTAAGCTATCGTTCCAACAATTTCCTCGGACCTCCCGGTTTTAACCAAAATCAAAACCGTAACTCGAATCAAAATCAGAATCGAGGAGATTTTAACCAAGGTCAAAACCCGAATTTCCAAAACCCGAACCAAAATCAAGGTCATTTTAATCAAAACAATTTTCAAAATGGCAATCAAAATCAAGGTTTTCAAGGAAATTTTCAAAGAAACAAAAATCAAGGGAATTACAATCAGAGAAATAATTTTCAAGGTAACAACAACCAAAATCAAGGGAATTTTCAAAACAACCGTGTTCAAAACTTTCCTAATCAAAATCAAAACGTTGTTCCACCCTCGTCTTCCTCCGATGAAGTGCTAAAACAATTCATGAAAGCACAAGAGGAAACGAATCGGTTACTGATCAACAAGATCTCTGAGCTTCAGAAGTCTTTAAATGATCGACCCTCGGGCCCGGGTACACTACCGAGCAACACGATCGCTAACCCGAGGGGCGATGTCAAAGCGATCACTACCCGAAGTGGGGTATCATACAATGGACCCACGATTCCCTCTACCTCTTCTTCTCCTCCTACCAAGGTAGCGGAACGTGAACCTGAGGTTACCACGGATACGGTACTTCCTACTAATAACGGAGGTACCAACAACGTCCACCCTCAAGTTGTCCCGGCCCCGACTCGTAAGTCGAAAGTTGTATTTGATCCTCCTGAAAGTTCTGATGAAATTCCGAAGAACGATCCTAAGCCTTCAATTCCATATCCTTCACGATTGAATGATCAAAAGAACCGCAAAAGTGCTAATCATCAGATGGAAAAATTTTATCAAATTTTCCAAGAGTTACACTTCGATATTAGCTTCGCGGATGCTCTTCTTCTCATGCCTAAATTTGCTTCAACAATAAAAAATCTGATAAGCAACAAAGAAAAACTCTGTGAGATGGCAAAAACTCCACTTAATGAGCGTTGCTCAGCAGTGCTCTTGAAAAAGCTTCCCGAAAAGCTTGGAGATCCCGGGAAATTTCTCATTCCTTGCATTTTCCCTGGGATGGTTGAATGCTTTGCCTTGGCCGATCTTGGTACAAGCATTAACCTTATGCCTTACACAGTCTGGAAAAGACTCTCTGTTCCTGCTCTCACTCCTACCTGCATGACTCTCGAGCTTGCAGACCGTACAATATCTCGTCCTCTCGGCATTGCCAAAGATATCTTCGTGAAAGTAGGAAAGTTCCATTTTCCGGCAGATTTCGTGATTGTTGATTTCGATGCTGACCCAAGAGTTCCTCTCATTCTCGGGAGGGGATTCTTTAGAACGGGTCATGCTCTAATCGATGTATTCGAAGAAGAAATCACTCTACGTATTGGTGGTGAAGCCATCACATTCAATCTTGATCAGACTTCAAGATACTCCTCCAACTATGACGCTGAAACGGTTAACCGAATTGACATCATTGATGTTGCGTCAGAGGAGTATTCTCAAGAAGTCCTCGGTTTCTCAGCAAGTGGCAGCGCCACTCTTTCTTCTGATCCTATCATATCCGACTCTTCCCCTTTTCTCACTCCGTTTGAGGGAAGTGACTTCCTTCTAGAAGAGGTTGAGGCTTTTCTTGCTCAGGATAGTTCAATCCCTCATGGGGTTGATGAAAACTATCTTGACCCGGAGGGGGATATTTTTCTTGTTGAAAGATTGTTAAATGACGATCCTTCACCCTCTCCATCTCCAAAAATACTTCATAAAGAGGAAGTCAAAAATGTTGAAATAACTGAAGACTTTCTCGAGGCTGAGCTCAAGGACTTGCCTCCTCATCTAGAATATGCATTTCTGGAGGGTGATGATAAATTACCCGTCATTATTGCTAAAGACTTGAAAGATGAGGAAAAGGCAGCACTCCTAAAGGTTCTTAAGTCACACAAGCAAGCAATTGCTTGGAAACTCTCCGACATTAAGGGCGTAAGCCCGGACTTTTGTACACACAAAATCTTAATGGAGGATGACTTTAAGCCAGCAGTGCAACAACAGAGAAGGGTAAATCCCAAAATCCACGAAGTTATCAAACAAGAGATTCTAAAAATTCTTGATGCGGGATTGATTTATCCTATATCTGACAGTCCTTGGGTTAGCCCAATTCATTGTGTTCCTAAAAAGGGTAGCATAACCGTTGTCACCAATGAGCAAAACGAGTTGATTCCGACTCGTTTGGTCACGGGTTGGCGAGTATGTATTGACTATCGTAAGTTGAATGAAGCCACCCGTAAAGACCATTTTCCTCTCTCTTTTATGGACCAGATGCTCGAAAGACTAGCAGGGAATGAATACTACTGTTTCCTCGATGGTTTCTCGGGTTACTTCCAAATCCCCATTGATCCACAGGATCAAGAGAAGACTACCTTCACATGCCCCTACGGAACTTTTGCTTACAGACGTATGCCTTTCGGCTTATGTAATGCACCAGGCACGTTCCAAAGGTGCATGATGTCTATCTTTTCCGACATGATCGGGAAAACCATGGAAGTATTTATGGATGACTTTTCAGTCATCGGGGATTCATTCCAGTCTTGTCTTTCCCACTTGGAGCAAATGCTTAAACGTTGCAAAGAAACGGATTTAAGTCTCAACTGGGAGAAGAGCCATTTTATGGTTAAAGAGGGCATCGTCCTCGGGCATAAAATTTCAAAGAACGGGATTGAGGTTGACAAAGCCAAAATTGATGTCATCGCTAAATTACCTCATCCCACCACCGTTAAAGGCGTTAGGAGCTTTTTGGGTCATGCGACTTCTATCGTAGGTTTATCCAAGATTTCTCTAAGATTGCCCGGCCTATGACCCATCTCCTCGAGAAGGATGCTCCTTTCATCTTCTCTCCTGAGTGCATCGAAGCTTTTGAAACATTAAAGAAAAAGCTTACCGAGGCACCGATTCTTGTTGCCCCCGATTGGGACCTCCCTTTTGAGCTTATGTGCGATGCTAGTGATTTTGCCATAGGTGCGGTTTTGGGGCAACGAAAAGCAAAATACTTTCAGCCTATACACTACGCAAGCAAAACTATGACCGAGGCTCAGAGTCATTACACCACCACTGAAAAAGAACTACTAGCTGTGGTGTATGCCTTTGAAAAATTTCGGCCATACTTAATCCTGACCAAATGCGTAGTGTATACGGATCACTCGGCTTTGAAGTACCTATTTGCAAAGCAAGATGCAAAGCCGAGGCTACTCCGTTGGGTTCTCCTCCTCCAAGAATTTGATATCATTATCCGTGATAAAAAAGGAGCCGAGAACCTTGCTGCTGATCATCTCTCACGATTAGAAAACCCTCACCAGGATGTGTCCGAGAAACAGGAAATAAATGAAACATTTTCTCTCGAGACACTCAATGCGGTTGCTTTTCGTGGTGACTCTACTACCCCATGGTTTGCCGACTTTGCAAATTACCATGCGGGTAACTTCATCGTAAAGGGGATGACGTCCCAACAGAAGAACAAATTCTTCAAAGACGTTAAACATTACTTCTGGGACGACCCCTATCTCTTCAAAATCTGTGCCGATCAAGTCATCAGGCGATGTGTATACGGACAGGAAGCCGCTGATATTCTCAAGGCTTTCCATGCTGGACCCATCGGGGGCCACCATAGTCCTAACTACACCGCCAAAAAGGTGTTTGATTCTAGTTTCTATTGGCCCACGATTTATAAGGATGCCCACGAGTTAGTCAAAGCTTGTGACGCTTGTCAGCGTCACGGGAATATTTCGCAAAAGAACGAAATGCCACAAAATGCCATTCAAGTTTGTGAAATCTTTGACGTCTGGGGCATTGATTTTATGGGGCCATTCCCATCTTCTCGTGGAAACAAATACATTCTCGTAGCTGTTGACTACTTGTCAAAATGGGTTGAGGCAAAAGCCTTACCCACCAACGATGCCTGAGTTGTTGTGAAATTTTTGAAATCCCTCTTTGCTCGTTTTGGAACTCCCCGTGCCATCATTAGTGATCGCGGTACACACTTTTGCAATGATCAATTCGCAAAGGTCATGCTTAAGTACGGTGTTACTCACCGTCTTTCTACCGCGTATCACCCACAAACAAGTGGGCATGTGGAGGTTTCAAACCGTGGTATTAAGCGGATTCTTGAGAGGACCGTAGGTGAAAACCGTGCTTCCTGGTCGGATAAACTAGATGATGCACTCTGGGCCTTCTGTACAGCTTACAAAACACCCATCGGGTGTACTCCCTACAAGCTTGTATACGGGAAGGCGTGTCATTTACCGATCGAGCTCGAGCACAAAGCCTACTGGGCCTTGAAACATGCAAACTATGATCTTCATAAAGCGGGTGATCACCGTAAGGTTCAACTCAATGAATTAAACGAACTTCATGATCAAGCCTACGAGAACTCTTTGATCTACAAAGAAAAGACAAAGAAGATTCACGACTCCAAAATTAAGAACCGCGTTTTCAACGTCGGTGACAGAGTCCTTCTTTTCAATTCGAGGTTAAAGATCTTCTCGGGGAAATTAAAAACCCGATGGACTGGACCATTCACTGTCGCTAAAGTATATCCATACGGGACTGTTGAGCTATCTCAACCCGAAGGTCCCAACTTCAAAGTGAATGGTCATCGTTTAAAACATTATTTTGGAGATGACATACCATCCATGGTTGTCCCGGATCTCCAAACTTTCCCCATGGACCAATGAATTCGGGGATCGAGTCAAGCTAGTGACTTGGTGAACAAAAATTAGCAAAATATGGGTTTTCACCCATATCTCTGACTTCTTTTTACTTTCTACCACTCTAGTGTGGGGTAGTGGCCATCCCCACCTTTTGAAAAGTAAATATGTATATAAGTTTCAAGTCAAAAAAAAAAAAAAAAAAAAGAAAAAAAAAAGTGTTTAAATGTACAGATAAATAAAGTAAAAAATAAAAACGATAATTCCACAGTTAGTTTCGAATATTAGCTTCACAGAGTCGGCATATTAGCCGGGACTTTGAATATTGAGGACAATATTCAATTCTAGTGTGTGTGGGGGGGGGGGGGGATTCTTGCGAATTTTATCACAAAATACTTTCTAAGTAACCCCATTTTGGCCTAATTTTTTTTTAAAAAAATTTTCACTTTTTTTCAAAATTTTTGTAGTTATCAGTCCGCCATGTCTAAATGACAAAAGGTTTGGCTAATCCAGGAGCAAACGGCTCTTGGTAAAGATATCTCAAATCCGTTGATGGCTTGCAATTTGCCCAAAATTGTACGGTAAATCAACTCGCCATATCCCATAAAGTGAATGAGTTGGCTAGCCCGCAAGATTAAAACTTTGAGAAAAACAAATTTTGTCCTTGAACTTCTCATATATGGCAGGATTGGTCCTTGGTTGCAAGTTTGGTGAAATTACATATTTGGTCCCTGAAGTTTGAAGGATTGGCAGATTCAGTCCCTTGGTGTGAAATTTTAGAAAAACTCATTTATGGTCCTTACACTATTCATACTTAGCCTATTTTATCCTTGGACTAAGTTTTGAAAAATAACAAATCACATCCCTCAAAAATTCAGAATTACAAAAATGGTCCTTGTGATAATTTAAACCAAACCGGACCCTAAGTTATTATCCCATCCAAACCCAAGTCCAAACCAAACACCAAAGCCCACTCCCTCTCTTTTGGCCCAAACACCACACCAGCCCAAACACCCTTTGTAATATTATCAGGGTCAATGTTTGACCCTGAGGTCAAACGAGTCAAACAAACACCACCCCCTTTCCCCCCAACTTGCACCATCATATCACCACCCCCCCCCCCCCCCACCATCACTGTCCCATCTCCACCGCCCATACCACTCATACCATCCCAATTGCACCTAACAGGACAAAGTACATTTAATGCACCCCTCTCCAACACACGTAACAGAGCAATTGGACTCCACCAATTTTGGCGCCAAAATCAGATAAACGGCCAAGATTGAAATTTAGACATCCAAGGGTCAAGATTGCAAGTGGGAAATTCTCAGAGGTCATCACAAACCCTAATGGAGGGCTATATAAGAGAGAAGATTGCAAGGAGTTGGAGTGTTAGTCATTTAGCTTAATTTTTAGGTCGTATAATTGTAATTTCAAATTCTAGTTACTATTGTTATTCAAAGAAGCTTGTACTTTGTTTTAGTGTTGTAACTTCAGCTTTTCTTAATCAAATTTCCAAGTTTTAGTCAATCTTTCAGTTTCAATATTTAAATTTGCAAATTCCTTTTTGAGCTTTATTATGGTCTAAATTGGTATCTACTGTTTCATAAGCTCATTTAGATAGTATAAATCATTAACTAAACATAAAAACAAAGAAAAAAAATATAAAAGAGGAAAAATCAGAACCAAAAGAACACAACACAGGTTACCTTTGCATGAGACAGGAAGCATTTGGAAGTTGCCAGTAATGGAAATGACAAGATGGACTTATACCTAGCTTGTTTACAAGCTAGGAGCTTGTAGCTGCCCATTTGGGAGCCCTTGTTTAGCTAGGGTCTCAAGTGAGTTCAATATTTCAATTTTTCTTTGATTATTAATTCAGTACTGTAGCATAGCTTATTTTCTGCTTATCTTTGTTCATTTTAGCTTATTCAGTGTTCAATAGTAATAATATTACTTAAAATAGTAGTTTGTTTGTTGATTTTCATAGTTGTTTAAAATCCTAGTTTCACAGTCAAAGTAGCATAATTAGTACTCTTGATCATTTGTGGTTGTCACCTGTTTCTAAATGCTCATTTCGGCTTAACATACCATAAAAAGTTGTATTGGATCAGGTTCAATAGTCCTAACATCCATCTGCTTTGAAAATCACAAAATAGTCACTTAAAAGGTGTGTTTGGATCAGTGAAATCCTAGGTGTTCAAGTGCTCAATTGTTGTTGTTTCTGGTTCACACAAGTCACATAGGTCCATATTGACTCAGAATGATCATAAATACCAAGGCTTATTCAGCAAAAAGTCAAAATCAAGTATAAACAGGTCTAATCATCCCTCTGTGTTGGATTAAGTGTGGCATATGCCCCAAATCCTTTCACTTATGAGTGGTTTAGCTTAAATTAGTCTTATTCTAGCTTAATTAGTCCATTTCAATCAGAAAATCAAGATCAAAGTTCACTTTAGTCAACTTAAGCTTGTTATTCAAAAAAGTCAAAAAGCACCTTTGTTTCAGAAATCCAAAACTTGGAGTATTTATTGTGATTTTTGTGATAAGTTTGAGGCCCTGTCCTTTTTAGAGCTTAATCTCTGTCACCTAGTCTACAAAAGCCCATAAACAGCTTATTTTTAGAATTTTTGTATAAGCTTGTGGATTAGCTTATTTTGACCTGCAGGGCAAACATATGCCCTGTGCACAGGTTTAAGACCCATTTTCCAAATAGTTTTGTGCTCACCCAGTGGGACCCACCTTTGGCTTATTGGCTTTTTGGAGAGCCTAGTAGCCCCTTTTGATATATCAGTGCTTATTTTCTCCTTTTGAGCTTATTTGATAGGGCTGCAAGCCCCATCAAGTTTGTCCAACTCCTTGAGCCAACACTGATTACTCAGTGTAAGATCCCAACTTCATAGCATCACCCAAGCTTCATTAATAAGCAATAAGCCCTGCTTATTGGCTTGTTGTATAGCCTACCAGTCCACCTTCATAAGTCAACCCTTAATTTGGACCCCTGAGCTCTTTTGTGGACCCCACAGAGGTCCAAATCCACCCATTTCAGGCTTGTTTTGGCCTAATAGCCACATAAGTGCTTATTTGAAGTTCATAGCTTATTCAGTGTGCTTATTTGTTCTAATTTGCTTATTTCTTGTTAATAATCATCTCTGCATGCTTAGTTTGCCATTTCCTTGCTTTTTCACACATTGCTTAAGTCCTAATAAGCTTTAAGCCAACTGTTTGGATATAAGGGGGTGCACACAGCTTATTTTTAAGCTAAAACAAAAGTTGTTTTGTAAAAAGTTCTTGTTTTTATCTCATTTTTATCTGTCAAAAAGAAAAACACCAAAAAACCAAACTTAAAATTAGTGATAGCTTCTATTTAATAGATTCTATCGTTTTCATTTTTTATTTCAGCTTATTAATAAGCACTTTATCATTTTCATAATTTTCTTAATTTCCTGTCACCTTTAAGTATTTATAATAATTTTCTTAGATTTTTCTTAAACAGTTTACTAATTATTAGAATTAAAAATAGTTTAAATAATTAATTAGTTAATATTAGTAATTAATTAGTTTTCTTAAATTTTAATTAACAACAGTAGGTTTTTATAATTTTCCTAGGTTTTATAAATTAGTTAAGACTTTTAGAAAATAGATTTTTAAATTCCACTGTTCATTTTCTAATTTTCTTATTTAATTTAGTTAAATTAGATTTAAATTAATTAATAAGTAAATAATTAGTAAAATAGTCTAAATATAATTTTTAGAAACTTTTTATAATTTTTTAGGATTCCTGTGATGGTTAATTAGTTTTATAAATTTTTCTATAATTTTCTAAGTCATTTAGGTATTATTAGTAATTTAAAATAATTTAATTAGTTTAATTAATATAATTAGTTTTTAATTAATAGAAAACTCATAAAAAGACAAAAATATTTCTTTTTATTTTTTATACTTTCTTCAAGTTCGTTTTAAGGTTTAGAAATTAGTTTTGCAAATTTTTAGGTTAATTTGTAATCTTTATCATTTTTAGTTTAATTTAAATTAGATTTAAATCACTTTTTAAATAGTTTTAATTAATTAATTAGTATTTAAATATTAAAATAATCATTTAAATCATTTCATTTTCATTTTAAATTTTCTTTTTATTTTAAGTTTAAAAAGTTTCACTTGCACCCCCTGTAGTTTGTAATTGTTCAAAACCCACTTTTCTGTCTGCAATCTGAATCCCAAATTGTGATTTGTGAATATATCTGTATATCTGTTATTGTTAATATCATTGTGCAAATACCAGATATCAGTAGCATAATCAATTCTCAATCATCTTGGCTACTGTCCTCAGTGCCATCATTCTTAAACCATTTTCTAAAACACCATTGCAATCTCGCTGGGACATAACGACCCGGGGATACACTATACTATCCACGGAGAATTGGAACTGAGCTGTCTTTGACTTGTTGACCTTGGTTAATAATATCTGGCTGCTTTTGCCCCAATCACTTGTGAATAATACCGGAACCACATGGAAGACACTTTAACCAATGTGAGCTTGTTTGTTAAAATTTTCTATTAAAAATGGTTTAATACAGATATCTTCAGTTTTATTACTTAATATTTTCAGTCATTTTTCTCTATTAAGTCTCAAACAAACAGTTTTCATATGACTTAATGAAGTCAGTTTTTTTAATATTAAATCAATTAAGTCGAATTCAAACACCACCTAAACTTATTTAGGTCACGTTATGCGAGTCGAAAAACATTATTATTATTATTATTATTATTATTATTATTATTATTATTATTATTATTATTATTATTATTATTATTATTATTTTGCAAATGTGAATTATATTAATATCAAAACACTTTACATCCAGAAGATAAACAACTGATTATGGACATAACCCATATCAGATACAAAAGAAACAACGTGATACATTCTATCATAACCAATATCAGACAACTAACAACTGATGTCTGACATCATTATCCTCTGCTACATAACCAAAATAGAGGAACCACCAACTCAGTCATCATTCTTCTCTTGTATCCATTTTCAAACACTTAATTCACATTATTGCACCTACCATCTATCTATATTTCCATTCTTCATTCCACTTAACCACTTAACATGCCACCACAGTAGCCTAAGTGGAGATGAAGAATGGCATCACTAGGAACCTTACCCATCCATAGAGGGGCTCTGCCAAAGTAACCTATATTTCCCTCTCAAAGAAGGGCTTCAGTTAAACCCTGTAAAATTCGACCTAGGGTTTCCCCACAAGTTCTCCCAAAAGTCTCTCTAAAATTCTCCTCTAATTACACGAAAATAAGAAAACTATATATAGATTTTGTGGGCTGACGGCGTCACATGTTGAGTCTGACGCCGTCTACTCGCCGCTAAAGAAATCCTCGTATTGCCTAGATCCAAATTTGACGCCGTCATGTATTAATCTTCTCATGGCCGTCAAGAGCAAATTAAACGTGACGGCCTTGGTGACGTCGTCACATGTTAAATTCCAAAAACATTCTGGCGCGTCTCGTTATACCTTTTTATCCACCTCTTTGCCATAACGTGACGCCGTCACATGCAATATGTGACGCTGTCAGGTACAAATTCCAGCTTGATTTGGAGACTTTGTTGTTCTCTTCACTTTTTGCTCCAAAAATGTCCAAAATGCTTCATTTTCCAGATTTCTCCTCCAAAGTACCTAAAATGACAAAAAGAACGATTTAGGGCAATATTTGATCAAATAATCTCGACTTCGGGCTTAAATGACCCCCTAAAAGCGGTACATTTTTCGTCTCATCAATCACATAGCACATAATGATTCAGAGTTGCATAGTGTAAACAAAAGTTTAAAATTTTGCCTAAAAATGGGTGTATGAACAGTAACATACAATTACTTCATGTTTAGTGTTAGTTAATAATTGGGGTTTTCTCAGGATATTACATTTTGCATCCAAAATGGTATTGAAATTCAGGGCATCTACTCACATTTCTAGCCATCATAAGAGTGAAACATTCCATGACCAAAGTGAACAAATATGGTGACATTGGATCATCTTGTCTCAAACCCCTACCATATTTAAAGAATCCACAGTTCTCTCCATTCACATTTATAGTAAAACTTGTAGTCTTCACACATACCATTACCCACTGAACCATCCTCTCATGGAACTCAAACTTACCAAAAATCTCCAAAAAGTTCCAATTGACAGTATCATAAGCTTTTTGCATGTCTATCTTGAATGAAACTCTTTTAGGACCCCCCCCCCCCCCCCCCCCAATTTCTGTCATACCATTTCAAAAGTTTTTGAGTCAATAAAATGTTATCCTGAATTTGTCTACCAGCTACAAATGCACTTTGATTAAGGCTAACCAGTTTACTCAAAACCTTTTTGATCCTTCCAGTGATAATTTTGCTAATACATTTATAAACCACATTGCAACATGCAATGGGTCTATAACAAGTGACTTTTATAGGGCTTTGAATCTTAGGAATGAGAGAAATGACTGTAGAATTAATGTCAGTTAAGAGTTTACCAGTGTGAAAGAATTCCTTTACTGCATTGCATAGATCATCACCCACTATGCTCTAGGCTTTCTTGAAAAAAACTGTTGTGAAACCATCTGGCCAGGTGCCTTGCTATCACCAATTCCAAACAAAGCATCTTTAATCTCTTTATTAGTAACTTCACTCATCATCTGACTAGCTTTCTCATTGGTTAGCTTTGTAGAAAATAATGAATCAGGCTCCTCAATGTCTTGCACAGGATTACTATTACCAAAGAAGTTCTGAAAATGGGCAACAAACTGCTCTGCAACTTCATTACCTTCAAACAAATTACCATTCACATTCTGAACACTCACAATTCTATTCCTTTGATACTTGCTTTTCAAGGATTTGTGAAAAAATGCATTATTTCTATCACCCAAACTTAGCCAGTTGATTTTGCTTTTCTGAAATAAGAACTTTTCTTCATCATCAATAGCTATAGAATACTCTTGAATTAATTTTTCCTCAATGGCTCTCGTACTTTTATCATAAGGGTCTTTATCAATGAAGCCTTGCACCTCTTTTAACTTCTTCCTAAGATTCTCCACATTCTCAAACAAATTTCAGTTCCTCCAATTAAGCTTCTTCAAAGGTCAGGTTTCGAGTTTCGAGTGAGAGTTTTAACCTTATTTGAATTTAAATTTAACCCAAAATTTTCACATCTTTTATAAAAAAAATACCCGCCATTTAAAACTTTATGTTATAATTTGGCATATTCAAGTTAATCTGTACCTGTACCACGTACCAACGTATCAAGACTTGCTTAACTCGACCCAAATAAAGCTTATCCAGGTCAGGTCTACTTATAAAGTTATATGTCAAATGATAACTTTAAATACGGATATAACATTAAACGAACTAATTTTTTTTTTTTTTTTTTTTTTTTTTTTTTTTTTTTTTTTTCTTGTCATCTCTAAAACACAACCAATATAAATTTTGCTCTCGAATCTAGTTTGCTCATCACTTGTGTTTACCAAATATAAGTTTTGCATTTAAAACCCAAACAACTCAAATGCTTTATTTTAGGCAGCAAAATAGAAATGGAATAGAGAGCAAAAAGGATGGCGAGCAAACTTACATATGTCACGAGCAAAACGGCATGAAAATGACATAACTAGCAAACTTGTTTTACTTACTATATTCTACGGACTATTTGATAACACAAACTTCTAAAGTTGCTTGCAATTGATGAAATGATTTTCAATGCGTCCATTCTATAAATTTTCGCACGTTTTTAAGTTTATGACTGGATCAAAAAGCAGTAGTAACTTTGTTGAAAAAAAACACCCAAGTAAAAAGAAGAATCCAACTAGTCAATTTACTTGTCAGTCAACAGTCTTCCCACACCTTCCAAATACTTTTCCAAAACACATCTTCTTCCTCTTTCTCAAGAAAAAAAACACATCTTCCTTCATTTCCCAACTCCCCCAAATCCCAAACCCCCCACCAAAAATGGACACCAACTCCACCTTAGAATCCGAAACACCAAACTCCATAACCCACACATCAACCCACACCCTCTACTCAACCGCAATTTCACCCTCCCCCTCCCCCTCCCCCTCCCCCTCCCACCACATCGCCACCGGCACATTCATCGAACAACACACCAACCACATCAACATCTTATCATTCAACCCACACTCATTGACCATCACACCTAACCCGAGTTTATCATTCACTCATCCTTACCCACCTACCAAACTCATGTTCCATCCCAGCTGTGTGCCTAGTAATCTGCTCGCTTCGTCTGGGGACTTTCTGAGGGTTTATGATGTGGGAGAGAATAGTACGGAGTTGGTGTCTGTGTTTAATAATAGTAAGACTAGTGAGTTTTGTGCTCCTTTGACGTCTTTTGATTGGAATGAGGTATGGTACTAGGAACATATATATGTTGTTGTTGCAAGTACTAGTTTTTTGTTTTGGTTTATACGAGTGTAAAATGACGTAAAAGCTAAATGCTTCTTTTATTAATAGGAGCGCGTTTAGAAAAAGTCCAAAAGCTAAGAGGCTGTTTAGTTGGTGAAAAAATTCCTATTTTTCCAGGAAAATTTTCAAATGATAAAGAGAAAAAATGAAAATCCGTTTGGTTACACTATTTTCCAACAATTTTCAAAAAATGTAAAATTCCAATTCCCTAAATTTTAACTAAAGATATGAAAAGCCTATTTTACTCTTTTCACTTTTTTCATTCTCTAGGAATTTAGAAACAAAAAAACAGGAAAATTTTTCACCAACTAAACGGCCCTAAGCGCTCGTGATCAGACAAGCATTATATTCTAAGTGTTTTAAATGCATAAGCCCATATTGAGTGTTTGGATTAGCTTATGTTTAGCAACCCAATAAACTTCAAGTGTTTGATCTAGTTTAGGTTGTTAAATGACCAAAATGAACATGGGTTGAAAAATATGAATGTTAAATTAGATATAATTGAGGGTAAAATTGTAATTTGTAACGGAACGTGTTATATAAGCCCAACCCTCCTAAAAACGACACAATTTTGTGGCTTATCAAAACCTCCTCCTCCTTATATAAGCTCATATGCCCACTTATATAAGCTTAGCCTAACACCCCCTAAGCTAAGATTTGTTTTTTACAACGAGCATTTCAGTGTTTAGAATATAATGCTTGTTTGGCAACGAGCGTTTAGCTTTTGGATCTGGTTTAAATGCTCCTGTTTGAAACGCTGATAAAGAAATGTTCACTGTTAGTGCTTAGCTTTTACTTTAGTTTAGTTTATAACTAGAGCTACAACTATGTTACCAAACACTATTATAAAACAATCAAGCCTACTAACTGCTACACCTTTTAGTTTTATGTTTGAAAACTCCCTCCGTCCCAAAATGAGTATATTCACCATTTGACATTCCTCCATCTCAAAAATACAGTTTTTGATTGGTTGAAATTTGAAGTAGACTATTATTTTGGTACAAACCAAGGTAGACGATAATATTGGGACGGAGAGGGCATGATAATATTACCCTATATCATATGCTTAGCCTCATATTAGTTTAGTTTAGGTTTGGTTAGCTATTAAGGTTTTGTATGTAATCTGTATGTAAGCTTGTGTATGTTGAAAGTTTTATTAATCAAGTTAATAAAATTCATAGTTTCTCTTTGGTTTCAACAGGTAGAACCTAGGCGTATTGGTACTGCGAGTATTGATACTACATGTACTATATGGGATGTGGAAAAGGGTGTAGTGGAGACGCAGCTGATAGCGCATGATAAGGAAGTGAATGATATTGCGTGGGGTGAAGCGGGAGTATTTGCTTCGGTTTCGGCTGATGGGAGTGTCAGGGTGTTTGATTTACGCGATAAGGAACATTCGACTATTATTTATGAAAGTCCGACGGATACACCATTGTTGAGATTGGCTTGGAATAAACAGGATTTGAGGTATATGGCTACTATTTTGATGGATAGTAATAAGATTGTGATTTTAGATATTAGGTCACCGACTTTGCCTGTTGCGGAGTTGGAGAGACATAAGGGAAGTGTTAACGCGATTGCTTGGGCGCCTATGAGTTCTCAGCATATTTGTTCGGGTGGTGATGATTCGCAGGCGTTGATATGGGAGTTGCCTGCTGTAGTGGGGTCGAATGGGATTGGGATTGATCCTTTGTCGATGTATACCGCTGGGGCTGAGATTAATCAGGTTCAATGGTCGGCTTCGATGCCTGATTGGATTGCTATTGCTTTTGATAATAAGCTGCAGCTTCTGAAAGTTTAAGGTAGTATATAGTTTGTGTATTTATTTGATGCAATATATATAGTTGAATTTGGTGATATTAAGTTTAGCAGGAGTGCAGAACATCCATGAAACAACATATATAACTTTTATTTTTCTAATATGTTCAATAAATTTGTTGGAGTAGAAAGCTAGTTTTCTTTCCTTCTTCTTATGGCTTGTTAAAACTGTAAGATTTGAGGTGCACACATTGTGATTTAAATGGAACAACATAGGTGTTTTGTTGCTGATTCTTTAAAATTTGTTATGTTCTTGTAAATTGTAATGCTTCAACTGTAACACCGCCCCCTGACAGAGTATTACTTATCTGTGTCTTACCATAAACTTCCGAAAATACTGCACAAAGTACCTTATAATATGAGGTAGCGCGTTTTCTTCCAGGCTCCAAGAATCAATAAATATTTTATCACCACATGATCTGTGTGGTGTGGGGCTTACCACCTAGTGATGTACAAATCATTGGGCAAACTGCAAGAAAATGTAATTTGTAACTTCATTTTTACCATTTAGTGATGTACTACTTTTAACCGTTTATTGCAACTTGCTTGCTATTGTTTAATGCATTTACATGTTTAATGGTGGTGTTGTCATAAATCTACCATTTATGACGAAGCGCCATCAGAAACTCAAATCTTCATTTCATAGGTTCACCACGTGTTCAAAACTCTGCTTTCTCAGTATGCAGATATTAGACGTTAATTTTTTATTTTATTTTATTTTTTATTTTATTATTATTTTATTTTTTCCTTTTTCTTACATTGCCTATGTTTATGAAAGTTGTGTGCATAGTTTATTACTCTGCAGTCACATGCCTAGAAATCTTCTAATGTATTTATTGTTTTCTTGATAAAATCGTAATGATTAATATGAGAAGACAACAGTGTCCTATTATGCTGTTTGATATATAGTTGGCATATATCTTGCATTTGTTTTTCGTTGTTACATGAAAATTGCAGACCATGCGAATAGCTTTAACCAAGTATTTGACTGTAGGTAAAGGTTAAATGGCAACCAGTAATGAAAAAATAAGAGATTGGTTGTGAATCCAAATTAGTGTCAGCAGTTCATGTGGTCTTGAGGGTAAATATGGAATTTTAGTTTGTGAAATATTACTAAGTTATTGAGCTGGAAACTTGCATTGCTTCAGAACTTTAACAATCAGGATATAAAGAATTATCTGGGCAATGGTTCGTTCCATAGGTATCATTAAAGGTTGCCACTTAGGCATTGATAAAATACGAATTGAGTTCAGCGAGTTGAATTAGAACTATCACATCTCGTACGCGTTCTTAGCAGCCGCGTTGAATTTGATTGATTGGAAATTCATCTGGTAAACTTGTATGTGTCCTTACCAGAATTAGGCATGACATAATTCGATGTAATTGCAGGTGCCCAGTTTAGTTGATGCCTAATTATTTTAAAAGTCAAACTTCTAAGGTCTATTTGAGATAGTCTAACTTGTACAACAGCGAACACTAGAAGAGGTCACATTACCATATTTCTGGCCTTCTTTTAGTCTTTGGGTGTCTGTGTAATTCGTTTCACACTGTAATTCTCCTTTTATGGATATCTTTTGTAGGACTTTTTAAGACAAATTACATGTAAATACACTTTCTAATGAAAAAAAATAATAATAATAATAAAAAAAAAAAAAAAAAAAAAAAAAAAACCCTCAACAGATTTAGACTTTAAGATTAATGGCTGCAACTTCTGAAAGTCTGAGGTAGATTATATGTCCCATGGATGTAGTTTTTGTATTTAAATAATGCTTTTTATCGATAATTAAATTTGAATGTATTAAGTTTTGCAGAAAATATGTAAGTTGTGTTATTCTAGTATGTTCAATAGATTTGTTTCGAGTAGAAAGCTACTTTTTTTTAGCATGGGAAGTTATTAGTAGATTTGAGGTGTAGACATTGTAATTTGACTGGAATATGTAAGGTATTTTGATGCTAAATCCTATTTACTTATGCTAAGTTATTGTGATGCTTCAACTGCTATTTGTTGCATCACACAGTAGTTATATTAAAGTAAGTTTTACAGGTTGTATTCTGATAAGAAATGGTAAATCTTTTGCATTCAGTGATTAAAAGGGGAATGTTGCATGTATGGGTGAAAATTGGAGAGTACATTGCTTTTCTTGTAGCTGGTCCTATATAACTTGTCATACAGATATATACCAATGCATTGCTTCAAAATCAATGTCTGTTCAAACATTTTGTATGCAGAGTTGAACTAGAAACTTCATTAACATCAATGGTTCATCAATGAATGCACTTCAATTTGTTTCACGAAGCAAACGATGCAAAGTTTACGGTGAACTGAAACCACCCGTTCTTTTACCAAACCTGTCATCTTACACGTTTATTTACCTGAAATTTCCTGCGTTACCTATGTTTATGCAAGTTTGTGTGCATTGTTTATTATTCCATGAACCATATGCAGCACATTAACTGAAACGAGCCCATTGTATTTGTTGGTAGTTGATTAAGTCATAATGGTCAGTATGACTAGACAACTTACATGATAGGATATGGAATGTAAGTTATTATCTTACATTTGTTTTCCCATGTCACATGGAAATTGCAGACTGACGATCAGCATCAAGAAAGTGTTTGACTGTATACTCGTGTGAAATAGCACTCATTAGATTCTTATAAACCATCTTCACAGGTAGCTATATATATTCACCTTGAGAAATGGAAACTTATTAAGCTAGACACTTGAATTGCTACAGAACTTGACCACTTAGGGTAAAAATTTTAAGCTGGGCAATAGTTCCTACTTCTTAGTAACGTGCTTTGATGCCTTATCCATGACATTTTTGGGCTGAAACTTAAGCATTGATGAAACACAAATTGCGTTCACCAAAATGTATTTGAGGAAATCATAGTTTGTCAAGTTGGACTTTTTGTGATCTTTGCAGCCAAATTGAACTTGATTGATTGAAAATTCTCTTTTTTGTGTCCTTACCAGAGTTAGGCATGACAGAATTCTCAATTCTATGTAATTGTCGATGCTGAATTAAGCGATTTGCCTAATTACTTCAAAAGTCAAACTTTAAAGTCCTGATTGATTGACAATTCTCTTTTTTTGTGTCCTTACCAGAGTTAGGCATGACATAATTCTCAATTCTATGTAACTGTCGATGCTGAATTAAGCGATTTGCCTAATTACTTCAAAAGTCAAACTTTAAAGTCCTTTTCAAAATAGTGAAAACCTTATTCAACAAGTGAACATTAGAAGAGGTCACGCTACCAACCATATCGGGTGTAACAAAGACAAACAGACGTCTTCATCTTCCCTTCCATCTCAGTTTCTCTTTCATAGACTACTTCCTGACCAGCTTAATGAAATAAGGCGACCCACACCACAAAAAACATACATCATAAAAATATTTTTTTTTATTAAATACTCACACACACACATGAACACACAAGTCGGTCGTATACACAACCCACTTCTCATTTTCTTGGCTAGGCGACCGAGTTGTGTCCAATGTTAGGACACATTATAAAAGTGATGATCATTCTGTTTTTAAGAACCTTGTGATTGACTTTGTAATAGAATATTGGCTAATGACTTTGAAAATGTATTAAACTTGTCATTTTTTGTTGTTATGTATGGCCTTCTTCTTAAAACACAAACCTTTTGAATTTCATCCATTGTGTGTATTCTGTGACCATTTTATCCTTACTTTTTTCAAATTTCGAAGGGTAAAATAGTTATTTTACATGAACAAAACGGTCACAAAATACACACAATAAACGAAATGCAAAAGGTTTGTGTTTTAATAATAAAAAATGCTACACATAACAACAAAAATTGACAAGTTAAATACATTTTCAAGTCATTAGCCCTAGAATATTACGAGGCTTATAGACTTTGTATAAGACTAGTAAACTAATATGGTCCATGTTATGTCTTATAAGGATCCATAAACACTAGTCCAAGTCCATAGAAGTAAACCAAGCCCATCAAAGCCCATAGGCTTCCATCCTTAAATCCTTTTGTATTTAAACGCCTGGTGTCTCATTTGATGTGTGTGTCATATATGAGTTGATTATGCAGTAACAAAGTTACATACATTCTCTTATGTGCTTTCACCACCTCTTTCTCTCTCTAGCTTTCTTTATTTTTAAACGCCTAATAAATCTACGTTAGTGTGAATGATTCAACTATGTTAGAAACCTAACAAGTGGTATCAAAAGCCTAATGGTGATTTAGAAGTGTTTTGTGTTTTAAATTTCAAGTCTTGAATTTTTTGAAATCTACTGATTTTGCACTCTTGTTACACACGTTCTATCAAGCCCATTTTAGCGCTAAGTATAAAACCGGCTACTAAGTTCATCATTGTGCACTTAACCATTTGTTAGTCATTTGTTCAGCGACCTTATGATAGTTTTATTGTGATTCCTATGTGATAGCAGTTCAATCATCATGTTCCAATATACTATGGATCATATTTCGATATCTTAATGTGTCATATTTGAAGGCAAGTATGCCAATAATTGTTTATAAGTGATACGATACCGTTCTCGATAGAAGAATTTCACCATCACAACCAAATATTTGACCTTGTGCGGTTGTGCCACTAAAGTATTAATGTACCGTGTACGTTTAATATACACAAAAATACCATCCAAAATCCAAACTGGCATTATTAAGTGGATTCTTATCTACTTATTTCGTCCTTCTATACGTAGACAAAGCTAGGAATCTAAAACTTCGTTCACAAGGTGCTGTTTGTTTATTAAGAGGTTCTGAATCTGATTTGCACATCTGAATCTGAATAAGCGGTAGAAAAGTCTGAATCTGATTTTCATCTTAATCTGAATAAGTGATTGAGAAATCTGAATTTGACTTAAATAATACTGTTTGTTTTTGTAAAAATATCTAGATGTGTTAAACTATCCGTTTTTACAATTTAAATGTAAAACGATTGCATTCGCACAAAAAGTAAACTCTATTAAATATATATAAAAAAACAAATTTTATTATATAATCAATTTAAAGTTAAAAGTATTTTAAACAAAATGTGCAATCTAATGTTTATTTGAAAAAAATAAATGTGTCGGAGTTCAGCATGAGCTTTTTAAAACGATTAACTAAATGGGTCACGTTATTGTTAAGATATATGAGTCCAAAACCGAAACTTTCAATTTGAACAAAATATAAATTGTCACATACATTTTTTATCTAATAAAATATATGCAATGATTCTATTTATTATTTTTAATACGAAAGGAAAAAGTGAAACAAGACAAAAAACAAAGAAATGAAATGAAAAAAAAAAAAAAAAAAAAAAAAGTATAATAAAATAGAAAATAAATAAAAACAAAAATAAGTAAGAAAAAATTAAGAATAAAAAAAAGACATTAAGACCCCCTTCACATCTAGTTCAGTAAGATGTTTATGCCTCTTACTGCCTCGTATTGATGAGGAAAAAACAAACACTCTTAACACTGGTTACCTTTTTACCGTCTCTGAATGACATGAAAAAAAAAAAAAAAAAAAAAAAAAAAAAAAAAAACTCTTAATGACCCAAATGTCTGACCGCGTCTGAATAAGTCAGATTAAGATGCTGTTAAGAGGCATTTTTGGAAAAACAAAAACCCACCTTAGACTTTATTTTCATCAGAAATGCACCCCTATTTTTAAAGAGGAATTGCATATATATTTTTTTTAAATTTAAAATTGCGTATAAATCCAACTTAAACTTATAATTCCATATATATTATTTCAAAAGCTCAAAAATTATATATATATATATATATATATATATATATATATATATATATATATATATATATATATATATATATATATATATATATATATATATAACTTAAACTAACACTTGTATATATGTCATCTCTAAACCTTCGTGATTGTATATATATCCTTTCTAAACCTTTAATTTGTCATATATATATAAGAAACTAGCTATTTAACATAATGTTAAACTATAAATTATGTTAATTATAAATTTTATAATAGCAACAACAACATTTGTTTCAAGGGTGCGATGTAATGAATTAGATGACTAAAAATAAGATATCAAGACAATATTGAGCATTAGAAAAAAATCACCTTATCTCAATACATTAAATAAACTCTCATAATATATATCATGATTGTTATATATGTATAATACATAAAGTATGTTTATAATGAAAGTGTATATATATAATACATAAAGTATATTTATAACAAGTTTATAGATAAAGAAAAAGTAATTTAAAGAAATATTCTTTTTATAATTAAACTATCATGTATCTTAAAGATGTGAATTTATATTTAATACTCATTTGGTATATGACATATTTTGAGGTTTGGGAATGATATATATGCAACTATAAGTTTAACTTAGATATATATGTAACTTTTGAGCATGTGGGGGTGATATATATACAATTATAATTTTGTGTCGGATTATATATGCAATTTTAGGCATTTGGAGGGATATATACGTAAGGCAAAAGTTCAATTTATATCACATATTTCTCATAGATCCAAGAATCAATCCTCACCACTTTTTTTTTTTTTTTTTTTTTTTTTTTTTTTTTTTTTAAAAAAAAAAAAACAAAAAGAAAATAAACTTTCACGTTTTTTTAAAATTAAATATCTCGCAAACCGTTAATCATTACGCGAAAAAAATTATATCATCGCGACGAGAATTAAATTATCTTTGTATAAATATGCATTTCTATATACTTTCGACGAGTTTTTTTTTTTTTTTTTTTTTTTTTTTTTTTTTTCAAAATTTTCGCTTAGAAAAATTATACGTGATTTGTAAAAATCACACGTGATTTGATTTTTATGAATCATTTGATTTTTACAAATCACATGTGATTTTTCTAGGCGAAAATTTTGAAAAAAACAATTCATCGAAAGTATAAAGAAGTGCATATCTATAGATAGATAATTTAATTCTCGTCGCGATGGTGTATTTTTTATAGCTTGAAGATTTATAGTTTGTAAGATATGTTGATTAATTCTTTGGATTTATGACAAATATGAAATATATATTGATCTCAACTCATATACGCAATTCTCCCTATTTTTTGAACTCGTTATATGGGAAGAGATTTATTGAGAAAAAAATTGAAATTATAAGAATGAGAAGAAACTTTAGCCACACATTTCAATTTTTAAAGGAAAATTGATCTATTTTTTAAGTGCATCTCAAATTTACGATTGCCGTTTTTTCTTATCCTTTTCATTGTAAATTTGTTTCTCATTTGATCCTAAGTAATCGTTATATTACATTTCTATAAATATGCATTCCCTTATCAACTCATATCATCGTATGCTTATTACTTAGTAGTACATCATAATTCTCATTCTTTTTCAAAGACACCATGAACACCCTAACCAAGATCTTTATAACCCTCACCATGTTCATGACCTTAGTCATAACTCTTTCTTCCACACCAACTCAAGAAACAACTTTCGGTGTCAATGACAATGAAGAAGACATGTTAGTGTCTGATTCTCGGTCTTGGGTTAGTCGGTTTCTTGCCCAACAACCGAGGGGCTTAATGAAATGCAACATAAACCCTAGACTTTGTCGCGCAAAGGGTAGCCCTGGACCTGATTGCTGCAAAAAGAAATGTGTTAACGTGAAGACGGATAAACAAAACTGTGGACTTTGTGGGAAGAACTGCAAGCATATGGAGATTTGTTGCAGAGGATCGTGTGTGAACCCAATGGTGAACAAGCGTCATTGTGGAGGATGCAACTATGTATGCAAGAGGGGGGATACTTGTGTGCATGGGATGTGCAGCTACGCGTAAAGAGATGTTCTAAAACTAGTAAATGAGTTCTATTCCAAGTATATATATAATGAATAACTGTTAGATTAAATATTTTATATTCGTATATACTTATTGTTATAAAGTATGATTGAAACATAAACTAGCAAGCTATGAAGCTAGCTTGTGCTTGATACCTTGCCGATGGGTACGTGTATTTTTATTATTGAAGGTTATCTTATTTGTAAAAGTTATTAAAACAGATCAATATGTATTGTTTACTGAAATTAATATTATTGTTTGAGTTTAAGATAGCAGCTTTAGCCTAGTTTAGCTTCACTGCCTTTTCTTATGGGTTGATTATCCATACTACGTCTTAAGTATTGAACCAAGTCATCACAGCCATCCTTTAGTTTTGTCTACTCGTTTTGAATGTATTTTATGTCGAAGTTTTTTCTGTGGCCACATTTACTACATAGCAACTAATGTTAACTAATCAGCTTATTATCTTTGGTACTTTGTGTTGCTCAATAATCTACAAAATTCTTGAGTTTGTTTACCTCCATTCGTATAAAGTATTATGAGTCAGACTATTAGTTATTTACGATATGGTGGAGTTCTTTGTCACTTTTAATTAAGGAAAATAACGTTTGGTAGGACGAAATAAAGTAACAACGGAATAAAATAAACGTCGTAATGATATAAATGAAATAATGGAATCATTCATTACAATTATATTCATGTTTGGTTGTTGTTTTAGAATGGAAAATGTAATTCAATAAGAAAAAGACTAAAATAACCTTTGATGATAGAATTATTTTTTTATATAGTGGTAGTTAATAAAGAGCTTTTATGTAATGAAAAAAAGGGGACCTGAATGAAAAAAAAAGGTGGTTTTTTATGTTATGAGTGATTCCATATAATGCGTCATTGCATTTTTTTTAGAGAAGGCATCAATTTTATAAAACAACAAAACAAAAAGAACACGAAGAATACATAAAGAAGGAACAAACAAACAAACACACACAAAAAACTATCTTAAAAAACTTGAGCTGTACCATGAGAAAGGGGAGCTTGGACGCAAAAACTAGCTAAAAAACTACAAAACAAGACACCACTATAAGATAAGGCCAAAAGAAACTAAAAAGACCAAACTCCAAAAGAAATTAACCAACATGCACCACTTTGACCTAACAAAGATATAAGTGTACCACTCAAGCCTCCATTTAACCAAAGATCCATTACAAACCTGCTCAAAAAATTTAACCTCATTCCCACTTTCGATTATGCCAAAACCATACCTTAATCCTATCATGTAGCCTCACCAAAGCCAAACTGAAATTATATACCAAAGAATACGATAAAGTCTCAAATTCCTACAACATTTGCACAACAGTTTGTTGGATCATTTACCTACTTTTGTGAATCCCATGCGTCTTTGTTGCCCCTTCTCACAATCCATTCAAAGCTTTGTAGTTTAATGTCTTGCAATATTCTATCTTCATTCGATGCCTTTGCTCTAAAAACTCTACCTTTCTTTCCATATAAGGTAATCGGTGACCCATGTGAATATGTGACTACTTTCCAAAATACTCTCATGTGATTCGGTGTATATATGCCACCATAATGCTGAAAAACCTAATGGTAGTAAAAGCGTTACCCAAACCAATCTTCCACCAACCAAAAATCCTTTCCCAGATATGCGATGCCATCTTACATAGTATCAAACTATGATCGACAGTTTTTAACCTGTCATTTCAACATGGACATAAGAGAGAATCTAAATTGATACCTCTTTTGTCAAGTTCATATCTCACCGGGAGTCTTCCTTTAAGCGCACGCCGAATAAAAATGTTAACTCTTCTTGGCACAAACTTGTTCCATACCATCTCTTGATCTGCGTTGTCTTCATGTAAATATTTGTTGTCCACTAGCATTGTTAATGTCTTGACCTTGAATCTTCCATTGTCTTCAAGCATCCCTCTCCAAGTATCCCTACAATCCAAAGATAAACAAAAATTCTCTAAAAGACCTGTTAGAACCTCCACCTCATTACACACTCCACCCCTAGGTTCTCTAAGCCACTCCCACTTCCAATTCCAAACGTCCTGAACCCACGCCCCTCTCTCCCCCACCTTCGCCTCTTTCCGACTATCGAAATTAAATAATTTAGGAAATATATCTATAATCTCGTGTTACACCTCCATCTATCTTCTCAAAACGACGTGTCCATTTCATTACCTACTTTCCTCTCGAAAGAATTAGTGAAACCAATTCCTAGCTTATATAAATCTACTCCAACTCTCAATATATCACTCTAAACACCACTACCCTCAATCCTAGTATGCAGACTACCCAACCTGCCATCCCTCCCATATATACTTCTAATTACCCTACCTTACAAAACATCACCCTTAACCCTAAAACGCCACCACCATTTGGCCAATAAAGCCCAATTTTTGCCTTGTAAAGACTCAAGATTTAACCCTCCCGCCTTATAAGATGAGATAATCGATTCCCATTTGACACATGCTATATTTTTTTCTCTCCCCAAATCCCAAAAAAAACTTTTCTAATACACTCAAGCAATTTAATGACACATACGGGGATACGGAACATCAAAAAATTATAGGCTACCAAGAACTGGTCTTACAAAAGTCAATCTTATACCAAATGACATCGATCAAGCCCTCGATTCCGAAAGTTTTTTCTTAAAATTTTCCATTATAGATCTCCATGTGATACGAGATTTGTAAGACCTCGAAACGAAGTTTTACAATCCTCCAGGAAGTGTACCTGATCGTTGTAGTGTAGTATAGGTAAATTCGGGGGATTGATCGTTCTCTATGAGAATAGTGTCGTTAGGTCAAGATGTATGACGAGATAGGTCTAGAGTTGAGGGGTGATTCTTTTTGTCTTTTTATAATTTTATGAAAACAGTAAAAATCTCGGGTTTTAGAAGAAGTGGGCGGAATTAGTTGCTAGTCAACTAACCCAAAATTAATAATTCAATTAAAAATAAACTAATTAAAAATAGAAAATACAATTGGTGACTTGTAATGATAGGGAAAAACATGTTTACTTAGATTTCATTACTCCCTATTTATCTCCTATTGATCTGTCGTATTGCCACACCCTTGTTTTAGTTGAAGCACTGTATTCCTTAATATCGATCGTGGGGAGGTGCTAAAGTCCCCAACTCTATGAATCTTAGTCTCCCCTAAAAACCTTAAAGTCTATTAAGTTTTCTAGGATCTACAAGCCGCAATTCATGCAATAAATATAACGAGAAAAACCAATGGTGCTCTCTACGTTTGCGTTTCTAAGACGTTCAAGCCAGTTACATATAAGAGATTGGCCATTTTTCTTAGCCTAACGCTAAGCAATCCACTAAACAATAGACGACAAATCAATATTCAACAACTAGGTTTCATTAAATCTAAGCAAACACAAAGAAACTTAAGCTAGCATATTAAAGTAAAGAGAAAATAAACTCATAATCAAACGATACATAGGCATAACGAATGATTAAAGGAATAACTTATCTTTATTGAAACATGAAGTTCAAGGGTTGAAAAACCCTTACAAAGCTGCTAAAATTCATCCTTAAAGCTTAGCTAAGATGTTACCCAAAGATGTCACCCTTACAATGAAAAACAAAGGAAAATATATATAGGAAATCAACTCTGACGACGTCAGCTTGTGGGTCCTGATGCCATCAGCTCGCTGTGATTAGGGTTTTGTCTTGTGCAAGTCGTCGTTCTGATGGAGTCACATTGTAGGTCCTGACGCCGTCACCTTGTAAAGTGTCTGGGATGTCTCTTGTTAAATTAACACGTGACTCTCATCTTTAGTTAACACATGACGCCGTCAGGTTGTGGATCTCCAAAATTTGACTGAAACGTCTCTTGTTAAACTTGAACAAAAAATCCAGCATAATCAACAAGTGACGACATCACGTTGTAGCTTGTGACACCGTCAGAGCTCCAGGTCTGACAGTTTTTTTGCGACTTTGTCGTTTTCTTCACTTTTGAGGCCAAATATGTCCAAAAAGTGTCGATTTCCATATTTCTCGTCCCAAGTACCTAAAATGCAAAAAGAAACAATTTGAGGCAATATTTGATCATATAAATACGATTTTTGGCTTAAATGACCTCTTAAAAAGGTACCAAATAAATCATTATCACCATGCTATCTCTTTTGTCATATTTACACCGATAGGAAGTCTCAAATAAGTCAACGGGAATTCTCCTACACTACATCTCATCCATCTAGCCATACCGTCGACAGCCTCTTGAGACACCCCGATACCATATAAGCGACTCTTATTCAGATTCACTCTTAATCCTGAAACCTCCACAAAACATTTCAATATACACATCAATACCCTTGCATTTTCATCTGTCTACTCTCTCCTAAAAATATAGTGTCGTCATCATATTGTAAATACGATACCACTACATAATCATTCCGACCAATACCCGTTTGAACAACCCTTGGCCCACAACTTCACTTAACATGGCATTTAACCCCTCTCAGCAAGGATAAACAAGAATGGCGAAAGTGGGTCCTTTTGCCTAACACCACGTTCGAGTTGAAATTCTTCTGTTGGTGAGTCATTAACAAGTATACACATGCATTGAGGTTGTTCTCAAGCATGAATTAATCCATGAACACCAGTGATTTCCAAACCCCATTTGTCTTAAAATAGTAAATCAAGAAATCCCAGTTAAAACTATCATAGGCTTTCTCGAAATCCATTTTAAAAATTAAACCTTTCTTTTTCTTCTTCTTAAGGAATTCCACGGTTTCATTCACAATGAGAATTCCATCTAAGATGAACCTACCTTCGATAAAAGCATTTTGAACATCTCCTACAATCTTGCCTACCACTTTCTTGATTCTCTCCGCTAATATTTTTGCCACAATTTTATAGTAGCATCCAATTAGACTAATAGGTCTTAAATCCCCGAGCCGAATAGGATTAGCTATTTTTGGGATGAGTGTGACAAAAGATGCATTGCAATTTCTAGGTATTTCTGTTTTGCTCCAAAACCAACCCAACGTACTAACCAAATCATCCTTAAAGATATTCCAAAATCTCTTAATAAATTCGAAGTTGAACCCATCTGGACCAAGTGCTTTGTCGCCCTCGCACCCACATATTGCCTCCCATATTTCCTTCTCCAAGAACGGCGCGTCCAATCCTCTAACGTCATCTGCTGAACTTTTCATCAGCTTGCTGCTTCTAAATATTGGTCGAACACCCCATGGGTCATTGCATTTTATAAGTGTAACAAACATGATTTTTTGTTTCGGTATAATGGTCTTCTTCATGCTTACTCTTATTACGACATATCAAACACTGCGTTAGTTATAACTTTTTATCCAAAAGGTATGTCATTGAAAAATGAATTTTTATGAACCGTGACGCACAACAATAACCCGACTCCACGAAAAGCTTCTAGCATTCTTTATGAATACGACTAGTTCATATCACAACATCTTGGTAACATATATACGATGCTTAATTATTGTCATTAGATACTTAATAAGATTGAATTTTGCAGAACAATATGTGCTACTTTTCTTCTTATGTTTCTTTTATTTTAAATTGATTATTAATTTATCTAAGCTATAATTCTTTAAGAAAAAGAAGCCCTAACAACCCTACACAAGTTTTTAACATGTGGATCAAAGTGCCAATTTTTTTACCATTGGCCGGGCTAAGTTCGAATAAAGTTCTTAATTTATGACTTCTCAAAATTTCTAAAGTCAAATAGACACATCTCTGACTAAGCAATTTTTTAAAAAGTCAAACATCCATAAGCTCGTGCACTCACGTCTCGACACACATAGCAAGTCAAAATCGTGTGTGCCACTTTGTTGTAACGTTATTTACAAATGGCTACCTTATATTTGTATATACTTGACACCTTTTCTAAAAGGTCCAATTTTTGGACTAATATAATAGTGATTTCAGGTCATATTTCACAAGGTTTCAATACTAATAGTCTATGTTGTGATAAGAAGAAAAGAGTTGTTTGAAATTAGACAAAATGACATGACAAGGGTGCAAAAATGTAACTATCTAATCTTATATATTTTGATGATCTTTAGTGGTTTTTTCATCTCACTTTGCTAGCTAGAGTCATGGCCTCACTCTTCTTCATCTTGAGTGTCTTATGCTTCCAAGCTTCAATCTCTCATGCAGTTTACTTTAGAGCCCCTAAGCCCATCTCCATCTATGGTTACAAACCCACTGCAAAAGCCTCAAACGTGATAGATGCATGTCGACGTAGAACCACAAATTGGGCTGCTAATCGTCGTGCGTTAGCTGATTGTGCCGTTGGTTTTGGAAAAGGTGCTCTTGGAGGAAAGAATGGTGCAACATATGTAGTTACAAACCCTTCAGATGATCCGGTAAACCCTAAACCAGGCACCCTTCGTTATGGAGTGATCCAGAAAAAGCCATTGTGGATCATATTTGCTAAGGATATGGTCATAAATCTCAAGAATGAACTCATGATAAATAGTTACAAGACTATTGACGGAAGAGGGCGAAAAGTTGAAATTGCAAATGGGCCGTGTATAACGTTACAAAGAGTAAGCCATGTGATCATCCATGGGATTAGCCTTCATGATTGCAAGCCCGGAAGATCAGGACGTGTAAGAGACTCCACGGACCACGTAGGCCAACGCCGAGGGTCAGATGGAGACGCCATTGACATATTTCATTCTTCGCACATATGGGTCGACCATTGTTTCCTTGCTCGAGCCGCTGATGGGCTCATAGATATCATTCATGCTTCAGATTTTATCACAATCTCGAATAACTACTTTTCTCAACACGATAAGGTGAACATTCATATTTGACGAGTGCTTAATTTCCATAACATTCTCACGTACCCTCAAATGATAATATCAGAAGATCACATGCATGTTCGTATCATTATTTCTTATTTACTCATTCAAAACTGTGAAAATACGCAGGTTATGTTAATTGGGCACAAAGACAATAATCTTGAAGATAAAATCATGAAAGTCACCATAGTTTACAATCATTTTGGCCCAGGTCTTGTTCAAAGGATGCCAAGGTATACTTATCGTACGTGAAAATACAATTATGGTATATATGTTAGTAAATTTATCTTACATGAAAAAAAATACTATAATAATTTCAGGGTGAGGCTAGGTTATGCGCATGTCGCAAACAATAGGTATGATGAATGGCATATGTATGCCATTGGAGGAAGCGCAAATCCAACAATATTTAGCGAAGGGAACTACTTTAATGCTGCAAATGCTCGAAATACCAAAGAGGTACAAGTCTTGAAAAAAAAAAAAAAAAAAAAAAAAATCTCTCGGGTTATTATAATCTCTTCTTATGTCAATACTCCATATTTAAAACTTATATATTCAAATCTTTTGTAGGTCACTAAGAGGGAGGTTCACAACGGTTGGAAAAATTGGAAATGGAGATCTTCAAAAGATTTTTTTCTACATGGGGCATACTTCATTCCATCTGGATATGGAAGTTGTACTCCGGGTTACACTAGACAGCAATCTTTCCCAGTTGCCAATGGTAATCAAGTGCCTGCTTTGACGGCCAATGCAGGTCCACTACGTTGTACTTACAACCGAGCATGCTAAGATGACACAGCTTTGTTTGATTTTTCTTTGTATATTCGTTTCCTCAAGAACTCTGACCTAATTTGACATGTTTTCTTTTGAGGAGCCATAAGTGTTTACGAAGAAATGTGAACCTAAGCCCCTCCATTTGCTTCCTGAACTGGAAAAAATCGGTTTTTTTTTTGTATCCGTATTAGATAAAACTTTAACTAATGCACTTTTCTTCCTGCAATCAAGTTTGTAGTATTCACAGTTTTAATTTGCAACTACAATTAAAGTAAAATGTTTTTAATCTATTAAGGTTAGTTAGCAACATATGTCATGACAGGCTAATTTTAAAACAGCACACTAGATGTATCATACTATAATTCAAAGTTGGAACTGTACCTTCTATGAGGATTTTATCATTGATCCTAAGCTCAACTGCTCAAGTAGCTAACAATGCAAAGTTGCAAACACATATTTCCCTCCCTTTTAACAAAAAAAACCATTTCGTGCTACTAAGCGCTAGCGTGTTAAATAAAATTTGTGAAAAAATGCTGGCAATTTGTAAAACCGTGGATTAACTACATAGAACCAGGGGCGGAGCTAGTAGAGTCAATAGTGGGTGCTGAGCCACCTCTAATTAACTTACTTCATTCATTAGTTATTTGGTACAATAGCTAGTTTCTTATTACCTCCGTCCCAAAATTATTGTCCCCTATTGACTTTTTCGGTCTTTACTTTTCAACTTTGACCTTAAGTATTTTTGTTTATATTACATAATGCTTGATACAAAATATATGAATGGATTGAGTTTTAAATGTATTTTCATTTAGTATAATTTTTTATCAATAATTACATAAAACAAACAAAAATATTTATAGTCAAAGTTGAGAATGAAAGATTTAAAAAGTCAATAGGGAACAATATTTTGGGATGGAGGGAATAATAATTTTTGCAATCAGCCCTCTTTAATTATATAGATATGGTGATTAAATTCAAAAACGAAACTTGAACGGTAAAATACAACACTAAAATGAATTTACTTGTCAAACTATGCTTTCCTAAATTTAATTTATTCTTCGTCATTATGAGGTTAGAATGAATCATGGTTTTCTAAAAAAAAGTAATAATAAAAAAATAGATACATTATTGAGTGATATTTTTCATTTTAGTTTTTAAGTTAAGTTCGGCCTCCTTAACTTAAATTCCTGGCTCCGCTCCTGCATAGAACTAACTAATTACAAGTCTGATCTGTAAACTTTCGGCAATCTCTAATTTGAGCATCAAACGTACCCACAATATAGCTTTGGCCGTGGCTTCAACTTCCAACAGAGGCAAAATATTATAGTCCAGCACTTAATAACAACGCATACTCATTACGGTTCCAAAAAACAAAATCTAAGCCCTCCTAGACAGACCCTAGTTTTAAAAATTTAACACAATTAAACATACTCTGGTAGAACTGTGGTTAGAACTTCAAAACCTCTACAAAAGAGCTGGATCGTATCAGAACAAATTTTTGAATCTGAACTTATTATTACTTGTAATATGTTAATCTGCCATATGGCTTTTTTTTTTTTTTTCATTGGCTCAAAAGAAAATATATAAATAACACATTGAAATTCTATTTTGACAAATTCAGGCTACAAAAATCAAACTAAAATTAATCATCAACAAGACAATAAACAAACATTTCAAAGACAATTCCATTTCATCTAAAAACTTGCATAAAGATCCAACAAACAAACGTACACCATTCAAACATTTTAATAAACCAAATTAAACCTACATACAAATACTAAATTATCAGCCTCCAAACCCGTAAAGGGTTCGGCCTTGTCTCTTAAGCGCATAAACAACATCCATAGCCGTAACAGTCTTCCTTCTAGCATGCTCGGTATAAGTAACCGCATCACGAATCACATTCTCCAAAAATATCTTCAACACACCACGAGTTTCCTCATATATCAACCCGCTTATTCTCTTCACTCCACCTCTTCTCGCCAACCTCCTTATCGCAGGCTTCGTGATTCCTTGAATGTTGTCACGGAGAACTTTCCTGTGACGTTTCGCTCCACCCTTTCCTAAACCCTTTCCTCCCTTACCACGGCCCGACATTTTTCACTAACAAGAATCAGTTGGGGGGTTGTTTGAATGTGAGTTTGTGGTGATGAAATTTGATTGTGCGAGTTGGGTTTTTAAAGGTGAATATATTGGGTTTTGGGGTGTGTTTGAAATTTGAAATTTGAAATTTAAGGGAAATTTTGGCGGGTGAATTTTGTGATCCGAGTGAAATTGTGTGATGAGTTGTGGGCCGTTGATTGATGAAAAAGGATGAATTTACTTGTGACTGGATGGATGACATGGATTTTTTAAGGTTGTTTATTTTAATTTTTTTATGAATTTATAAATAGAGTTGAGATTTTCCAAAATAAATACGGATTTTTATTAAACTAGACGAGTATCCGTGTATATATATAGAGTCAGATAGTTTAATGTTAAAAAAAAATATGGTTATAAATATGGTTAAGCGTCACATACCCAAAACCGAGAGAACCGACTGGACCGACAAAAACTGACCAAACAGACGGACCAGCGGTTCGGTCGGTAATGATTTTTTCTTTATTTCGATCTCGGTCCGGTCCGATCTCACGTAAAACCCGATTATTATACCTTTTCGGACCGGATCGGACCGAACACATTCGGTCCAGTCCTCAGTCTAGATTTTTGGGCTATTTCAGTCTCAGTCTTGGTCGGTCCGGTCCGGTCTTATACCGATACTCACCCCTAGTTATAAAGGAAAAATCATCAAAGTTTGAGAATTTGGGTATTAAACATTATGTTTTGAAACCCGGTTCGACCCGGGTGGTTCAACTGGTTGAGCCGTTCTGGTCGAAAAATGGGTTAATTTAAACCGGGTCAATCCGACGGGTTAGGTCAAGTAAAAATGTCAAATTAAACCGGGTCAACCCGTCAGGTTGGAAGCGTCTCGGGTCAACCCGATTTTGATATGTATTAATAGTTTTCTTTTTAAACGTATGTGTATTAATAGTTGAAATTGATCATAATTAATTGTTTCAACATTTCATTTTTAATTTTTTCAGCATTTCACTTTATTGACTTTTCACTTTCCATTTTTATTTTATAGATAGTATATGTTAAAATCGGATCAACAGGGTTGTTATTTTTAAAGAGTTTAAAAATAGATATAGTCTTATGCATTTTTGTTCTGACAGATACTGACATAACCATTTTCAGTTATTGTAAGCTAGTAGTGTACTTGCACACTGTGGTAGCAGGTATCATGTAAAAAGGTTTCCGATGAAGAATGTTTTCAATTTTATGTTGTCTTTTCAATAACTTTACCAATAGCAAAAATATTAGGCCTGATAACTTTAAGAAAAGTGATGGACAATATCAAACTAATTCATATAAAGTTATAGAATAGTGGCGCGATGTTGTGTCAATAAGAAGGCATTAGTCTATAATGTTATTGGGGTATGGTCAAATTAGTTGACACTTACTTGTATGCGCAAGCAAGTTGAAACATTTTTATAACATATATATGTAATAATCTGCACCTTCTAGAAAAAAAAATTAAAAAATTAAAAAAAAGTCAGATCAAACTTTAAAAATAATTTTCTTTATGTTAAGAAAAAATAGTTTTTACAAATATTGCGTAAAAACATTAATTATATTCTTCAGTCTCTTCAAATTTTAAAAATGATAAATATAAAATTATACGACGTAAAAGTTTAAGTAAACAAGTTGTTAAGCGTAAGCCTCCATTCCGGCAACAAGCACTTCATGTATGAACCCAATTGCATTAATATTTATTAAACATGTCTAAAACAAGTGTTTTCTCTAATTAAAACTAGACAAAAATACACCGTTGGTCCCTGAACTTTCCACAAAACATCGCAATGCACCATAAGTTTTAAAAAACGTCGCCATGCGTCCAAACATTGTGTTTTTAGGCCGATTGCGTCCCTTGACCAGTTTGGGCTCGGTCAACGCACGTTTTTTGTTATAATATGAGGGGTTTTATAGTCCAATCACGTTATAACGAATCCTCCAAACCTGAGTTAACCCAACAATTAACGTTAGGGAAAATTCATGAAGTTTACTTTGCAACTTGGGGTTACCTTCTCTGATACGCTAGCTCATTTTGCGCGCGAATCAATAAACCCACCCACCAAAACCCCTATGCCCACCATAATTACACAAAGCTATTGAAAAACCAAATCCAAACTAAAAAAAACCTCATTTACTAAAAATCCAAGATGAAATCCAAGCCTTCATTTCCATAACTCACCATGTCTTTTAGATGAAATGTTATGAATTACATGCCGGATTATATTAGCAACATGCCAGATAACGTTATCACCAATATTTTGACCCGTTTACCACTAAAAGAGGCGGTGACGACATCCAGTTTAGCGAAAAACTGGAGGTTTAAGTGGACGTTGCTCACCGATGTCATAGTTGATGAGGATTTCTGTTATTTTTTGACAAATAAGTTTGAAGGGATGCATGTTACTAGATTGTTGCTTCAGCTCAAAGGTCCCATAAGAAGGTTTGTCTTCTCTGTAGAGCCTAAAACCTTGTTTAGACAAGATGACTTCAATTATGAAGAGATTCATGATTGGCTGTTGTTGTTGGGTCAGCGAGGAATTGAGGAGCTCCTTATACATAACTGGTATGGTGAACCAGTTATCTTGCCAACCCAAATGTACACTCGTTTGGAGTTGAAACATCTGGAACTTCATTGGTGTACGTTACATAGTCTGGTATCCTTTGAAGGTTTCCCAAATCTATTGAGCTTAGCATTGTTATCCGTCAAATTTCTGACCGGTAAAATTTGGGACTTTATTGCTAGTTGTCCCTTAGTTGAGTCTGTTAAAATCAATCGTACTGATACAAAAGAGATGAGACTATTGGATATTGCACAACTTGGGAATCTAAAGAAGTTGTATTTGTCATTCGGTCTTTTGAACCAGATCACCACAATCACAACTTACAATATATTTCAGTTGAGAAGTCTTCCCAAACTGGAGTCCCTTACATTGGATTTTCAGGAGTGAAAGGTAAGACCAATTTGAGTTTCACACTTCAAATTACAGATTTTTAAAGTAATGGCTACTACTTATGAAGTGCAATCTTTAAAAATTCTGAAAATTTGACATGTTGTAGTTATTGGCAGAAGGTAGCTCATAGATGAATGTCCATGTGGAATTTGTATCCCTTAAGAATCTAAATCTATCCAGAGTCGATTTTGGGAACAATGCAATGGTAGCATTCATCATTCAAATGATTCGTGGAGCTCCAAGATTGCAAATGCTAGAAACCAGAGTAAGTGGAATGCAATATGTATCAAATACATCAACCTAAATTGCCATAGTTGTGCATCTCAATACTATCTCAATTTGCATGCTTCATTGGAAAGTGATCTACCTTCGGAAAGTTATTCATTACATTTAGGAAGCAACAGAATGGGGTTGGACCAGCTCGAGAGTGTGGTGTTTCGATCTTTTCCTAGATTAGTTAATGAATTAACAATAATAAAGTTTGTACTTGCTTGTTCCCCCTTGCTGAAGAAACTTTATATCAAGCTCTGCAATCTAAATCATGATCACGCTAAAAATGTGGGGATGAATTGGGAGTTGGCCAGGGAGCTGTTGAAACTCCACCGAGCTTCCCCCATAGCCATAGTGGAATTCTTTTATTTTTTTATGTTTATGAATGAGTTGTGTACCCTATGACAATTAACCACGTATTTTGTTGTTCCTGTTTCATTCTATGGTATTTTTAATGTTTAGCTTGTAAATTATCCTAAATGGTGTTGTTGGAACTTTTGAAATATTGTGGGTGTGTTGTGGATATGGCAATTTGACTTTTAAAAGTCAAAGTTACATATAGCACTTTAACTTGCTATTAGAAAGTGCAGGTTGAAACTAGCATATACATATAACTTTAGAAAGCAACATTTCAATTAATGAGTCAATTGGTAAATGCCATTTTCTATTTGAAGTTTGACTATCTAAAGTCATAATTAATCCATGAGTCAAATAACCCCTTTTGACTAATAAAGTCAACACATATACAACACAAGTGTTACTAATTATCCGTTATAAAACCTAAAGTTAAGCATACATATATTGCATCATACTTGAAAAATTGTGTATGGACAAACCCATATAGTTTATCCTACACATATAGTTACAAAACATTTGTCTAAGTATTGTTCAAGTTGATTTGTGCCCACAAATCCACCATACATACGAACTACAAAATATGTCTATATAACATCATCCATCCAACTTTAAAGCTCCATCAACACACATCAAAATGTAAAACTCTTTGTGACATGTTAGTTTCATCACCTAGAAAGAAGCGGACCATTGAACCTTGACCAAACGATGCTTCCGCCCTCAACTTCCTGAAACTAGATGATGAAACAATTGCCACTTTCCTCCTCACCTTCCCTTGACCAACTTGAAGTGTCCTTTCACGCACTTTGAACACTTTCTCTATGCTTTTATGCTTCACAACAGCTCTAGAGAACCCATGCAAGTTGTACTTCTTAACAAGTCTTGATGGTATAAACTGTTACTAAATGTACAAAACTTATCATTAGTTTGTGATGGGATGCTTCTATTACACATTATGATCCATCAATCTTTATATCAGACACACAATATATGATACAAATGACATTTATATATCTTATTAAGCAACTCTGTCACAAGACTTACAAGTCGGCCATCTCTCTAGAAGGATGCAATCATCTTCCTGTAGAATGCCCTTTCTTCTTGGTCATAGACTGTGTGGTGTTTCCAATTACACATCTAATTCATCCGACGGGCTTCAAAATTTGAATTTAATATTACATATAATCAAATAAGTTACATTGCTGTGAGATACTAGATATAGTTAAAGTTAAAAAACTAGAACATACCATAGTCATGTGGTTGGTGACAAAGGGCATTCATGACTATATTGGTGTTGTATGTCTCCACTGTTGTGATGGACCCTCCATCATGGTCAAACAACATGACATTATACTCCTCCCCCGGGACAACTTGAGTAAACACCATCAACTGACCAGGTTTCATATTCAAGTCTTGGGCCAGTTTCTCCCAACCACATCCAAACAGGGCTGTGTGGACATATCGATCATAACAATCTTGTGTATGTTCCACCTCTACTTGGTAATCAATGGTGTTACTAGTAACCATGACCGACTCTGTAGTTGTTGGACCATGCAGATATCCTAGAAAATCTTCTGGCAATGGCTGGGTAAGATGAGATGTGTCTGTCACATCAACCATACATCTCCAAAACTAATCATGGACTGGTTCATAATTATGAAACTCTTCCCCTCCTTCATTGTAGGTGGCTACATAAAACACATCCTCACCCTCTTCTATAAAATGTAAGTAAGCAACATCCGAACTGGTGATGTTGTGCATCGCAAAATCATTCCACCTTGCTCTCTCAACAACACACACGAATTCTGATACTCTTCTTACACTAACTCTCCATCTAATCCCCGCATAGTTAACTAAGTAAATATAACGATTCCCATGATAGGATCCTCCTAACACGTAATCATGATGCAGTTCATGTATATCAATATTAAGTTTTAAGCATTGTCAATTTCTTACAACTACTTTCTTAGATAAATAACAGTTAATTCTTATATGATTTTTAACTTACAAACTCATCCAAAACATCTCCAGGATTGTCCAAAGCGCAAATAAATTGATTCCCATACATACCTACTACATTAGCGATTAAGATTATCACAAATAACATTTGAATGAAACATAAATAAGTAAATATTGTTACCTTGTATGTGTGTTGTTTGATTTTGCAAGGCTTGCAAGTTCCAATTGTTTGTGGGTGTGTGATTAGATGGGATTCAATAAGATAGAATATGGGTATATTGTTGAGGGTTGTGTTGGGTAGAGGTTGCATGTGACAATGTGTGTGGTAGATGATCGGGTTTTACTCAGCTGTCAATGGTTGTGTGTGGGTTTATTGATTCCCGCGAAAACATTAATATGCTTATCAGAGAAGATACGGTAAAGTTACATAGTTAACAATGTGTGACTACACCGATGGTTCCCAAGTTGTACGTATGGTTTAGCTTGGGTTAGCTAATGGTTATAACGTGATTGGACTATTATGCCCCTCATATTATAACAAAAAATGTGCGTTGACCGAGCCCAAACTGGTCAAGGAATGCAATTGGTCTAAAAAAACACAAGGTTTGGACGCATGGCGACGTTTTTTAAAACTTAGGGTGCATTGCGATGTTTTGTGGAAAGTTCAGGGACCAACGGTGTATTTTTGTCTTAAAAATAGCTTAAATAAGTAATTAACACTTAATTATGTAATTAAGCTAATAAAACAAATAATTAGGGGAAACTTACTCCCAAGCCAAATTCCAATCAGCCTTTTAGAAGCTATATCTAATATAAAGATTTAGCCAATCATTTGTAAAATACACTGGACAAATGAGTGTCTCCAGATGCTCTGCGGATCCGCATTTTACATTCACGTATCAAAAAATACTGATCCGCAGATCCATCGAAATCTGAAATCAGGGCAAAAGCCTCACCTATAAATAGAGGCTTCCCATTTCAATTTCAACCAACTTTTTGAGTCTTCTTTTGTTAATGGGTTTTATCCAGTTTTAAATTTATAAACTAAGGGTCCGCTTGGTTCAATTAAGGGAAATGCAAAGGGTATACTAAAGAATGCAAAGGGTAATGAATACCTTACCCCCAATTTATAGTGCAATGGGTCATTACCTAGTTTAGGGTAATGCTCCATTCCTTTACCCTCCACCAACCATAATTAATGATTGTTTTTCCTATTCCCCACCCCCTAATACCCTCCACCAAGCATGCCCTAAGAAGTACTTTGACTAAAACATTCTAACAACAAGTGTACTCGGTCATATGAAGTATAGCATAGGTAAATCTGAGTGTCGTCCCAAGAGATGTGGTCTGGTGAATAGAGTAGTAATTTGTCCTAATAGTAAACAAGGTTGGTTTTTGAAATCCTATTATGATTCATGTGTAAGGAAAGCTTTAAATTTATAATACTAGTTTCACTGATTTTAATAAACCAAACACACGGATAAAGTATAACCCTCGTTGGTAATATAAGATTTAGGTAAGACCAGGTCGTATCCACGGGGATTTAGTTCATTCGTATTAAGTATAAATGAGTAGTAAACATGACAATAAGTAACAAATAGCAAGTATGATAATATGAGGAATTCAAATGATAAAAATGAATGATTGCTTGGATAGCTTAGATAATCTAGCGACAATGCTTATGTTTTGATCTTAGTTTGATAATATAAGTAGAGTACGATTTATAACTTTGCCATTCTCGTCAAAAGAGCAATTTCATAATCCGTTAGTTTCAATTCAAGATTTATATTTATCCACCAAAAGATTTCTCTTGAGGTAGTATCTGATATCAAGTCTAGATTATTATTAATTCTCCTAAGTGGATTTCTCCGTTCAAAGGCTAGAAACGCAGACAAGTTCCTATAATTGCGTTTAACATATTGGTTCTTTCAACCTATCCTGACATGTTATATTCAATCAGTTTCAATAAACAAACATAATAAGACTAGATATAAAATAGTTCATAACATAAACTTGAAATTGATAAAGATCAAAGCATAATTATAAGTCACTTTATTATATTCACATATCCAAGCAATCACAATAGGTTTAGCCTCTCATGGCTAATGAGTTCATGACAACAGAAATGATTAAATAGTAAACAAGAGACATACGGATTGGATTGATAAAATGGATTACACAAGTGTCACAAGTAACCAAGATCTCGACACCAACAAGTATTTAACACCCCTTGCTCTACTCGTTCACGTCTGGCTATGGCTCAGGATCACGTAGCAGTTCTTATCTTGACTTCGAGAATTGGTTGTTTAGTGGAGAGTTCAAATGCTTGCAAATGAGCTCTATTTATAGGCTTCTGATGATCAAAGTATGACGTACTTTGATTGTGAGTATGGCGCACTTTGCTATTTTATTGGCGCCAACGTTTCATAAATGCAGAGGAAGTACGGCGCACATCGGATATAAAACCGGCACACTTTTATTTAATATAAATTATTGACTTCCTTTGACCGAGAGGACAGTCCGGCGCACATTGCTGGAAAACCGGCACACTTGCTAGGAATATAATAGACTTCTTATTTCTTTGCTTCGAAAGATGAGATATTAGTTCTTTTCAATGTTTATTGCTTCCGAACATCTAAGAGTGAACCTGCATTCATTTCATGCTATTAAGTACCAAAAGTTCACACTAAATGATCATAAAACATATAATATAATGCTCGATAAATATATATAATTAGAGCGTTATCAATTATCTAAAAGAATTAAACGTAGAGAAGGGAGAAAGAACCCATGTTACTAAGCAATGGTTTAATTATAATGCACAGTGTAGGGTACACTCAATCATCTTCTTAAATACTAGAGTGTCCTCAAAAAGATCAATCTCGGAATCTCTAACTAACTGTTGTTCCGTGTAGGGTACACTCTACACATATGCCTTTTCTAGGATAAATGGAAGTTGAGGTCCTATAAACTCTTGATCTAGTCGGATGCTATATCTCGACGGTTTCTTATCCCTAACTAACCGATCAAGGATTATCCATCCTTCCTTATCATACTCATGCTTTTGGACATCATAGATTGGCCTAGTGTATCCTTCCCCTACCGCTATTTTAGACATCTTACAATCTATTATCGCACTAGCGGTTACTAAAAATCTTCTTCCAACAAGTAATGGGCACTTAAGATCAATCAAAATATCTAAGACATAAAAATCCGCCAAAATAGTAAATTTATCTATATACACTACCATGTCTTTTAGTATCCCAACCGGATAAGCAACACTTCCGTCCGCCAATCCTATAATTGATTCCGTTGTTTCAAGTCTACCTAAATTGAGGTTCCTATAAAGGGATAACAGAATTATATTGATGCATGATCCTAAGTCGGCTAAGGTATCATAGGCCTTGGAATTCCCAATCCTACAAGGTAAAACAAATATACCCGGATCATCTTACTTCTTAGGTAACTTGTTTTGGACAAAAGCGGAACCATTCTTACCCAACTTAACTTTCTCCTTATATTTTTCCAAAAGGGCATTGTAGTAGGGAGTTGATGCGTGTTTTGCAACCTCGCAAAAGGTTTTACCTCTCAAGGGCTCTTGAGAGATTTTGCAATCCACCAGGCAGTGTACCTGGCAGTTGTAGTGTAGTAAATGGTAGGTCCGGGGGATTGATCATTCTCTAAGGGAATAGTGTCGTTAGGATTGAAGTGTAGGTTAACTAGGTATAAAGGTGAGGGATGATTCTTTTTGGTATTTTATATTTTATGAAAGCTAGTAAAATCTCGGGTATTGGAAGAGTGGGCGGAATTAGTTGCTAGCCAACTAACCCAAAAACTACAAATTAAACTAAATAAACAATAAAATAAAAATAACAAGAAAAGTAAATGTGGTGGACTTTTTATAGTGAGACAAACATGTTCACTTAGATTTCCTTACTCCTTTGTTATCTCTTGTTGGTTTGTTGAGTGTCATAGTGCAGTTGTTTAGCTGAAGGGTTATATTCCTCAATACCAGTTGTGGGGGTGTGCACAACCTTCCCCAACTCTATGAATATCAACTTCTTCTTTTGACGACACGTTTAGTACCCTATCATAGAATCATTAATCTCTACTCATGCATTAAATACAACCAATAAAACCGTAGTGCACATCCGATTACGTTTCTTAAGACGTTCAAGCTTGTTATCGTATAGAAGATTAGCTAGTTTTCTTAAGCCTAACGCGAATCAATCAACTAAACAATAAACAACTCACCAACAATTAATGCCTAGTTTTCATTAGATCTAAGCAAACACAAATACACTTAAGCTAGCATGTTAAAGGAAAGAAAAGCAATAGAGATAATCAAACAACACATAGAAATATTGAATAATTAAAGAATCAATTATCTTCAATAAAACATGAGAGAAAAATTATCTTCAATAAAACATGAGAGAAAAAAAGGGGTTTGAGAACCCTTAAAATCTCAGAAAATTCGGCCCTAGGGTTTGTCTCAAAAGTTGCATACTTAATGAATGAAAAATCTAAAACTATATATAGAATTACAAGGCTGACGGCGTCATGTTATGGCTTCTGACGCCGTCAGAACGCCGCTATTAGGGTTTTGTATCGCCCAAACAATCCTCTGACGTCGTCTCGTGTAAATAATTCTGGGCCATCTCGTGTAGTTGCAAAGCTAGAAGGCCTCGCTTCTTTTGTGCCTGACGGCGTCAGGTGTTAACTTCCAGAATCTTTCTGGGGCGTCTAGTTATAATATTCCACCATTCTTGTCTTAAGGTGACGACATCAGCCTCCAAAGCGTGACACCGTCAGGTGTTAAAACCTGACTTATCTTGACTTTCTTGTTTTCTTCATTCTTGAGCATAAAAACGTCCAAAAAGCTCCAAAATGCTTCATATTCCAGAAATCACGTCCCAAGTACCTAAGATGAGAAAATAAATGATTTGAGGTAATATTTGATCATAAAATCAAGACTTAGGGCTTAAATGACCCTCTAAAAACATATCAAATAAATCCTTATCAAATACCCTTACACTTGGGATTTGCTTGTCCTTAAGAAAATGAGCTTTTATACCAATCAAAATACAAGTTATGGGTCATTTAATATTAATATGAAAGTAAACAACAAATGATCATTATACTATAGTTAAAACAAGCACGGAAATTGTACACTAGCACCTTACAATAAGTGTTTGGATACTCTCATCTCTTGGGTGTTATAAATTTATATATCACAAATGGAAATGGAAAAATATCTCTCACTACCCGTCATAGCAAATAGATTACCATAGGCTTGGGAAGGATCAAAACTTCCACCACTTTGGTGTAAGCACCTAGGATAAACTATCAAGGAGGTCTTTTAAAGGGTTATAACGTTAGGTGTAGGGGTATGGAAAAACAAGGTTTGTTGGATAAAGGGATATTTTACTGGTGGCAAGTCAATTGTCTTAGTTAATTACATATACAATGAGGCGTTGCTAAGCCAAGACTCGACTCAACTTAAACTAACTACAAACTCTTTTTGGTAAATTTGTTTTCAAGACACTATTTGAATCAACATAAAAAAAAGAAGCGGATGGTAGCCTGTATGTGTTTTCTCGTCTTTTTCTATTTTTTTTTCCATTTTTGTCGATTTATTTTGCATACACTTTTACTCTACCATCCAAATTAATACATCAAATGGAACTCGTTTCCCCTTACACTTGAGCTTTTACATAATTAAAAATAAAGACTTCGAATTAAGATAATCGAAACACTTGGAGTACTTAAAAATATTAACGCACATATGGGGGTAATAAATGATGTTCTTCCCCATTACTCCCTAACACTAGTACTTTTACCCATGATTCCCAATCCTCCCAAAACAATATGTACAAGATATGACTCGATTTAGCAACCATGTAATCAATTAGACAATTAACTAAGAGTTTAAACAAATAACAATAATGCACTAAAGATTAGTGCATACAGGGAAGACTATGGCGATTTGGGTGTACATTTGGGGGTGGATTGTAAACAAATTCTTCCTTTAAGTAAGATGCTCAAAGTTAGAAATGAAAAAGATAGGCTCTGAGGGGTGTACTAGGGGTATCGTGTACTAAAAATGAGTACAACGTAAAGGCGTGGGAAAATTACTTGACCAATGAAGCCAATGTAATTATAATACTGGTTTAAAACATGGGTTATCCTAATGCCTCTTATCATATATTAAATCCTAACTACGCGAATGTAGTCTCACTAGCGGTCTCGGGATGCATCACTAACGCAAATTCTAGAATTTAAATACTACCGGTACACTCATAAGCACCAACAATGAATGCTTTTTCCTAAAGATCTAAAGGCGAACCTCACATATTTGGGGTAAATTTTTTTGAGTGGTAGGGTTTTCGTGCTAGGCATACAATTCCTATCCATGAGACGCTTGTTTAGACTAAAATTTCACTCTTATATGTTGCAAAAAATTTCAAATTTGGTGCCAAAATTACCCTCTTAGTTTTATTACATATCTACTATTAAACAAAGCAAATATCAAGTGAAGTTATAGTTTCTAAGGTATCCCAATTTACCCCCTTACACTTAAGTCGAACGTTTTCCCCAAATTTTAAAGTAAAAGATGTAAAAGCAAAGATAAATAAAAATGAAAGAAACCAATACTCCCCTGATTCGCTCGGTATGGACGATATGGTAACATGGTTAAATCCTCCTCCAAGAAAATGAACATGTAAATCTTCATTCCTGAAATATAATCATCTTCTTGTCCAATATAACCTGTTAAACAACAAAGAAATCGAACATGAAATCTCGCATAAAATCGGCAGTAAATTCTATATAAAAGTAAATCATAGAAAGCGATTAAAGATATAATGCTTGAAAAATAAATGTTTGCAGATTACTGGAGTTAAAAATTTAAAGATTTTATGAAACTTTATAATTCCAGCAGAAAAACAAAACCTGGAAAATTTTTCAGAATTAACACCGAACGCCGTCAGGTTATAACCCCTGACGCCATCAGAAGTGATCTGACAGAATTCTTTATATTTTGTTTCCGGAAAATTTTTGGAAAAATCTAAGTTTTAACTCCTAGGATCATGCAAAACATCCATTATGACTTGATACAAGCATTTGACTCCAACAAATACTAATATGTATGCTAATTCTGATTGTTATTGTTCATGATCAATCCGTTCTTAGAAACAAATATGACCTTCCCTTACACTTATCTTTTTGCAAAACACCTTTATATTTAATTAAGACGAGGTTATAGACAAAATATAGCATTTTCACAATTTTATTTGAGATATGAACAATAAATAAAAAGAAAAAGTATACATACGGAAGCAAATAAAATCAAACAAACAAACAAACAATGAAAAAGCTTTGGCTGCCTCCCAAGAAATGCTTTTCTTTATTTACGAGTCTTGTAGCTTGAATCAGAGTCATGACCTATCTTGTGTCACTTATGCTCACATACCCAAGTGTGAGCCATCTAATTGTAGCCTCATCTTTCTTATATTCATCATTGAGCTCTAAGCATCCATGATAGTACCTCTTATTTTTCTCATGGGGATATTTGAGTCCTTTCCTTTTATCATTCTCACTCAATGAATCGATAGGGGGAAGTCTATTGCATGCCTCAATTGAATGATTCTTAAATCTAGGGTGTGAGTGGGGCATTTGGTAGACAAAATCTTCTTCTCCGTCCGAGAAGGTAATTAACCCATCCATAAGTTTTTCATCAAGCTTGGTTAACCGTTTAAAAGGTTTTCCAAGTATGAGTTGGGTCTTTGTCATCAATAAATTCTCCTAAGTCCTCCTTCACCATAAAATCAACCAAGTACAAAAAACTACCTACAAACACGTGTAATGGTTCAACCCTAGCGACAATATTATCTACTTGATATTCCAACTCATTTACCATAATTTTAATATAATTAGCACGAGAGTTTATGTTCATGGGTAAAGATGTATTAAGGTAGGCATAAAAGCTCATATATCCGATTTTACAAAGAAACTGCATATTAAAGAGACTATCCTTCTCAATCCTTGTCCTAGGGTCAACATACTTAAGAGGATTCACTTCCTCTTCTCTTCTAACCTCATTAATTAGATCACCATCACCTAAGTCATCGTCGGAATCCGAATAGTAAAAAGAGCCATTCCCATGGTCGTTGTCGTGGTCAGATTCCCCCATTTCAAAATTATTACCAAAGTGATGGTCGGGTGAAAGGTTTGGTGGGTTTTCGTTTTCCACAACGGGAGCCGGAATGGGCAGTTGGAAATTTCTTCGACAAAAGACACGAATAACATGGATCAAACAATCAATATTATTGTTATTCATAGAAAGGGTTTTAAAAACAAGAGTATGAAGAAAAAGATAGACTAAAGAAAGCTAATAAAAAGAAAATAAAAATCTCACAAGATAGGAATCTATTGAGTAGACCTAAGTTAAAATAAAATTCAACCTAAACAATAACTATTCCTCGGCAGCAGCACCAAAAACTTGATGCATGTTTTGCAACTTCACAAAAGGTTTTACTTCTCAAGGGATCTTGAGAGATTTTGCAATCCACCAGGCAGTGTACCTGACCGTTGTAGTGTAATAAATGGTAGGTCCGGGGATTGATCGTTCTCTAGGGGAATAGTGTCGTTAGGATTGAAGTGTAGGTTAACTAGGTCTAAAGGTGAGGGATGATTCTTTTTGGTATTTTATATTTTATGGAAGTAAGTAAAATCTCCGGTATTGAAAGAGTGGGCGGAATTAGTTACTAGCCAACTAACCCAAAAACTACAAATTAAACTAAATAAACAATAATATAAAAATAACAAGAAAACTAAATGTGGTGGACTTTTTATAATGAGACAAACGTGTTTACTTAGATTTCCTTACTCCCTTGTTTTCTCTTGTTGGTTTGTTGAGTGTCACAGTGCAGTTGTTTAGCTGAAGGGTTGTATTCCTTAATACCAGTCGTGGGGGTGTGTCACACCCCCAAATACATGATTTGCAGCGGAATGGAATACCTGGGGCATGACTATCATAGCATCTCAGTTCTGGTTATATTGCATGACCTAAAGTGTCATTTTAAAAATAAATCGTTTGATTCATTAAAGCAAGTCAGAGTTTACAAAACATAGGTCCCAAATGATTGTCAAAGTTACGAAAATAAGTTTGTTCAACCAAACGATTATTTAAGTGCATGAAAACCCAAAATGAGGCGCGTTGTTGGGATATGAAGATCAAAGTACTGCTATGTCAAAGTACTGCTCAAAGTTCAAAGTGCTGTTCAAGGTCAAAGTACTGCTCGTGATTGAAGATTATTCAAAGTACTTTTAAGAATAAGGATTAATATGCAATATTGTTTAAGGATTGTTATGTAATATTATAAGAATATTCTAGAATTAGTTAGGGATAGTTTACTTGTCGTTTAAGTATTGTAAACCGACTTAAGGTTTTCCTTGTGCCTATAAAAGGAGCCTTAGGATGGTATTAGACGTATGCATTCATAATACGATTACTAGAATACGATATTAGATAAGTTAGGGATTGTTAGTGAATCTGTTTTTAGAGAAGCAGGTTCAAAGTTGGTTTTAATATAATTCAAAGTTTTTCTTAGCTTTGTGTTAGTAGATTCTGCATACTTTACAAAGTAACATCAGTGTTTCATTATTAGTAGTTTTTTGAATTATTCTTAGATTACTAGAACCTTACAAGCTACAAAGTAGTTTGATCAGAGTATATCGATCCAACAAGTGGTATCAGAGCTTGTGTGGAAACTCTAATTAAGAAGAAACTCTTAAAACGGATTTTACTACAAACCCTTAAAGATGTCGACAGATGTTGCACCAGTTCCATCCATCACAGCAGTCAGAATTCCCATTGTCAAGAAGGGAGAATATGATCTATGGAGTATGAAGATGAGGCAGTACATTGCCATCACAGACCATGCTTTATGGTATGTGATTGTCAATGGTAATGTTGCCATTGATGAACCTGTATCCATTGAAGGACAACCTACACCACCTAAGCCAACCTTGCCAGCTGCCACCAAAAGAAATCAAGATAAGGCTCTTAACATACTGATTTATGCTATTCCTGATGGTTACCTATTGAAATTTCATGATGCCAAGGATGCAAAACAACTATGGGCTGCTATTAAAACCAGATTTGGAGGTAATGATGCTTCCAAGAAGATGCATAGAAACCTATTGAAGCAACAGTTTGAAACCTTCACTGTTGGTGAAAGAGAAAGCCTTGACTCTGCCTATGACAGATATCAAAATTTACTCAGTATGCTAGAGTTATATGGAGCAGAGGCATCTATTGAAGATGCAAACTTGAAATTCTTGAGGAGTTTGCCATCTACATGGCATGTGGTTGCTACCATGATTAGAGGATAACCTGGTTTGGACACTATGAACTTTGATTATCTCTACAACAATCTAAAGGTGTATGAACATGAGATGAAGGGTAACAAAGGCTCAAATTCTCATAGTATTGCTTTTGTGTCTTCTGAAAATAGAGGCAGTACTTCCACTAAAAGTACTGCTTACCCTGTCCAAAGTACTGTTGCAGAGAAACAACATCCATGTACAACCATGGTCACTACCACTTCATCATCATCATCAAATACCACCAATTCAGATGATGTTCTATGTTCTTTCTTTGCTCAACAAGCCACTCTACCTGTTACATATCAAGAAGATGTCCTAAAAATTGATGAATATGCTATGGAAGAAATTGACATAAGATGGCAGGTTGCCATGATCACTGCAAGGATCAAGAAGTTTATGAACAAGATAGGGAGAGGTATTGATTTCAAAGCTAAGCAGGGGATAGCATTTGATAAGTCTAAGATTGAATTCTTCAATTGTCAAAGGACTGGTCACTTTGCAAGGGAATGCAAGTTTGCAAAGTATCAAGCAAACAGAATGATTGAAAAACCCAAGGTTGAAAGAAAGGAGGTTCCTATTGCTGAGCCAAAGTCACAAGCTTTGGTGACTCAAGAAAATCTATCAGAAGTTGACTGGAGTAATGAATTTGATGATAAACCAGTAACCTACTCTATGGTTGCATTGGAAGAAGATGATTGGAGCACATCTTTTGATGAGGAACCAGGATATGTTGCTTTGGAATCAGGAGATGGACTAGGAAGCTTTGATTAGAGTATGGAAAGTGAAGAAGAATCTGTTCAGCTTGCTATGATGGCTACTTCACCAAGTTCATCCACTATCTCTGAGGTATGTTCCAAATGTAGTAACTCTTATCAAAAGATGCTTAAAGAATATGAAACTGAAAGAGATAACTATATAAGGGCTAGGTCTGAGATAGCTGGTTACCAATTGACTTTAGAGTCAATGGAAGCCAAGATAATCACTCATGAGAATAATGAAGTAGCTTGGGCTGAAAAATATGAGCAACAAGATTATCAATTAAAGTTAAGTGAGTGAAAGTTAGGATGTAAAGTTTCTGAACTAGAAAAGGTCACTAAAGAAAGAGATAAATTGCTAGAAAAACTTGCTGTTTGGAAAGAATCAGGTCTGTCACATGTAAGTTTTGTTGAAAAACAAAGAACAGCAAACATTAAAACTGGCCTAGGTTATGATAGTAGTTCAGAAGAAATCTCAACTAGGAATAAAGAACTAAGTCCTTCTCAGGAGACCTCAACTAGTGATGAAGAATTCATAAGCTTAGAGGAAAACACATCTAGTGATGAGGAATCACCTTGCTCAACACCTCCTGAATTTAAGAAAGACAAGTGATAAAATGAAGTTCCTCCACCCACAGGTAGTTTCCAACCACCTAGGACATATGTTTCTTGTTTTGGAGTAGACAATTTAGAGTTTAGGAAAAAGCTTAAAGGTCAATCTAATTCAAGACAATCTAGTTCTGAGTCCTTAAAGGAAATTGTTGAAACACCCAGGGATGAAAATAAGGATTCTGGGAATGAAACAGGTTTTTCAAAACAAGCAGTCCTTCCAAAAACTTCTCAAAGTACTGTTGATCATTCAGCAGTACCTACAAGGAAATCTTTTCAAAATACTGCTTATTATAGAAAACCTTTTGGAAGTGGATTTGGGAATATAGGTCCAAAGTTATGCTTTGTATCTTATAGTCCTCATCATTTGATTAAGGACTGTGATTATCATTCAGAATACTTAAGCAAATACCCAAAGACCACATCTGCAAACCATAAGAACAGGGAGAATAAACCAGCTTGGAATTACTCAAATAGGGTTAACCATAGTAATTTCTCAAAAGATTATAGGTACCCTCATCAGAAAAGACCATTCTCCAAACCCCAGTACCTTCTCAAAGTATTGTTAGGAATTCCCCCAATCAAGGTACTGCTAGCAAAAACTCTAGTGTAAGACCTAGGAGATTCAATTCTTACAAACCTAGAAGGCCTTACAACTCAAGAAAAGTACCTAGAACAAAGAACCCAATACCAAAAGTTACAACTAAATGGGTTAAGAAAGAAAATACTGCTGAGGGTGAAACAGTACTTTCAGAAAATAAGGGTGAAAAAGGGAGTGTTGATAATAATCTAACATAGGTTTTGGAGTCAAAAACATTAATTCTTGATAGTGCTTTCAAAAACAGTGGTGATTACATACTCAAATAATTTGAGTATGTTACTCCACAAGGGGAACACAAGTCAGTAATGGCTTGGGTTCCTAAAAGAAACTAACCTTTTTTTTATCTTTATGCAGGGCAACCCAGAAGAGGAGCTTAAAGATCATCTTATTGTTGATAGTGGTTGCTCTGGCAACATGACAGGAGAAAAGGAGCTCTTGTCAGACTTTAAGGCTTATTTTGGAGGTAGAGTTGCATTTGGGAATGATCCTGATGGAGGGAGAATCACTGGCAAAGGAACCATCAAGGCTGGATTAATTGATTTTGAGAATGTTAGATATGTGAAGGAGCTTAAATTCAATCTTTTGTCAGTTTCTCAGATCTGTGACAAGAAATATCCTGTGTTATTTCTTGACATAGAATGCCTTATTCTCTCCCCTGAGTTTAAGTTAGAAGATGAAAACTTGGTGATGCTAAGAGCACCAAGAACCAATGATGTGTACATCATAGATTTGAAGAATATCAATTCTACTGAAAGAGCAACATGTTTGATTGCAAGAGCAACAATGGAAGAAGCACATCAATGGCACAGAAGATTAGGGCTTGTAAATTTCAAGAACATCAACAAATTGGTCAAAGGAAATTTAGTTAGAGGTTTGTGGAAAACTAGAAGGGGGGGTTGAATAGTTTTACGTCTTTTTAATTTTATGAAAACTTAGTTGTTTAAAATAAAACTTCGTTTCTAGTTTATGTGAGATCAATACTTGTATGCTTATAAGTACTTATATGCAAGTAAACAATAACAATATAGACAAATATTTTTTACGTCCCTTTTTATTTATGAAAACTTAGTTTAGTTTTAAAGCATTGTTAACTCTTAAAACTTTAATTCGATCTTATGTGAACTCAAGTCTTGAACAATATGAACAACTATATCGAGGTATGAAAAATAATAACGATGTAAGCTAAATATGTAAATTCAACACATGCATAATATAGACAATTATAGCTATATACGAGATGTAAGTAAGTAAGCTAAGTAATAAGTTAGAGTTGGAAAGATCTAACCGCGAGACAAAGGATTTATAGTGGTTCGGCTACAAGGACACCTTCCTTGCCCTACTCCACTCCCCGAGTCACCTACTCGAGAATTTTCTTCACTATGTCAACAAGCTCCCTTATGGCGGAGAAAACCTTACACAAATTTTGCTTACACCAATTAACGACACTAAGCAAAATGTCGAGTCCTAATAGTAGCTAGAACCAATCTCACACCACTAGTCACTACACACCTTCTTTACAACATGTACACACCACTACTACTTAACAACTTCACACTACTCCACTACTTCTTCTTCACACCACTACTTCTTCTCTTCTTCACAACACTACTTATATCTCACTACTTCTATTCACAACTTCTACTCCTAGATCTATCTAGTTACAATACTATCACACCTTTACAATGAATGTACACAACAACTAGACTATATACATAAATCTACAATACTTCACAACTTGATGTTGAAGGAGTATTCTTCTCTTGCACTTTGAGAGATGAGAGGCGAGGGAATGAATCACTTGAAACAAGGATTAACAATTATATGATCAAAGGGTTTTTAGGAGGATGTTTAGAGAGATTTGGATCTGAAATTTTTCGTGCAAGAGGTGAGAAAAATACCAGGTTTGAGGTGGTATTTATAGGAGAAAATTTCTGACAGATTCTGACAGAGGAGCGTGGCCGGCCCGCTTAATTCATGGTCGGCCCCCTTAAAATTAAGGGGGCCGCCCAGCTGTAACGGCCAAAATCTTTGTCTTTTTCTGGGGAAAGTTTATTTGGTGAAAAATTAACTGATTTTGGTTAAAAATTTGAATTCATATATTTACTATGAATTAAACATTTTCCTTTATTACCAAAAATGTTTTTCAAAAATATATAAGAAGTTTATTTAATTTTATAAACTTTGTATTATTTAAATAAACATCCCTTTGATCATAAAATGTATTAGTCACTTGTTTATTCATACCTTAAGTGATTATGTTGGATGAGATGATATAAACTTGTTTACGTATTAACTTTGCGTTTAATGTTCTTATATTTTATGATCGTCAAAACTTAAGGATATCGAAAAATATTAATAACGTTTTTATACATTATTTATATCAACAAGGTTTACCTTCTAAAACATTCAAGAATGATCACTCATGTCTGGCTTGCAAGAAGGGTAAACAACACAAGGCTTCATGTAAAAAGGTTGAAGAAAGAACCATTAGAGAGCCTTTGGAATTGCTGCATATGGATCTGTTTGGACCTGTTTCTGTTGCAAGTTTAAACAAGAAGAAGTACTGTTTGGTTATAACAGATGACTATAGCAGATTTAGATGGGTCTTTTTCTTAGGAATTAAAGATGAAACTTTTGATGCTATTCATGATCTTATAATAGCACTTGAAAATAAGTTAAGACTCAAGGTTAGATTGATGTGTAGGGATTGCACCAGGCTTTATCTCTCAAGAGATCTTGAGAAGCTTACAACCCCCACCAGGCAGTGTACCTGATCGATGTAGTATAGTATAATGACAAGTACCGGGGGATTGATCGTTCAGCTAGGAATAGTGTTGCTAGGATTAGAAAACCTAAAGACTAGGTCTAGAGATGAGGGATGATTCTTTTTGTATTTTTATATTTTTATAAAAGCAAGTAAAGATCTCGGTTTTGAAGGAGTTGGGCGGAATTAGTTGCTAGTCAACTAACCCAATTACTAAGATGCAATCAAAATAAAATACTAAAAATGAAAATAAACTATATTAAGATAGTGGTGTGAGCAATATATGGAAGAATTGTGTTTACTTAGGTTTCACTACTCCCTAGATATATTTTACAGGTTAATTACTTGTTACAGTTGCGTAGATGACGGATTGTATTCCTTAATACCATTCATGGGGTGGCGTACTTACTTCCCCAATCCTATAAGCGCCTACTTCACTCCTATGTCGAGCCGGCTAAGAAGCTCCTAACATGGGATCATTAGAATTTGCTCATGCATTAAATACAACCAATAAAACCTAGCACACATCGGTTCATGTTTCCTAAGACGTTCAAGCATGTTACACAATGGAGATCTGCCAGTTTTCTTAAGCCTAACATTGAAATAATTCATCCATTACAACTATAAACAAGTAATCAACATATAATTAACATCTAGGTTTCATTACAACTAAGCAAACACATGAAAGATCTAGCCTAGCATGTTGAAATCACGACAAGCATAAGATATATTCAAACAACACATAGACATATTGAATGAATTGAAAGAGGACTTATCTTAATTGAACATGAAAGATTTCAAGGGGTAAAAACCCTTGAAAATACTGTAAAAAACGACCTAGGGTTTATTAGGTTTGACCCTATTATTCTCCACATAAGTTCCTCCTTTAATGAATGAAAAATAGAAAAGTATATATAGATTTTGTGAGGTGACAGCGTCAAGAACAAATATCTGACGCCGTCATCTCGCCGCCAAATAATTTCTCGGACTGCCTAGATCTGGGTTTGACGCCGTCACGTGTATTCCTTATGCAGGCCGTCACAATATTAACTCTTGATGCCCTTCTCTTGACGCCTTCAGGTTTTCTCTGGGTCGTCATGGATTTTACTCCTGACGCCGTCAGGATTTTCTTCTTGACGCCGTCAGGTACTGTTCTCAGCATGGAAAATTAAGTCTTTGCCGTTTTCTTCACTTTTATGCTCCAAAAACGTCCAAAATGCTTCCTTTTCCAGAATTCACTCCCAAAGTACCTAAAATCACAAAAGGAACGATTTAGGGCAATATTTGATCAAATTAATTCGATTCCGGGCTTAAATGACCCTTTAAAAGTGGTTCATTTTTCGCCTCATCATATACCCTTACACTTGAGATTTGCTTGTCCTCAAGCAAATGCGCTTTTATTCTAGTCAAAATACAAGTTAGGGGTCATTTAACACTAATATAAAAGTAATTACAACAAATGATCATTCCACTAAAGACCAAAGACAAGCACGGAGGTCATATACTAGCACCTTACAAATAGTGTTTAGATACTCACATCTCTCGGGTGTAATAAAGTATATATCACAATATGGAAATGGAAAACATCTCTCACTACCTGTAATAGCAAAATAGATTACCATAGGCTTGGGAAAGGATCAAACCTCCACCACATGGCGTAAGCACCTAGGATAAACTATCAAAGAGGTCTTTTAAAAGGGTTGTAACGTCAGGCGTAGGGATATGGAATACACGGTTTTGTTGGATATAGGCAGTCTTTACTGGTGGCGAGTTAATAATCTTGGTCAATTACATGTACAATGTGGCGTTGCTAAGCCAAGACTCGACTCGACTTAAGCTAATAAATGAAAAATAACAAAAACATAAAACAAATATAGAATGAAACGGGATGGTAGTCCGTATGTTTTTTCTCTTTTCTTTTTCTAATTTTTTATTTATTTTTTTTATTATTTTTTTTGTGCATACACTCTTACCCTACCATCCAAAATAATACATCATAGGGAATGAAAATTCCCCTTACACTTGAATTTTTACATATTTTACAATAAACTAATCTAATGACTCGAATTAAGAAAATCAAAACACTTGGAGTACTTTTAAGATTAATGCACATATGGGGGTAATATATGATGCTCTTCCCCATTACTCTATAAAATAAGTACTTTACCCATGAGTCCCAATCGTCCCAAAACAATATGTACAAGGATATGACTCGACTTAGCAACCATGTAATCAATTAGATAATTAACTAAGGGTTTAACAAATAACAATAATGCACTAAAGATGAGTGCATACACGGAAGGCTAAGGCGATTTGGTTGTACATTTAAGTGGGGTGTAACAAATTCTTCCTTTAAGTAAGATACTTAAAGTTAGAAACGAAAAGATAGGCTCGGAGGGGTGTACTAGGGGTTTCGTGTACTAAAAATGAGTACAAAACTAAGGTGTGGGAAAAATTAATTGACTTAACTAGCCAAGTAATATGACTTAAATGGTCAAGTAATTATGATACGGGTTTAACACAAGGGTAATCCTAATGCCTCTTATCATGTAGTAAATCCTACTACATGAATGTAGTCTCACTAGCGGTCTCGGGATGCATCACTAACGCAAGTTCTAGAATCTAAATGCTACCGGTACACTCATAAGCACTAATAGTTAATGTTTTTCCTATCAAATCTAAAGGCGAACCTCACATATTTGGGTGGAAAATTTTTCTGAATGGTACGGTTTTGTGCTAGTCATACAATCTCCTATCCATGAGACACTTGCTATGGCTAAAGTTCCACTCCTAAATGTTGTAAAAAAATTTAAATTTGGCGCTAAAATTGCACTAACAATTATTTCTCATAGTTTTATTACACATCTACCATCAAACAAACAAACTCAAGCGAAAGTGTATCTGTAAGGTATCATCATTTTACCCTCCCTTACACTTAGGATGAACATTATCCCCAATGTTCAAGTAAAGAATGTAAAAGTGAAATAAGTAAAAAGAATGAAATCAAATACTCCCCTGATTCGCTCGGTATGGATAATAAGGTAGCCAGGTTAGATCTTTCTCCAAGAAAATGAACAATCAAAGCTTCCCTTCCAGAATATAAATCATCTTCTTGTCATACATAACCTGTAAAACCTGAGAAAACAGACAAGGCAACCTCGCGTAAAATCGGCGGCAATCTATATATGCTAACAAATCCTATAAAGCAAAATAAGATATAATGCTTGTGGAATGATGTTTGCAGATTTCCTGGAGATTATAAAACTAATGATTCAACAAAAACTTTAAGACTCCGTTAGAAAAACAAAACTGGTAAAATTTCCAGAATTTTACACGTGACGCCGTCAAGAGTAAACTCGTGACGCCGTCAGAAGTGACCTGCAAAAATTTTTATGTTAAGTTTTCGGAAAATTTCTGGAAAAACTTCGTCCTACTTCTTGGAAAATCCTGCAAAACATCATTATGACTCGATACAAGCATTTGACTCTAACAAATACGAATATACATGTTCACTTAATATTGTGGAGAATCATGATCGGTTTTGTTTCTTAAAAACATATTTGGGGTTTCCCCTCACACTTATCTTTTGCGAAATACCTTTGGATGAAGTTAAGACTAAGCCAAACAACAAAGTAAAGTATTTTCACTATTTTGGTTTCGAAACATGATCTACCAACAATAAAAATAAAGCATGAATACGGAAGCAAATAACAAACAATTAAAAATAAAAATCACACAAAGCATGGGTTGCCTCCCAAGAAGCGCTTTTCTTTATTTACGAGTCTTGTAGCTAGACTCAAGGTCATGGGTTACTACGTGACATGGGTGAGTTCCTCATTGAGGACATCTTTGGGATCAAACTTAGGTTTTAACTTCCTATCGGTTTTTTTAGTATGGTATGACCTTTCAAACTTCTCTCCATCCGGATCATACAAGATCATCTTTATATGCCATGATCCGTCACCTTCCTTAGGTGGCTTGTCCCACCTCCATTTACACTTATCTCCCTCTCTTTTCCACTTGTTCATCTCTATATTAATAGGCATTACGCTTAAGAACTCAATCATCTTCCTAAAGACTAAGGGGTCCTCAAAAGGGTCTAGCTCTTCATCTCTAGCTATGAGTTGTTCCACCGAATGTGTCTTATCGATGAAATCTTTTTCTAGATAGAATGGGCGTTGAGGTCCTATAAAGTTCCTTTCTATCCAAGGTCCATATCTAGATGGTCTCCTATTCATCTCTACCCAATGTGGTGTCGGTTCATCTTCATAATCATAGCTATGTTTCTTGACATCATATACCGACCAAGTATCACCCTCACGTACCGCTATCTTAGACTCCTTACAATCTATCATGGCGCTAGCGGTTGCTAAAAATCCTCTTCCTACCAACAATGGGCATGTAGTGTCACTAACCATGTGTAGGACGTTAAAATCCGCTAGGATAGTTAACTTCCCTACGTGAACAACTACATCCTTAATCATTCCAACCGGGTGGGCAATACTCCCATCCGCTAGGCCAATCAATACCTCCGTCTCCTCTAACTTTCCTAGCTTGAGAGTGGTGAAAAGGGATAAGGGAATCAAGTTAAGGCTTGACCCTAAATCGGCTAGTGTGTCGAAAGCTTCGGATCTTCCTATTTTACAAGGCAAAACAAATATGCCCGGATCATCAAGCTTTTTAGGCAACTTGTTTTGAACGAAGGCGGTCCCATTTTTACCTAGTTTAAACTTCTCATATTTTTCTAGGAGGGCAATATAGTAGGGAGCACGGGCTAAGACATCAATGACGGGACGTTCAATGTGAAGCTCCTTGAATTCATCGTCAAGGTCTTGCGTAGGAGGTGTTTCAACTATGCTTTTGACCGGTTTTGTATCGGGTGTTTTATTCGATTGGTCCTTTTGAAGAATTTGGTTTTACTTGAAACACGTGCTCGTTGATTTAACCGAGTAGTATTGCAGACAAGAAGTGGGTGACGAAACTGATGATATGGAATTAACGTTTAGTTTCGGGTTCTTGACCGTGTCGCTTGGGAGTGCTCCCATTTCTCGGTCATTGAGAACTTTCAACAATGTGTCAATTTTGGTGGTCATCTCGCTTTGCTTTTGTTTGAAATCAGCTTCAAACTTAGATATGCGAGCTTCTTGAGATGCCATAAACTTGGACATCAATCCTTCAAGATTGTTGGTACTACCATAGTTGTTAGAAGGATTGTTGTTGAAAGTACGGTTGGAGGGTGGACCGTTTGGTTGGTAACGATTAGGCGGATTGGAAGAATTGGCTTGGTTTTGTTTCCACCTAAGGTTTGGGTGATTTTTCCAAGAGGGGTTGTAGGAATCACCATAAGGGTTTGGCTTGGGTTTGAAAGTGTACCACTTATCTCCCGCTTCGTCGGTACACGAGGATGCGTAGTCCGCAAAAGCTGTTCCGGGGAGTTCCACACAATCACGAGTGTCATGGGGACCACTACATAATTCACATGAAGAAGTGATTTTGTTCACTTGGCTTGAAGGCTTAGGAGCTTCGTAAGATTTCATGAGAAACTTGACTTGGTCCTCAAGTTCCATGATCCTACGGTCGGGAGTGCTAGAATTGTTCGAAGGCAAAGATATTGCCTTGACCATTTTGTTCAAATCACGGGGATCATTCCAACTTTCGTTGTCATAGAGAGCAAGATCTTCTATGAGTTCCCATGATTCCTCCGCACTTAGATCACGTAGCTTACCACTGGCCGATTGGTCAATGGCTCGCCTTGTGGAGAGATCGATATGGTCATAAAAAATTTGGACTTGGAGCCAAAGATCTATGCCATGATGAGGGACTTTTTGGAGTAAGTCCTTGAATCGAGTCCATGCTTCATATAGAGTTTCATTTTGACGTTGTTGGAACATCAAGATGCCATTTCTAAGCTTGGTAGTTCTCCCCGGTGGGAAAAATTGAGCAAGGAAACGAGTGGTGAGATCATCCCATGAGGAGATGGATCCTGCAGGTAAACGCTCAAGCCATTGGCTAGCTTGATCACGTAGAGAGAATTGGAATAGGCGTAATCGGGTTGACTCTCTACTTGTAACATCAAGGTCTATAGAATCTACGATTTTAAGGAAGTCCTTGAGATGTTGATTTGGATCTTCGGAACGAAGTCCATGGAATGCACATCCGCTTTGCACCAACCGGATGGTGTCGGATCGCAAGGGAGACACATTGGCTCCTTGAGTGAGCTCAATGATGTTTCGATAGCCTTGGTGGCTAGGTCGGGAATACTCTCCTAGGGTTCGGGGCCTAAAAGGTTGGTTAGCTAGTGGTGGGTTTTGTGGGTGGTCTTGTTGTGGTGGGATGATGGGTTCAAAGATGTTACCATCGTCCATGATGTCGGATGGCGAAGAGTTACGAACAAAAACACGAAGAAATAAGATAGACTAAAGAGAACCTAAAAATAAAAATAATATCTTACTAGAAAGGAATCTAGCAAGTAGACCTAATAAAAAGAAAATCTAACCTAGACAATAACTATTCCCCGGGCTGTGACGCCAAAAACTTGATGCGTAGGGATTGCACCAGGCTTTAACTCTCAAGAGATCTCGAGAAGCTTACAACCCCCACCAGGCAGTGTACCTGATCGATGTAGTATAGTATAATGACAAGTACCGGGGGATTGATCGTTCAGCTAGGAATAGTGTCGCTAGGATTAGAAAACCTAAAGACTAGGTCTAGAGATGAGGGATGATTCTTTTTGTATTTTTATATTTTTATTAAAGCAAGTAAAGATCTCGGTTTTGAAGGAGTTGGGCGGAATTAGTTGCTAGTCAACTAACCCAATTACTAAGATGCAATCAAAATAAAATACTAAAAATGAAAATAAACTATATTAAGATAGTGGTGTGAGCAATATATGTGAGAATTGTGTTTACTTAGGTTTCACTACTCCCTAGATATCTTTTACAGGTTAATTACTTGTTACAGTTGCGTGGATGACGGATTGTATTCCTTAATACCATTCATGGGGTGGCGTACTTACTTCCCCAATCCTATAAGCGCCTACTTCACTCCTATGTCGAGCCGGCTAAGAAGCTCCTAACATGGGATCATTAGAATTTGCTCATGCATTAAATACAACCAATAAAACCTAGTACACATCAGTTCATGTTTCCTAAGACGTTCAAGCATGTTACACAATGGAGATCTTCCAGTTTTCTTAAGCCTAACATTGAAATCATTCATCCATTACAACTATAAACAAGTAATCAACATATAATTAACATCTAGGTTTCATTACATCTAAGCAAACACATGAAAGATCTAGCCTAGCATGTTGAAATCAAGACAAGCATAAAATATATTCAAACAACACATAGACATATTGAATGAATTGAAAGAGGACTTATCTTAATTGAACATGAAAGGTTTCAAGGGGTAAAAACCCTTGAAAATACTGTAAAAAAATGACCTAGGGTTTATTAGGTTCGACCCTATTATTCTCCACACAAGTTCCTCCTTTAATGAATGAAAAATAGAAAAGTATATATATATTTTATGAGGTGACGGCGTCAAGAACAAATATCTGACGCCGTCATCTCGCCGCCAAATAATTTCTCGGACTGCCTAGATCTGGGTTTGACGCCGTCAAGTGTATTCCTTATGCAGGCCGTCACAATATTAACTCTTGACGCCTTCAGGTTTTCTCTGGGGTCGTCATGGATTTTACTCCTGACGCCGTCAGGATTTTCTTCTTGACGCCGTCAGGTACTGTTCTCAGCATGGAAAATTAAGTCTTTGCCGTTTTCTTCACTTTTATGCTCCAAAAACGTCCAAAATGCTTCCTTTTCCAGAATTCACTCCCAAAGTACCTAAAATTACAAAAGGAATGATTTAGGGCAATATTTGATCAAATAAATTCGATTTCGGGCTTAAATGACCCCTTAAAAGTGGTTCATTTTTTGCCTCATCATAGATCCATTAGATGTGATAATGGGACTGAATTCAAGAATCAACTTATGGATGAATTTTATGCCAAGAAAGGAATTAAGAGAGAGTTTAGTATTGCCAGAACTCCTCAGCAGAATGGAGTTGCAGAAAGGAAGAATAGAACTTTGATAGAAGCAGCAAGGACAATGCTTGCAGATTCCCAATTACCTGTTCCTTTTTGGGCTGAAGCTATAAGTGCTGCTTGTTATGTGTTAAATAGAGTATCAGTGACAAAACCTCAGATGAAGACACCTTATGAGTTACTTATGGAGAAGAAACCAAATATTAAGTTTATGAAACCTTTTGGATGTCCCCTGACTATTTTGAATACTGTTGATAATTTTGGAAAGTTTGATGGCAAGTCAGATGAAGGATACTTGTTGGGTTATTGCACCAATAGCAAAGGATTCAGAGTGTACAACAGGGCTACCAAGAAGGTTCAATAATGTCTTCATGTTTAATTTCTAGAAGATCAAGGAAATCAAAAAGGTAAAGGTCCTGATTGGATGTTTGATCTTGATATTTTGGCCTCATCCATGAACTATGTACCTGTTAGAGAAGAAAATCAAGTTGTTCACAATGAAGAAGAATCATAATACATTGTTCATGGAGTCAATATAAGGTCTGAAGATGATTCTGATGAAGAACCCAGTGATAAGAAGAAAAATACTTTTGAACCTCAAAGTACTGTTGACCCTCAAAGTACTGTTGATCCACAAAGCACTGTTCAACCAAAGACCACAGTATCTGATGAAGACTAAGCTATACAAGATGAACTTAATAGGATGCTTCTTCAAGAAACTATTGCTAAGTCCTATGAAGATGATCAAAGGAGAGCTTATGAAGCAGAAAAAAAGAAGGCTAAAGGCACTGACAATACTTTGCCTCAAAGTACTGCTGATCCATTTGAAAGTTCTTCAAATGTCTTAGATACTTCAAATTGGATCAATACTGATGATTTAACTGATCCAACCATGCCTGCCTTAGAAGATACTGATGATGAATTGGAGAAAGAAGGTATTTTCTCAAATACCAATGAAGATCCTGATTTCACAAATTTGGAAGAAAATCTTGAAGTTTCACCAACTCCTACATTGAGAATTCATAAAGATCATCCTATTAGTAAAAATTTTGGACCTTCTACTTCAGGAGCGCTCACAAGAACTAAAGCTAAGAATCTTTCAAGATAACATACTTCTCTACTTAGCTTTATTTACAAGCAAAACAGGGTGAATCACAAGGATCAGCAATTGTGCTTATTTTCTTGCTTTCTGTCTTAAGAGGAACCTAAGACAGTAGCCCAAGCATTGGCTAAAGAAAGTTAGGTTGAAGCCATGCAAGAAGAACTTTTACAATTCAAGCTTCAAGAAGTATGGGTATTATGTGATTTACCTGATGGTAAGAGACTAATTGGAACAAAATGGGTCTTCAGAGTTAAAAGAGATGAAAGAGGGAATGTAATCAAGAATAAGGCAAGATTAGTTGCTCAAGGCTATAGACAAGAAGAAGGAGTAGACTATGATGAAGTATTTGCTCCTGTGGCAAGAATTGAAGCCATAAGGTTGTTTCTGGCTTTTGCATCATATATGGGCTTCCATGTATATCAGATGGATGTTAAAAGTGCTTTTCTCTATGGCACTATCACAGAGGAAGTTTATGTTAAACAACCCCTGGTTTTGAAGATCCTGCACATCCAAACAAAGTCTACAAGGTTATTAAGGCTTTGTATGGCCTTCATCAAGCCCCTAGAACTTGGTATGAAAGACTCTCCACTTTTCTATTGCAACATGGTTACAGGAGAGGTGCTATTGATAAGACCTTGTTTATCAAAAGAGATAAAAAGGATATCATGCTTGTCCAAGTGTATGTGGATGATATTATTTTTGGAGCTACAAAACAGTCAATGGTGAAAGAATTTGAAGAGCTTATGCAGAAAGAGTTTCAAATGAGCTCCATGGGTGCATTGACTTTCTTTTTGGGGCTTCAAGTTCAACAATCAAGCAATGGAATTTTCATAAGTCAAGATAAGTATGTTGTAGACATTCTTAAGAGGTTTAACTTCACCACTGTCAAGCCAGCATCCACACCCATTGATGCTAACAAAACTTTGGGAAAAGATGAAGATGGGGAAAATGTTGATGTTAAGTTATACAGATCTATGATTGGCTGTCTAATGTACTTGACTGCATCTAGACCTGATATTACTTTTGCTGTGTGTTTATGTGCAAGACATCAGGTCAAACCCAAGGTTTCACATTTGAATGCTGTCAAGAGGATCTTTAGGTATCTTAGGCAACAACCTAAGCTAGGATTATGGTATCCTAGGGAGTCTCCTTTTCATTTAGAAGCTTTTTCAGACAGTGATTATGCTGGAGACAACTATGACAGAAGATCAACCACTGGAGGATGCCAATATCTTGGAAGAAGACTAGTTTCATGGTAATGCAAGAAGCAAACAATTGCAGCAATTTCTTCCACAGAAGCAGAATATGTGGCTGTTGCAAGTTGTTGTGCACAAGTACTTTGGTTGCAAAATCAACTCTTGGACTATGGATTCAACTTCAAGAACACTCCTATCAACATTGATAATGAGAGTACAATATGTATTGTGAAGAATCCTATCTATCACTCCAAGACAAAGCATATTCAGATTAGGCATCACTTTATCAGAGATTGTTAGGAGCACAGACTCATCAATGTGGTTAAAGTTCACACAGATGATAATGTAGCAAATTTACTCACAAAGGGCTTTGATGTTTCAAGATTTACCTTTTTAGTAGTGAGTATTGGAATGATAAACAATTAAGATACTTTTGAGGGGAGGCATTAGTAGTTAGTCATTCTTTGAGGGGAGGCTACACTTATCATTAAACATAAAAAGAAATTTTATTCATGGTTTATCACAAGAGTTACATTCAGCATTCAAGAAAGACAAACACATTCAAAGCCAGAGATACATCATCAAAACAAACAAGACAAACCCTAACTAACCTACATCCTACACCAACTACTCCATAGGTCTTTTTACTTTTCCTTGATAGTTATGCTTAGCCTTCTGAGCAATCTTTCTCTTGTCATCAAAAGATGATTGCTTCCTTGGGCAAGCCAGGCCAAGCACTTGCTTTGGAGGTCTTTCTGGTCTTGCAGGCTTCTTTTGAGCAGGCCACTTCATGTCCTTTAAGGCAGATTCCAGAGCCTGTGTCAAAGCTTGTGGCAATTCACTGGATAGAGATGGAGCAGGAGCAGGGGTAGAAACCTTTTTATTGGGTTTAAGGTTGGTTGAGCTTGATGCACTAGGAGGAAAGTAACCACTCCATCTTGAATCAGAGTCAGAGTAGTAGCTAATCTCTGAGTTAGAGGAGTCATTTGATGAGATGTATATTAATGGGAAGTGGCTCATGGTGATACTAGGGTTTTTGTGATGATGATAACAAGTTTTGATGAAGTTATGTGTAAATACAAGTTCTTTTTATAGGCAAGTAAATCTCAAGGATTATTTATGAAGATCATTTATTTCTACTTGCTTTGGTAGCTTTGGGGAGTAAATATGGAAGGTATTTATTATCTCGGGTTGACTTTCAGAAGATATTTTGGTCAAACAGTCAACATTGTTAGATATATTGGTGGAAAGTACTTTTGCCAAAGTACTGCATAAGGAATGAAAGTACTGCTCCATGTTACATGGAAAGTACTGCTTGGCGCTTTGTAAGAAGTACTGACGTGTCAGGATACTATTCCAATAGTCAGAAATACGGGGGTAACAACTTTTCGAAAGATATGGGGAAGATAAATTCCAAAAATAACGGTAAAATCATTTATTAACCGTGATTTTTTGTATATTATCCTTCCTTGTGCATATCTTTTTCATCTTTACCAACCCTCATACTTATTCCTATTCATCCATCAATCACTAATAAATTCATCATCAATCATCATCTTCTTTCATACTTTTTTCACAAACACTTACAATGGCAAACCGTCCTACCATTAGCAAACACAATATGATTGATAACTTGGAGAAGACACAGAAAAATCTTGATTTTCATGGCATCATTGACTTTCTCACAGGGTCATCCATAAACTATTCACTTTTGGGCAATCTAGAAATCATTGGTCCCTGGATATAAGAATTTTGGGCAACGGCTAGGTCTGAATTGGAGGAAGGAGAAGATGTTATTCATGCTACAGTTGTAGGGAGGGCTATTCGCATTACTGAAGCAACAATCAGGGAGATCTTATTGTTTGATGATGAAGAAGGTGCTGTTTTATTTGACAAGCAAGTTGTTTGGGATGAACTTAGAGAGATTGGCTATGAAGGTGCTCTAAACAAGCTCACTTTTCAAAAAGCACTGGTAAGTCCTCATTGGAAGTACCTTATCCATGTTTTGCTTCATTGTCTAAGTCCCAAAAGTACTACTTGGTATCAATTTGGACATACCATAACCTCTGCTTTAGTTGGTTTAGCTACCAATCAGCCATTTAATTTTTCTTATATGATTCTTGATGGTATGATTGCACACATCAAAGCTGGTTCACCATTTTTTATGTATCCTAGATTTGTTCAGCTTTTCCTAGCCAAACCACTTGAGGGTATTCCAAAACCTCAAGATTTTATACCTACTGTTGTGCTTCCACACAAGGTGTTCACTTTTATGTCTAACAAGAGTGTTAAGTTTTCTGGCCAAAATACACCTTTGAATGCTTATATATTGGAAGTAGCACAAGCAGTTAAGAATTCTGCATCAGTACATTCTTCAACACCACCTCTTGTATCACCTCAGTATATTGCTTCAAGTGAAAGAACTGCTTCTATATCTATTCCTGTTCAAGTATCCAGGGAGAAGACTGTTTCTATTGAAAGTACTTCTCAACATTCTGTTTCCAAAGAAAGTACTTCTTTGCAAGGTACTGCTTCAAAGCATGCTACACCACCATCTCCCAATGATTATACTTCCACAGGTGGGTTTCAAACACCTGGAGGAGATGAGGGAGGTGAGGGACATTTGGATACTTATGCCTTAACCAGGGAGTTCAGAAGGATGAAGAAAGTTATTAATGCACAGGCTGATGAAATCAATAGATTAAGGAATAAGTTTAGGAGATTGAAGAGATTTGTTTGGCCGCTTATTCAGAAACACAGATTATGGGTCAAGCAAAAGATGAAAAGTGCTAAGAAATCCAAGAAGGCTTCTAAATCTAAGAAGAGCAAAAAGAGGTCATCATCATTCATATTGGGGAGGAATCAGAATGATAATTTGAATGAAGATGATGCTGTACCTCAAGATCAAAATGAAGAGGCTCAAGCTATGGATTTTAATGAAGAGGCTCAGACTATGGATTTGGAAGATATTGCTTAAAGTACTGCTGATAGAAAACTTGATGAAGTTGAGCAAATTGTTGCAGAAGAGAATGAAGCACAAAGTACTGATGTTGAAGGTGCTGATATTCAAAGTACTGCTAATCAACATATAGATACTCAAGGTACTGAAGCTCAAAGTACTGGTGTGCAAAGTACTTTGGATCAAGGTGATCAAGGTACTGCTCATTTAAATGTTGAACAAGTTGGACCTTCAACAACAATTTTTGAAGATGAAGCTGGTCCTTCCAATACAATTCAGCAAGAAGAGCATACAGCTAGTGATGATGAAACTATTGCTGAAATTATGGTTAACATGTCAAGACCAAGTGGGATAAGTATTCCTGGTGTTGAACAAGTTCAAGCTTCTTCTGAATCTGAAAAGTTAGATCCTAAGGATAAAGGAAAAAGGATTATGGTAGAATCAAAGAAGAAGAAGAAAAAAAAGTTCACTCTGGAACAACTAAGAGCTTTTGAGGAAGCTAGGAATGAAGAAGCTGCAAGAAAGTATCAAGCTGATTTAGATGCTGAATACTTAAAGGAATCAAGAATGCCAGTTGTTGAAACAAGAAGGCCACTATCTAAAGCTCAAGAGAGAAATTCTATGATAAGTTTTCTGAGAGGTAGAGGATATAAGAATTTACAGAGATTGAGATATCTAGAGGTAAAAGAACTATATGACAGTGTTCTAGAGTCAATCAAGAGAGAGTTAGATAGTTTTGTACCTATGGATTCTAAGAAAGAAAAGAAGTTAGAAGATATTATGAAGGAACAAGCCGAGAAAAGAAAGTTAAAGAGGAAGAGAGCAACTCAAGATGATCAGTTGTCAAAGAGGCTCAAGATGCTAAAAGCAGATACTGTTGATGAGCTGAGGAATTATCTTAGAGTTGTGGATTTTGAGAATCCAAAGAAGACAGAGAATGGTGAGAAGAAGTCTAAGATTTCTACATTTTCTGTGGTAGAAGCATCTAATGGTGATTATCTCATTTTTCATAGAGAATATGGAAGTTTTACAATATTTAACATGCTATGGGATATACTGCACAAGATAGACAGAGAAGATCTATATTATTTGTATCTACAAGTGCAGGATTACTTTGAGAATACTGAGCCAAAAGGAGTGGGATTAATCTTATTGGGTGATTTATTAACCATCTGGGAGACAAATGAAACAAGTAGTGATGCTCTGTGCAATGATCAAGAGAATTGGGAAATAACAAGATGGAGATTCTTTGAGTCATCAGGGGTACACTCACTTGAAATGGAAGATGGAGCCATGATTCACATGTTTGCAGAGAGAAGATATCCTCTGATAAGGGAGATTATGGTCAGAATGTTGGATCATGGTATGCAAGTTGAGAATGAGACTGAAGTAGCATTAATGGTAATTGAATTGTTCATAAAGTGGACTACTTTAGATGAATAATATTGCATAAAGTACTGGTATGATTTGTATTGTATAAATAATTTTTGAATAATAAAGTACTTTATTCAAAGTACTGCTAGACAAACAGTACTTTCTCAAAGTACTGCTTGCTGCATAAAACCAGTAAAAGTCTTTTGATATTGATTAAGTTTTAAAAGAAAACTTTGTAAGGCATAAGATGATATCAATAAAGGTTTTGAAAAGTCACACATGGTGTTAGTACTTGTACTACACAGCAAATGGTAATCAACTCACCATGTTTAACAGACAAGAAATAGTTTGACTCATCATGAGGGTACAACTCTGATGTGATAATCAAATCCGTTTTTAGTTAACAATTTACTAAAAATTGTATGGTTTTCAACTCACCATATCTATAAATGTGAAGAGTTGGCTAGCCTACAAGAAAATGGCTTGTGGTAAAGGTTGTGGAAAATCCATTTTATGGTGATTAGTTCACCATGGTTGTGATAAAAGGACTAACTAGTCTAAAAGCAAACGGATCTTGGTAAAGACTAATCAAATCCGTTGATAGCTGATGATTTTCTAAAAATCATATGGTTATCAATGTACCATGGTTGTTCTAACCTAAACATTGGCTACTCCAGAGTTAATGGATTTGGTAAAGAGACATCAAAATCCATTAAATTTCAATAATTCACCTCTCACAGAAGTTTACACATCTGGAAGTGATGAGAATAGTATGAAACTTTAAAGATTTGATGTACACTTTGTCAAAATACTGCTGAGTTGCTGTGAAGATATCATCTGAAGCTGATACAGACTATTTTGACATACAAGTCAGATAAGAGTTAAAGAATACAATTTTCCTTAAAGATAAAGATGCTGAAGATCAAAAGGTTAATAAAGAAACTTGAAATCAAGCAAGTAGAATTCAAGTTAGGGGAGGATTGTTGGGATATGTAGATCAAAGTACTTCTGGAATTTCAAAGTATTGCTATGTCAAAGTACTGCTTAAAGATCAAAGTGCTTTTCAAGGTCAAAGTACTGCTCGTGATTGAAGATTATTCAAAGTACTTTTAAGAATAAGGATTAATATGCAATATTGTTTAAGGATTGTTATGTAATATTATAAGAATATTCTAGAATTAGTTAGGGATAGTTTACATGTCGTTTAAGTATTGTAAACCGACTTAAGGTTTTCCTTGTGCCTATAAAAGGAGCCTTAGGATGGTATTAGACGTATGCATTCATAATACGATTACTAGAATACGATATTAGATAAGTTAGGGATTGTTAGTGAATCTGTATTTAGAGAAGCAGGTTCATAGTTGGTTTTAATATAATTCAAAGTTCTTCTTAGCTTTGTGTTAGTAGATTCCGCATACTTTACAAAGTAACATCAGTGTTTCATTATTAGTAGTTTTTTGAATTATTCTTAGATTACTAGAACCTTACAAGCTACAAAGTAGTTTGATCAGAGTATATCGATCCAACACGCGTCAACATCGCGACTCTATGAAATGACTCCATGCAGGCCATGATGCGAATACCATAATTACCTGAAAATACATTGCTAAAACGGTCAACAATAATGTTGGTGAGATTCATAGGTTTATGTAAATATTCTGTACGACTACCATAAGTATAAGATATATATGACAATGTCGCCATACAAAAAAAATTATACAATTGCTATAAGCTCATGACCCCGAAGCTAGACTGATTATGAATGTCCCAACAGAATGTTTTGCCACACACTCTAATATGATTCAAATGAAATGCGTCCGCATGAATAGTTGGAGCTACCAACCCGGACGGAGGAGTCACCCTCAATAGATTTATTCACTCACTCTCACTTACTAATAATTAACGGTTCATGATAAATGAAAGGGGACTTTAACATGGCAATGAGGTAACTTAAGCAATGTAAATGAATTTGATATACTTGGGCTCGTATAAAAATGATGTGCAATGTATTCTCCTCCATAGGTTTGAAATGAAATAATAAATTGAAAAACGGGGCTATGAAACTCACGTGTTACAATGATTATGATGACAATAGTGTGTAAGCTGAAATAAGGCGCGATCTCTAACCGAAACCTAATATGAATGACATGCTTTAATATAGGTCATGAAATGACATCGTACATGCAAGTGCATATGTTATCTATACCACTCATATATATATATATATATATATATATATATATATATATATATATATATGAAATGATGTTTATCGTTGAAAAATATGGTTATGATATCTTGTCATGGTATAAATTAATTTACGCGTATTTACATTGTATCAACATTCTACGATAGTCGTTTAGTGAAAAATTGAGAAAATAGAGTTTTTCGTCGAAAATTCTATACTTCGATAAGTTTTTGAAAATGACTAAGTGGTCTTGCATAGTTAGTCATAAAACAGTAAATATTGCGTGTTAGGAAACAAACACAATTGTTTTAAAAAGCTTGTAACAATATCTAAAAGTCATAACACTGAACTTTTGTCCATATAAGTCCCGATCATAGAGGAAAATAGTAGTGAATTGAGGTGTTCGGGCTGTTTCTGCAATTTCTGGGCAGTTTCGGGAAAGCTTGAGAGGTCATATGTTACTCGTTATTAATCCGTTTGACGAACGGCTGGACATTTTGAAAAGTAGGCAATGTGAACTAACTTTTACTTACAGGTATTATTTTTCCAAAACTGAGTCTATTGTTGAGAAAAGTAGCTCCAAACATGGTCACCCAAAGTGACAGTCGACACAATATTTCATGTGTTTGTGCCGGTGATTATTTTGTGTTTTCGTCGTATTTCAAACGCTTGTATCTTGTTCGTTATAAGTCCGTTTTAACCCATTCTAGCAGCCATGGTTTCGTTTTGAGTGTATTTTCTGTATCTCTAGTCCAAAATTAGTTATGATCAGCAAATTTTTCCAGATTTTACAAAATGGGACAGCCTTTTTTATAATGTTTCAAAAATGCGTTTTCTAGCTTCTATCTTGTATCAATCCACTTCCAATCACCACAAAACTAGTCTAAACTTAGCATACACCTTCTTAGGGTGTCATGGGTTCCTAAACTTCACCAATAATGAGAGTTTAAATAAAAAAACCAATTCTTAACTTTAGATCCATTAAAATTAACAAAACATGTATAAAGTGGTATGACACATATGAATACTTGCATTCCTTGTACTAGAAAAATGAAATAGATCAATAATAGGTATCCTAAGATTATGAAAAATGTTGAGTAGCTTACTTGAGTGATTATGAGGATTGGTGATAGAAAACTTAGTTAAACTTCAAGGTTTTATAAGCTTTGATCTTATATAGAACACTAGTAATCTTTATATAACACTTGATTCTTGAAAAACTTATGGATTTCTTCTTCTTTTTAATTTGGGCTAATCAAAGCGAGCTAGAGAGAATTATCGGTGTTCTCCGGGAATGAATAGTGTTTCATGAATAGTAATTTTTTAATAACATTTCAAAGTCGCAAACTAACTTAAAAAATGATGAATAGTAAAATGATGAATAGTGACCAGTGAATAGTAATTTCCCGAGATGAATAGTAAAAAATTTAAGTTGAGAAATGACCTGAAATTACGCTTTGTCACACACAGCCTTCCGCAACTCTATGAATATCAACTTCTTCTTATGACGACACGTTTAGTACCATATCCTAGAATCATTAATCTCTACTCATGCATTAAATACAACCAATAAACTGTAGTGCACATCCGATTACGTTTCTTAAGACGTTCAAGCTTGTTACCGTATAGGAGATTAGCCAATTTTCATAAGCCTAACGCGAATCAATCAACTAAACAATAAACAACTCACCAACAATAAATGAATAGGTTTCATTAGATCTAAGCAAACACAAATAAACTTAAGCTAGCATGTTAAAGGAAAGAAAAGCAATAGAGATAATCAAACAACACTTAGACATATTGAATGATTAAAGAATCACTTATCTTCAATCAAACATGAGAGAAAAGAAGGTTTGAGAACCTTTAAAATCTCAGAAAATTCGGCGCTAGGGTTTGTTTCAAAAGTTGCACACTTAATGAATGAAAAATCCAAAACTATATATAGAATTACAAGGCTGATGGCGTCAGGTTATGGCTTCTGACGCCGTCAGAACGCCGATATTAGGGTTTTGTATCGCCCAACAATCCTCTGACATCATCTCGTGTAAATACTTCTGGGCTATCTCGTGTAGTTGCAAAGCCAGACGGCCTCGCTTCTTTTGTGCCTGACGGCGTCAGGTGTTAACTTCTAAAATCTTTCTAGGGCGTCTAGTTATAAAATTCCACAATTCTTATCATAAGGTCTCCAAAGCGTGACGCCGTCAGGTGTAAAAACTTGACTTATCTTAACTTTCTTGTTTTCTTCATTCTTGAGCATAAAAACATCTAGAAAGCTCCAAAAATGCTTCATATTCTAGAAATCATATCCCAAGTACCTAAAATGAGAAAAGAAATGATTTGAGGCAATATTTGATCATAAAATCATGACTTAGGAACGGATCAAACCTCCACCTCCACCATCAAATAAATTCTTATCTGGAGTATTAGTTAAGACATCAAGAACCGGCCGTTCAAGATAAATATCTTTGAATTCATCATCAAGGGTCAAGTTAGGTGCTTGTTTGGGTGGTGTTTCAATCACTTGGTTGACCGACACATTAGTTTGTGTATTATCTTTTTGGTCTTTTTGAAAAATTTGAGTTTGTTGAAACACGTGTTTATTGCATTAACCGAGTAAAATTGAGGACAAGAGCTAGGAGACAAAACCGGTGAGATGGAGTTAAAGTTTAGTTTAGGGTTCTTGATGGTGTCACTTGGTAGTGCTCCCCGAATACTCGATCATTGAGAACCTTTAACATGTTGTCAATTTTATTTGTCAACTTGCTTTGTTTTTGTTTGAAATTAGCTTCAAACTTAGACAAAAGAGCTTCTTAAGATGACATAAAACTAGACACTAATCCTTCAAGATTATTGGGATTGTTAGAAGGATTATTGCTAAAGGTGCGGTTCGAGGATGAACCGTTTGATTGAAAACGATTAGGTGGATTTGAAAAATTGTCTGGAGAAGAATTTTGGTTTTGTTTCCACCTAAAGTTTGGGTGATTTTTCCAAGATGAATTGTACGAATCACCTAGGGTGTTTGATCGGGTTGGAAAGTAAACCACTTGTCTCCCGCTCCATCGTATGCAAGGATGCATAATCCGTAAAGCTTGTTCGGGGAGTTCCATGCAATCATGAGTGTCATGGGGACCACTACATAATTCACATGAAGAAGTGATTTTCTTGACTTGATGGTTTAAGAGCTTCATAGGATTTCATGAGAAACTTGACTTGGTATTCAAGTTCCATGATCCTACGGCCGAGAATGCTTGAGTTATTCGAATGCAAGGATATTGCCTTGACCATTTTGCTCAACTTGATGGGGCCATTCCAACATTCGCTGTCATAGAGAGAAAGATCTTCTATGATTCACCACGATTCTTCCGCATTCTTGTCACATAGCTTACCACTGGCCGTTTCGTCAATGGTTTGCCTTATGGGTTGATTGACATGATCATAGAAAATTTGGATTTAGAGCCAAAGATCAATGCCATGATGAGGGATTTTTTGGAGTAAGTCTTCGAAACGAGTCCACGCTTCGTAAAGAGTTTCACCTTGAAATTGTTGGAACATCATGATGTCAATACTTAGCTTGGTAGCTCACCCCGGTAGGAAAATTGAGCGAGGAAATGAGAAGTAAGATCATCCCAAGATGAGATAGATCCCACGGGTAAACGCTCAATCCAATTACTAGCTTGGCCACGTAGATAGAATTGGAAGAGACGCAATTTCGTTGTCTCTTGAGTGGAAACAACAAGGTCTATGGAATCTATGATTTTAAGGAAATCCTTGAAATGTTGATTTGGATCTTCGGAACAAAGTTTGTGGAATGCATATCCACTTTGCACCAATCGGATGGTCTTGGATTGCAAGGGAGACACATTGGCTCTTTGGGGGAGCTCAATGGTGTTTTGATAGCCTTGGTGGCTTGGTTTGGAGTACTCACCTAGAGTACGGGCTCAAGGTGGGTCTTGGTGTGGTTGTTCATGGTGGGGTTTCTCTTGGTGTGGTTGGTAAGCTTGGTGTGGTTGGTCAATGGGGTCAAAGATGCTTCATTCACCATGATGGCAAATGAACAGAATTACAAAACAAAGGGCACAAAGAAAAGATCGACTACAAAAAAGCTAATAAAAATCTCACTTGATAGGAATCTAGTGAGTAGACCAAAACAAGACAGAAATCGAACCTAAACTATTAACTATTTGATGCAGGTTCTCTGACCATGTTTTAAATTTATATTTAGTCTCGTCTACCTATGGTTTACCTTATGCACTAACAGGCAGAGAATCTGATCGTAATATAGTATTTGGTAAAACCGAGGTCGTCCCAAGAGCTATGTATGGGGATTCTAACTTAAGTCTATGTCACATTTTAAAAGGGGTTTTGAGTTTTTTGATTAGAATTAAATAACAGAAATGAAATACTGAAATTAAATTGAATTGAATGCATTAGGGAGAAAGTGTACTAGCCTAGTTATTCATCTTATCATGCAATGAATATGTTCTCTAATAATGCTTCCTATCGCTTCAAGTGGGGTTTAGATTCACTAGACTCCTATGGTCAATTCGTCTAGCCTATATCCCCTGGAATCCTACTTTGATATCAAGGTTAGGTACTTTGTGATTAACAGAGATTGCCGGTAGACTAGGTTAAGTTATTGTTGGTCCCTTTTACTTGGTTATCAGTAACTAAAAAAGCTAAAGTAACCAAGTTGTAAGACTTTAGACAAAGATGTATAAAAATGATTAACAACAAAGAACGTAAATATAAGAGACAATATTTTCCAACGTTTAATTCTTTATTAGAAGTTAATCACAAAGAATCGTACCCAAGTATTTGCGGAATAACACTTGGGATTGAAAACGACAAGTATTGTATGGACTCCTCACTAAACTCAATCTATGTTGAGTGACAACTTAAATTACCCACTGAGCTATCTCAGGGGCTTGCGTTGTTCTTTGGAGGAGTAAAGTGGTTTGTGAATGCTTTGCATTAATTGCACAAACTTGTCAACTTTTACTCCTCACATTTGCTTCCTATTTATACACAAGTATAGAACAACTAAATATACATTGGACCGAAAGCTTCCTTAACAATATCTTGAAAGATATTATTCTTCTAGAAAGGAACTGATGCGTGGGAATCGCAACAGGCTTTACCTCTCGAGGGATCTCGAGAAGCTTACAACCCCCACCAGGCAGTGTACCTGATCGTTGTAGTATAGTATAGTGACAAGTACCGGGGGATTGATTGTTCAGCTAGGAATAGTGTCGTTAGGATTGAAATTAATCTAACTAGGTCTAAAGGTGAAGGATGATTCTTTTTATGTTTTTATATTTTATGAAAAGCAAGTAAAAATCTCGGGATTTTGAAGAAGGGGCGGAATTAGTTGCTAATCAACTAACCCAAAAGCTACTAATTAAACTAATTAACAAGAAAAGTAAACTAGGGTTCTACAGGATAAGTGAAGCATGTCTACCCATGATATGTTACTCCTTGCTAGCTATCCAATCCTACCTATTGAATTGTAACCTTGTTTTAATTGACGGGTTGTATTCCTTAATACCATTCATGGGGTATCGCACATAACTCCCCAATTCTATGAGCTCTTATCTCCTCCTATACCATGCCCAGCACAACCATAGGGATTGTAAACAGTGGCTCATGCATTAAATACAACCAATAAAGACCTTAGTGCAATAGGTTCATGTTTCCTAAGATGTTCAAGCATGTTACCATTTGGAGATCTGCCAGTTTTCTTAAGCCTAACATATAAATCATTCAATCAAAACAAGAATCAATAGGAAACAAGGATTATAAACTAAACCAACTAGATCTATTGAAGTTGTCACGCCTTAATTGATGGAGATAGACACAACATCAACAAGAAATCAATGAGATCTAATCAATCATATACAAGTTTCACATAATCATAAGTAAACACAAGGTGAATTAGCAAATCATCATCAAAGAAGAGCAAACAACAATGATAATGGATAACATAATTAAGATAGAATCATCAAACCAATACATGATGTTTATGGAGTGATTGAAACCCTATAAGTTTCTTGAAAAACACCCACCTAAACCCAGGAATCGACCTTAGGGTTTAGGGCTTACAAAAAGTGAAGTTATGATGTTATATTTATAGGCATGTTTTCTGTCGGCAAGGCTTGACGCCGTCAGGTCGTTTCTCTTGATGCCATCAAGACCATTTTTTCACCAAATTGTAGATCTCTTCGTCCTCTTCGCGTGGGCTTTTGAATCACCTAAATCCGAGTTCGTATGCAAAAGTTATGACCAAAACAATATCAGCTACTCCGCACGCAAGTTTTGACAAGTTAACACGTGATGGCCTTGGGTGACGCCTTCAAGTTCTCTCTGGGCCGTCACCACTTTTACTCTTGACGCCGTCACCAAAGTGCTCTTGACGCCGTCAGGTACTGTTCTCAGCATGGAAAATTAAGTCTTTGGCTTTTTCTTCACTTTTATGCTCCAAAAACGTTCAAAATGCTTCCTTTTCCTGAATTCACTCCCAAAGGACCTAAACTCACAAAAGGAACGATTTAGGGCAATATTTGATCAAATAAATTCGAATTCGGGCTTAAATGACCCCCTAAAAACGGATCATTTTTCGCCTCATCATATACCCTTACACTTGAGATTTGCTTGTCCTCAAGCAAATGCGCTTTTATTCTAGTCAAAATACAAGTTAGGGGTCATTTAACACTAATATAAAAGTAATTACAACAAATAATCATTCCACTAAAGACCAATAGACAAGCACGGAGGTCATACACTAGCACCTCACAAATAGTGTTTAGATACTCACATCTCTCGGGTGTAATAAAGTGTAAATTACAATATGGAAACGGAAGATATCTCTCACTACCTGTCATAGCAAAATAGATTACCATAGGCTTGGGAAAGGATCAAAACTCCACCACATGGCGTAAGCACCTAGGATAAACTATCAAAGAGGTCTTTTAAAGGGTTGTAACGTTAGGTGTAGGGATATGAAATACACGGTTTTGTTGGATAAAGGAAGTTTTTCTGGTGGCGAGTTAACAATCTTGGTTAATTACATGTACAAGATGGCGTTGCTAAGCCAAGACTAGACTCGACTTAAGCTAATAAATGAGAAATAACAAAAACATAAAATGAACATAGAATGAAAAGGGATGGTAGTCCGTATGTTTTTTCTCTTTTTCCTTTTTCTATTTTTTTTTCTTTTTCTTGATCTTTTTTTTTTTTTTTTTTTTTTTTTTTTTTTTTTCATACACTCTTACCCTACCATCCAAAATAATACATCATAGGGAATGAATATTCCCCTTACACTTGAATCTTTACATACTTTACATTAAACTAATCTAATAACTCGAATTAAGAAAATCAAAACACTTGGAGTACTTTTAAGATTAACGTACATATGGGGGGTAATAAATGATGTTCTTCCCCATTACTCCATATAATAAGTACTTACCCATGAGTCCCAATCGTTCCAAAACAATATGTACAAGGATATGACTCGACTTAGCAACCATGTAATCAATTAGAAAGTTAACTTAGGGTTTAACAAATAACAATAATGCACTGACAATGAGCACATACACGGAAGGCTAAGGCGATTTGGGTGTACATTTAAGTGGAGTGTAACAAATTCTTCCTTTAAGTAAAATGCTTAAAGTTAGAAACGAAAAGATAGGCTCGGAGGGGTGTACTAGGGGTTTCGTGTACTAAAAATGAGTACAACGCTAAGGGTGTGGGAAAAATTAGTTGACTTAACTAACCAAGTAATATGACTTAAATGGTCAAGTAATTATAATACGGGTTTAACACAAGGGTGATCCTAATGCCTCTTATCATGCAGTAAATACTACCACACGAATGTAGTCTCACTAGCGGTCTCGGGATGCATCACTAACGCAAGTTCTAGAATCTAAATGCTACCGGTACACTCATAAGCACTAATAATGAATGCTTTTCCTATCAAATCTAAAGGCGAACCTCACATATTTGGGTGGAAAATTTTTCTGAATATACGGTTATGTGCTAGTCATACAATCTCCTATCCATTAGACGCTTGCTATGGCTAAAGTTTCACTCCTAAATGTTGTAAAAAATTTTAAATTTGGCGCTAAAATTGCACTAACAAGTATTTCTCATAGTTTTATTACACATCTACCATTAAACAAAACAAACTCAAGCGAAAGTGCATATGTAAGGTATCATCTTTTTACCCTCCCCTTACACTTAAGATGAACATTGTCCCCAATGTTCAAGTAAAGAATGTAAAAGTGAAAAAGTAAAGAGAATGAAATCAAATACTCCCCCGATTCGTTCGATATGGATAATAAGGTGGCCAGGTTAAATCTTCCTCCAAGAAAATGAACAATCAAAGCTTCCTTTCCAGAATATAAATCATCTTCTTGTCATACATAACCTGTAAATTCCTGAGAAAACAGACAAAAAACCCAAAGCATCAACCCGAACAAAGATAACTCACAACTAGATGTAATTCCAGACTTAGGAATAAAAACAAAACAATTAAAGATATAATGCTTGTGGAATGAAGTTTGCAGATTCCTGGAGATTATAAAACTTAATAATTCAACAAAAACTTTAAGACTCCGTTAGAAAAACAAAACCGGTAAAATTTCCAGGTTTTTACACGTGACGCCGTCAAGAGTTATCTCGTGACGCCGTCAGAAGTGACCTGCAGAAATTCTAATGTTAAGTTTCCGGAAAATTTCTGGAAAAACTTGGTTCTACTTCCTGGAAAATCCTGCAAAACTTCATTATGACTCAATACAAGCATTTGACTCTAACAAGTACTAATACACATGTCCATTTATTATTGTTGTGGTTCATGCTCAATTTCGTTCTTATAAACAAATTTGGATCTCCCTTACACTTATCTTTTGCAAAATACCTTTATATGCAATTAAGACGAAGTTAAAAACAAAATAAAGCATTTTCACAATTTACTTTGAAACATGAGCCACAAACAATAAAAATAAAACACGTATACGGAAACAAATAAAATCAAACAAGCAAACAAACAAACAAATAAAAACACACAAAACATGGGTTGCCTCCCAAGAAGCGCTTGTTTTTGTTCGAGTCACGAGCCTGACTCTACCCTTATTTAACGGAAATAGGGGAGGTTTTCCCTACACTTTGAATTAAGTGCGGGTGGAAGTAACGATACACACCCTTAGGGTGTGAATATGCCACGTGAGGTGAAGGGGGTGAGTGAATGGCTTCCTTCATCCTAAAACTACCCGGATAATATTGGTTGATGGGTGGGTCGGTTCCTCTTTTGTCTCCTAGAAATATATCTAAGGATGGAAAGGTGTGTAAAGATTGAGGTTCCGGTTCATCAACACTAGGAAATTCCCTAGAACTAGGAGTAAGGTTATCACTACAAGTGTTCAAACCTATATCCTCAAGTGGTGCCTGGTCCAAGGGTTCTACCTCTATCGGAATTCCTAAAGTTTCTTCTACTTCTTCCGGGTAAGTCACGGGCGGTGTGTACGCCTCAAATGATGGTAGGACTTGTGGGGTACTTAGTGGGCTTGGGTTTTCTACTATCTCTTCCATCACATCAATATCACCTATGTGTTCATCTTGTATTATGGTAGTACCTAACCATGACATGCAACTAGGTGGCTCAACTCTAACCTCATGTGTGTCGTATGTTTTGGTGAAATCTATCCCGCTCATGCAACTAGGTAGTTCAACACTAACCATATCATAATCTTGGTTCGATTCTAAGTTCATGTTCTTAGAAACTAGGTCATCTCGCTCATACAAATCCACCAATTCGTTGAACTTATGGGTTATGGTTAGGAAGCTTTTCTCAAAATTCATCCAAAGGGTCTCACTAAAAGGAATTGATCCTGATAATGATCGTCTAATAGAAAACACACATGCATAAAATTCATCAAACCCATCTAACTTTACACCCATCTCCTCTTGTATATATGTAAGATCACTTAAAAATTTATTGGAACAACAGGAGGCAAATCTATCCGAGTAAACTAATTGTTCCTCTATAGTTAATGATCTAAATGGAATTTCATCCGCCATGGAGACAAATGAAAATGGTTTCACAAACAAAGGGCACAAAGAAAAAGATAAACTACAAGAAAGCTAATAAAAAGAAAATAAAAATCTCACTAAAAATGAATCTAATGAGTAGACCTAATAAAAATCAAATTCAACCTAAACAATAACTATTCCCCGGCAACGGCGCCAAAAACTTGATGCGTGGGAATCGCAACAGGCTTTACCTCTCGAGGGATCTTGAGAAGCTTACAACCCCCACCAGGCAGTGTACCTGATCGTTGTAGTATAGTATAGTGACAAGTACCGGGGGATTGATCGTTCAGCTAGGAATAATGTCGTTAGGATTGAAATTAATCTAACTAGGTCTAAAGGTGAAGGATGATTCTTTTTATGTTTTTATATTTTATGAAAAGCAAGTAAAAATCTCGGGATTTTGAAGAAGGGGCGGAATTAGTTGCTAATCAACTAACCCAAAAGCTACTAATTAAACTAATTAACAAGAAAAGTAAACTAGGGTTCTACAAGATAAGTGAAGCATGTCTACCCATGATATGTTACTCCTTGCTAACTATCCAATCCTACCTATTTAATTGTAACCTTGTTTTAATTGACGGGTTGTATTCCTTAATACCATTCATGGGGTATCGCACATAACTCCCCAATTCTATGAGCTCTTATCTCCTCCTATACCAGGCCCAACACAACTATAGGGATTGTAAACAGTGGCTCATGCATTAAATACAACCAATAAAGACCTTAGTGCAATAGGTTCATGTTTCCTAAGATGTTCAAGCATGTTACCATTTGGAGATCTGCCAGTTTTCTTAAGCCTAACATATAAATCATTCAATCAAAACAAGAATCAATAGGATACAAGGATTATAAACTAAACCAACTAGATCTATTGAAGTTGTCACGCCTTAATTGATGGAGATAGACACAACATCAACAAGAAATCAATGAGATCTAATCAATTATATACAAGTTTCACATAATCATAAGTAAACACAAGGTGAATTAGCAAATCATCATGAAAGAAGAGCAAACAACAATGATAATGGATAACATAATTAAGATAGAATCATCAAACCAATACATGATGTTTATGGAGTGATTGAAACCCTCTAAGTTGCTGGAAAAACACCCACCTAAACCCAGGAATCGACCTTAGGGTTTATGGCTTACAAAAAGTGAAGTTATGATGTTATATTTATAGGCATGTTTTCTGTCGGCAAGGCTTGACGCCGTCAGGTCGTTTCTCTTGACGCCATCAAGACCATTTTTTCACCAAATTGTAGATCTCTTCGTCCTCTTCGCGTGGGCTTTTGAATCACCTAAATTCGAGTTCGTATGCAAAAGTTATGACTAAAACAATATCAGCTACTCCGCGCGCAAGTTTTGACAAGTTAACACGTGACGGCCTTGGGTGACGCCTTCAAGTTCTCTCTGGGCCGTCACCACTTTTACTCTTGAAGCCGTCACCAAAGTGCTCTTGACGCCGTCAGGTACTGTTCTCAGCATGGAAAATTAAGTCTTTGGCGTTTTCTTCACTTTTATGCTCCAAAAACGTCCAAAATGCTTCCTTTTCCTGAATTCACTCCCAAAGGACCTAAAATCACAAAAGGAACGATTTAGGGCAATATTTGATCAAATAAATTCGAATTCGGGCTTAAATGACCCCCTAAAAACGGATTCAATGTGCCTTCTTTTTCTCCTGGTGGCTGTTGATGAAGCAGTTTCAGTTGTTGGAGCAGGAAGAAGGGAGGGAATGTTGAGGGCTTCAGGCATTGCTCTCAGTCTGTTATACCTTTCATTCAGTGACTTGAGAAGGTTGGGTACAACAACATTGTTTTTCTTGGCAATGATAGGACGGAGCTCATCAAGTTCAGTAATCCCAAAGTCAGCAAATCTGAATGGGTTATGAGTATCGATGACTCTTTTATCAGCCCCCTGAAGACAGTGACCATTGCGGGTTTGGTGTTCCTGTGAATCTTAATGTCAGTGATGGTTTCAGGCTTCAACCTTTCCTTCATCACCCAATGATATCTTTCAACCCTGGTCTTTCTGATTTGAGCATCCCTTTTCAGCTTTGCTTCCCTTTCCATTTTAAGAGCATTCATCTGTTCTTCCTGAGCCTTTTTAAAGGCTGCACCAGCTTGCTCAGTAGCTAGTGCCTCAGTATCCAGACCAATCTTTTCAGCCTCCTCATGAACAACCTGTATCAATTCAGGCTTGCTCAATCTCTCTTCTTCAGCTGCCTTTGCCACTTTCTCAACTCTTTCCATATAGTCTTGTATTTGGTCATGGGTGAGTTGGTAGATTTTTCCATTTATTTCGTACGGGACCCTGATAGGTTCATCAGGGTCAACTCTGTTCATTTTGGAGGCAGGCTGGAGCACAGTAGTAGGTTCAGAGGTGGTGGCAATACTTTTTCCTCTGTCCTGAATGAGAGTGGAGGATACTGGTTCCTTTTGAGGTGGAACTTCGGAGATTGGTGTGGCTTCAGTGACATACTCCCCCTCAGTGTGAGAGGGCTATCCAGCATCTTCTTGTTCATCAGTAATAGGGGTTTCAGGAACATTCTCCCCCTCAACAATTTCCAGAGCTGCAGTGATGGCAAGTGTTAGAGTTACTGAAGATGAAGTAGAGGTGCCCTTGAAAACTTGAAACATTTCCGTCATCATTGACTTGATCTCCACAGTATCCTGATGGATGAGGGATACCTTGGAGTCAAGTGTAGCCTGAGAACTTTCAAGGGCAGTCATTCTGGATCCCATTGTCCATGCCAGAGATGTGGACTTCAGGGATTGAGCGGTCACTGATGCTTCCAACTGAGTGAAGGAAGACTTGAGAGATTCCACCGTGGAGCTGAGATTCTGAACATTTGAATCCCTTATCAAACCAAGTAACTCAGTAAGAGCCACCGAGTTTGCCTGGTACGTCTCAGATGCCTGAAGAATTTTCTTGTTGAGCTCAGGGTCATCCTTGACTAATTCTTGAACTGACTTAACCCCTGTAGCCAGCTCCTTTAGGGATTCCAAAAACTGATTGATGTACGAAGCCATTTGTGTCAGGGAGTAAGAGACAGTGGAATTTTGCTCCCTGACATCATCATTGTAGTCTTCAACAACATCTTTGAGGAGGTGATAGTGGACGGCTTGCTCAGCATGCATGTCAAACACCTCTTCAGTGACCCCCCTGTACAAAACATTGGTCATTTTCTTGATGAATCTTTTGAAGGCTCTTTCAGTGAGAGGAGTTTGAGCGTCTTCTGAGGTTTCCGGCTCGGAATGTGTTTCTTCTTCAGCATGGTTAGAGGCTTGAGGGGACTGAGTAACAGGTTCAGGGACTGTCTCCTCAACCTCTATATCATCGCCGGCCGTGAAGACTTCCTCATCACTGTTAAATTCATCATCAGAAAATAAGAGAGCCTGAGCATCTGCCAGGGAGGTAATCTGCAACATGTGGAGGTTATCCGGTTCCTCTTCATAAGAAGATTTGCCTTCGTTTTGGCCAGGTCCTGACCCCTCAAATCCGGTAGGTTGGGTTTTACCTACCTGGTCTTTAAGGCCAGTTCCCAAGTTTTGTACACCTCCGGGAGTGGTTGTGGGTTCCATATCAGCGGGTGGTGCATATCCCTCTGAATCTTTGTCCCCCGTGACCCCTTCAAACACTGATGGGTGTTTCTTAGTGCCATCACTAGGAGCCGTGATTGTTGTGTCCCTATCAGCGGGTTGTATGTTTCCCTCTGAGTCTTTGGGATGAGTAGTGGTGCCCTCAGATAAAAGCTTTGATTGGCGAATGTCCTCATCAGGCAGATGAGTGGTTGAGTCCCCCTTTCCAACAGGCTTGTTCTGGCCTGTCGAAGGTTTAGGAACATGAACTCCCTGATGCTTGGGTTGTGATTTACCCGAGCCTTTAGTAGGATGTGATTGTTTGTGGACCCCCTTCTCAGTGGAGTAGTGCTGCCTCACCGAGGATTTAGGATCCCTTACTCCCTGAGACTCTGGTTTGGATTTGCCAGAGCCTTTAGCAGGATGTGAAGGTTTGGTTTGTTTCGGCTCAACTGTCTTGTTTATGACAGTAGAGTCTTTGGAAACGGGTATGCCCGAGGACACTGAGTGTGATGTCTCAGTGCCCTCCGATGGCTTTTGTTGCAGGCCTAGTGACTGGGTTATTATTCTCAGGGTGTCCGCAGTCAAGGGTGGTATTTCATGCCCCCTTTTGGTAGCCTTAGGGTCAGAGGTCTCAGTGTCGAGTGACTTGGGTTAAGCCACCTTCCTGGACCCCTGTCCCTTCTTCCTCTTCACCTTTTTGGTGGGAGAGGGAACTGGTGATATTATATTGTCACCCTGGATAGCAGTACGCATATATTGTGTCAGGGTGACTGGTGTAACCTCTAGAGGGTCACGAGAGTAATTAGCCTTGTGTAACATTTCAGGCTCAAAACCTACTGATTCAGGCTTTGCATACTCAGATCCAAGCAAGTCTTGTAGGGCACAGGAAATGAATCTAGGGTATGACATGAGTTTTTGCCTAGACTTCCCCCCTAACTTTGCTATGAGGTCCTTGAAGATTAATTCTCCAAGGTCAATGAATCTACCCTCAATGAGACTGAACAATATCATTGCTTGCGTATTGTTCAATTGCTCAGTAGAGGATCTATTTCCCAAGAGGACTTGAATGACAAAGGTCATTATTATCCTCCAAGGAGCTGGGAACCAGGTCTTGATGATTGGGGCTTTGGATAGTAGGGCCCCAGGTGACACTTCAGGGTGAAGTTTGTCATAAGGCCCTAGCGTCAGTAAGACCTCCTTCACATCTTTATCAGATGGTGGGGCAATGAAGGTCTGGGTGTAATCAAGCCCAGTGGCTTTGACAAAAGTTTTATAGTCAAGAGTTAGGGACTTAGTTCCATTCTTGACTGTAAACTTTATTTTGGCCTCTTTTGGCGCATCAGGGCTTTCAACCACTGCTGTGCACCAAAATTCCCTCAAATATTCAGGGTAGATGACTGAGGGGGTTTTTGTGAATGCGGTGGTCAGAAAGCAGTTCTGAAGGAACTTCACCACATCCTTGTATTCAGGGAACCCTTCAGGGTAGGCAAAGTTCCCCACCACATTATTTTTGGTAAGGTCTATGCTTTCCATTTGGAAATCCACATTGGGTGCGTATTTTATGACCTTAGAGGAAGCCATTTGGGTTATATAAAAAGGCCTGGTTTTTTGAAAAAATGGTATTGGTGAGGGAAACACACGCAGTTTTGAAAACAATTTGCAAGAGTTTAGTTATGATTTTTAAAAGCGTGTGTGTTTTTCCCTTTTTGTGGGGGTATTTATAGTGGGTATTAGGGTAGTTATGTTGCGGATATCAAAAATTTATAAATATTCAACCGAAACGGCATAATAATATAAGTTTGAGATCCGCATTAAATATCACGATTCCCACTACCCCTTTTTCTCTCACCCTTTGGGGTACCTCTGCAAATAATGCACTTTTTGCAGAGTGGAAATTATCACAACATTTGTGTGTGAGGGAGCATTTAATGCTCAGTGGTGTTTGGTGAGAGAGATGTGGGGGCCCAGGGAGTGGATGCCAGTTGTGTAAGTGACATATATTTCTATATTTAATAGGATTCAGTTACCTACCTGGGACATTAACTAACTAAATACTTGGAGCATTTAGTTAGGGTATTCAATGCCATTTGTCATCCTGAGCCCCCTGAATGAATTATCATTAAAAAAAACTTTCAGGAAGGGATGTGATCAGGGACTTAGAGAATATACATCATGTTGGAACACTTTTGATCAGTTCACTGATTCTATGTCCAACATGCCCAGTTCAGCTTTCAATCTCGTGAAAGTGGGTTCATCCAAAGGTTTAGTGAAGATATCAGCTAGCTGATACTCAGTGGGGATGAAATGTAGTTTAATTTCTCCATTAGAGATATGGTCCCTGATGAAGTGGTATCTGATGTCAATGTGCTTGGTTCTTTGATGAAGTACTGGATTGTTTGAGATGGCTATGGCACTTGTATTATCACAAAAGATAGGTACCATCTTATACTGAATGCCATAGTCACTCAGTCGGCTCTTCATCCATAGTACATTTGCACAACATCCTGCAGCAGCCATATATTCAGCTTCAGCTGAGGACATGGCCACTGACTGTTGTTTCTTTGTACTCCAACACACAAGTTTACCACCAAGAAATTGGCAGGATCCTGAAGTACTTTTCCTATCCATGTTACATCCTGCATAGTCAGAGTCAGTGTACCCTTTGAGATCAAATCCTGAACATTTTGGGTAATACAAACCAAGGTTTGGAGTACCCTTCAGGTACCTGATGATTCTCTTGACAGCAGTGAGATGTGATTCTTTAGGGTCAGCCTGGTATCTAGCACACAGGCAGACTGAGAATTGGATATCGGGCCTTGAGGCAAGTAAGTACATCAGGGAGCCAATCATTCCTCTATATTGGGTTTGATTCACTGATTTTCCAGTGAGATCAGGGCCAAGGTTGTTAGGAGGAACCATAGGAGTCTTTACTGAAGAGCAGTCAGTGAGCTCATACTTCTTCAATAAGTTCCTGAGGTATTTTTCTTGACAAATGGATATTCCTTTTTCAGTTTGTTTAATTTGGAGTCCAAGGAAGTATGTGAGTTCTCCCATCATGCTCATTTCAAACTTTGTGGTCATCAGTTTTTCAAATTGTTTGCAAAGTTTGTAACTTGTTGAGCCAAAGATGATGTCATCAACATATACTTGGACAAGAATGACATCATCTTTTGTTCTGTAGATGAACAATGTGTTGTCAATTCTTCCTCTGACAAACTTGTTTTGGATCAGGAAGGCTGAAAGAGTTTCATACCATGCCCTGGGTGCTTGTTTCAGTCCATAAAGGGCTTTGTTAAGCTTGTAGACATGGTTAGGGTATTCACTACTTTCGAAACCAGGAGGCTGTTGCACATAAACATCTTCTTTGATGTTACCATTCAGGAATGCACTTTTAACATCCATTTGGTAAACTTTAAAGTTCATGTAAGTTGCATAAGCAAGGAAGATCCTGATGGCTTCCATTCTTGCAACAGGTGCAAAAGTTTCCTCATAGTCTATACCTTCCTGTTGATTATATCCTTTGGCAACCAGTCTTGCTTTGTTTTTGATGACTGTGCCATTCTCATCGGTCTTGTTTTTAAAGACCCACTTCATACCAATGATTAAAACACCCTGGGGGCATTCAACAAGGATCATGACATCATTTCTGTCAAATTGTTCCAATTCATCTCTCATGGCCTGAACCCAACTTTCATAAGTCAGGGCTTCTTTAACATTTTTAGGCTCAATCTCTGAGAGATAGTCAGCATAAAGACATATATTGGCAGTGGCAGCCTTAAGTTTAGCAGCCTTGCTTCTTGTGAGCATGCCTTCAGTGGGTTCACCAATGATGTTCACAAGCTCAATGATTTTGGATCTAGTCCAGCTATCCTGAGGTTTGGGATAGGAATTTGAGCTTGAGGGAGCCTGATTAGGTTCAGACTCAGGAACATGAGGTAACTCATCAATATGTGCTTCAGTGACAACTGTAGGAACAATTTGTTCTGAGGGTACCTGAACAATTTGTTCAGTTGTGTCAGTCTCATTTGAGACAGGCTGAGTTTCTATGAACTCACTGATAGGTGGTTGGGGTAGGTTGTGAGGGATGATGTAATAGGAGACATCAGCATCAGCTTGGTATTGGGTTGAGGGATTGTTCTCAGGATGATACTCATCAGGAGGATATCTTGATGAGTCATCAACACCAATTTCTTCTACTGAGGAATTTGAGAACCTGATGGATTCAGTGCTCTCATCAACAGTAATGTGATAAGTTTCCTCAGTTTGTTGTCTCCTTGTGTTGAACACCCTGAAGGCTTTTGAAACCAGGGAATATCCCAAGAAGTATCCATCATCAGCTTTGGCATCAAATTTACCTAAGTGATCCTTGTGATTACGTATAAATACAGGACACCCAAATACATGAAAATAGCTGATGTCAGGAATCCTTCCTTTGAATATCTCATAAGGAGTCTTATTATGCCTTTTCACAATGATTGACCTATTTTGAGTGTAGCAGGCTGTTTTAACTGCCTCAGTCCAGAAATGTTTTGAGAGGACTGAGCCATTCAACATTGTTCTTGCTGCCTCAATGAGTGTTCTATTTCTCCTTTCAGCTACTCCATTTTGTTCAGGAGTACAGGGAGAAGTGAAATTTTGAGAAATTCCTTTCTCATCACAAAAACACTCAAGATCATGGTTTTTGAATTCAGTGCCATTGTCAGTCCTGATCTGTTTAACTTTGACATCATTTTGATTTTCAATGTTTCTGACAAATGACATGATTTTTTCAGCTGCCTGACTCTTTTTGGTCAGGAAGTAAACCCAAGTATATCTTGAGTATTCATCCACTATGACCAGAGTATACTTATCATGATGAATGGATATTGGACTGACAGGTCCAAAAAGGTCCATATGAAGAAGATGTAGGCAGCTTTTGATGGAAAAGGTTTGTTTGGTTTTGAATGATGCCCTATGGTGTTTTCCTTTTTCACAAGCAGAACAAGGCTTGTCTTTGGTATACACCAGGGATGGAAGGCCCAGAACTTTGTTCTGTTTGGCCAGGTTGTTGATGTTCTTGAAGTTGAGATGAGAGAGTCTCCTATGCCATAGCCAGTTGATTGTCTCACTTGCCTTTGAGAATAGACAAGTCCCATTCTGAGTCAGGGATGACATGTCAAGGACATATACATCATCTCTTCTAGGGGCAATCAACACAACTTCCTTATTGGCATTAAAGATGGTCCCTCTCTTGTCATCAAACTGAACTATGTATTTGGCATCACATAGTTGGGAAACACTTATCAGGTTGTACTTGAGACCATTAACATAAGCTATTCTTGTAAAAACTATACCATTGCAGTTTACTGAACCATAACCTTCAGTGGGAGCTAATGAGTTATCACCAAATACTACTTTGGGTCCTGGTTCTTCCACATATTTATGCAGAAAGCTTTTCACACCAGTCATACTTCTGGAGCATCCACTGTCTAGATGCCAAGTAGGATCCTTGATGTGTTTCTGCACAAACAGTAAACTGGGTTAGTTTTTCTTGTTGACCCACTTTCTAGTGGGCTTAGTCCTCAGGGACTTTTTGAACTCAGTTAATGAATCATGGTCTGAAGTTGTGTGACCTGAGCTTCCACATGTTTTACATTTTGTGGAGGTTGATGCCTCAGGTGACTGAGAAGTGTTAGTTTGGTTTTTCCTTCGGGACTGAATCACTTTGTCATGTCCCCTGGTTTCATGGGAGGGATCTCCACAGATGTCACAACACTCTTTCATCATACAATCATCAGGAAGATGATCATTGAAACCACAGTGAGGACAAGGTGAGAAAGGCTTAGCCTTCAGTCTTTGTTTGGAAGGTGTGGCATACTGATAGCCTTGGGTTTTGTATAGACCCCTTGCTTTTAAAGAAGCAGTGTGGGGGATGTGATCACAAGTTCTGTGGTCCTCTTATTTGCATATCATACAAAACAGGACTCTGTAGCATTTATCAGTGCTGTGATTTGGATAATTGCACAGTTCACATCTCCCTGAGGGTCTGGGTGTGGTTTTTGGTTTGGAGGATCCTGAGGATACTGAGGGCCTTGTTGATTTTGAGTCAGAGTTTTTATCAGTAGACTCAATTTTATCACTCAGCATCCTGACAAGTTCAGCAAGCTGATCAACCTTTGAATCAGTGCTTTCAGGCTTCACTTCAGTTTTTACTGAAGGTTTTTGGTGTTCAGTGGGTGCAGGAGTAGGTCTTTTCAGAATAGTCCTTCCTAATCCTGATTTCTCTTTAGGAGAATGTGGTTGAAAGACTAATGGTGCAAGGTCAGAATTGGGTTCAGCTCCCTGAAGTTGTTTTAGTGGAGGGAGTGGTGAATCAGACTTAGACTCAGTGATGGACTTAGTAGGACTAAGTTCATCAGTGACTCCTAGCAGCTCCTTGATAGCCTGACTTTCAGGCTCCAGGATTCTTCCAGTGTTAAAATTTGGCAATTTACTGTCAGGATTGTTTCTTTCAATCCAATCACTGGGTTTGGGAGCTAGTTCTTTGCTAGAGAGTATGTTGGTTAATAGAAAAGTTGTGGAATGGCTACTCTCCCCAGAAACTTCAGTGAGTTGGTCATCACCCAGACCAGCCTTTTTGGGGCTGGGTGAAAGACTCAGTGTTTCAAAAAGTTTGGGGTGATGACACTTTCAAGCTTGGCTTGTTTTAAGGCAAGTAATTCATCTCTACAATGATTTAATTCAAAACTCAGTTTGTTAAATTTTGAAAACAAATTAAGTCTTTGCTCTTCAACATACTTAAGATCAACATTAATATAATCTAAGTAAGATTTCCAATCATCATTATCATCCATAGAAAGTAAAAGATTTACCTTTCTCATAGTGATGTTGACCCATTCACCATTTCTTGCATGACTCTTCCCCACAGCGAGTTTGTTGTCTTCTGACAGAGCCATCAGGGCACTGATGTGGACTTCATCATCATCAGAGGACACTTCAACCTCATCCCAGTCATATGTTTCAGCAACAAGCCCTTTGTTCTTGGCTTGAGTAGGCTTTGGAGCCTGAGGAAGCTGAGAGACTGTTGAGGATGATTCCAGAAGGGCAAGTTTTGCTTTTGCCTTTCTGTACTTGGCTTCAAAGTCAATTTTAGGTACTTTTTCAAATCTTTGACTAGACTGAAGCATTTTTGGTTGAAATTTGCTGGGGCCTGAAAAAGAGTTATTTCCTGAAAATTTGAAAGATGGTTCTGAGGTTATTTTTGAAAAACAATCTTTAGCAAAATGCCCCATTTTGCCACATTTAAAGCATTCAATGTTGTCATTTGCTTTAGAAGGAAATTTGTTTTTCTTAAAAAACCTTTTTGAGTTAGCAAGGAGTGCTCTTTCATGAAATTCAATTTGAAGATCATTAAGATACTCCTCACTGGTTCTTTGGTCAACCTCATCATCAGATCCATCCTGAAAATCCTGCACAACACCTTTGGAATAGAAAGCAGTTGATATGGGTGTAATTGTCAAGGCCTTTTTGGTCTCCTGAGCTTTACCAGGGTATCTCCTGGTGATAAGATTGTCTTCATAGACAAACTTCCCATAGATGGCAGGGAGCTCAAGGTTCTGAATGTGGTTTGCATTTCTCAATCCCTGAGAGAAGTTTAACCACTTCTCAGGGAGACTGTTGACAAAACCAACATTGATTTCATGTTTTGACAGTATAACACCATCATTGGTCAGCTCATTCAGGAGGGTCTTATACCGAGTATAAGTCTCAGAGAGACTTTCAGAATCCTTGGCCTTGAAGGTATTGAATTCAAGCTTCAGGTCCATGATTCTATTCTCTTTGGTATCAGAAGGCCCTTCATAGCTATGAACCAGGTCAGTCCATGTCTGCTGGGCAGTGGGACAGTTAATCACTGATTCCATTATATCATTAGGAAGGCATGATATAATGATGCTTTTCAGGCGCTGGTCTTGATTGACCACCCTCCTTTCATCTGGGGTCCACTGAGCTTCAGATTTGATTAAACCTTGGGCAGTTGTTGGGACATATGGACCCTCATTAATCAATTTGATGTAATAAGGTTCCATCCCAGTTAAGTAGCAAAGCATTCGCTTTTTCCACTTATTAAATTTGCCAGCTTCAAGTCGAGAGGCAGTTGCTGAATAACTTCCACCCTTTTTATCAACAAGCTGGGGAACATCTATGTCAGTCATAGTGGGATCTTGATTTTAAAAACTTGAGCACTCTTAAGTTTTGAAAACAGGTATAAGTTTTACAAATCAGAGGCTCTGATACCACTTGTTGGTCCCTTTTACTTGGTTATCAGTAACTAAAAAAGCTAAAGTAACCAAGTTGTATGACTTTAGACAAAGATGTATAAAAATGATTAACAATAAAGAACATAAATATAAGAGACAATATTTTCCAACGTTTAATTCTTTATTAGAAGTTAATCACAAAGAAACGTACCCAAGTGTTTGCGGAATAACACTTGGGATTGAAAACGACAAGTATTGTATGGACTCCTCACTAAACTCAATCTATGTTGAGTGACAACTTAAATTACCCACTGAGCTATCTCAGGGGCTTGCGTTGTTCTTTGGAGGAGTAAACTGGTTTGTGAATGCTTTGCATTAATTGCACAAACTTGTCAACTTTTACTCCTCACATTTGCTTCCTATTTATACACAAGTATAGAACAACTAAATATACATTGGACCTAAAGCTTCCTTAACAATATCTTGAAAGATATTATTCTTCTGGCAAGGAACCTTCATTGAGTTAGGTCCAAAAGGCACTTTCTGATGACAGACTGATTTTAACCATTTTGGGAAAGTTTGACATTAAAGTGATAAATCACTTTAATAAAGCAGCTCAGACTTTCCCGCCGAGTCCCGCCAAAACTTCAGTCTTCTTGTCATCAGTCTTCAGTACAATTAAGTTGTTGAGGAGTCATGGGGTTCAGTGTGTTATTGTCATCCTCACTGAACCCATCACCTTCTTCTTGGCTTAGATCACACTTCACTGAGTTCCGCCTCACTGAATGGAGAACCTTTCTTCTTAGGCTCGGTCTTAGCATCCTGAAGGTGACTCACTGAGTTACTGTTCACTCAGTGACTTGTTTACACTTAGGGGATTTTACGTTCAAATCCTTGTTAGAAGATTTGGGGAATTCAGTGACCCAACAGTTATTAAGTACCACTAAATGCTAGATTCATTCTAATGTGTGATCCGGCCTCTTGGATCTTAGACCACACATCCCTAACTTCTTAAGTTTATCTAACATCGGGAGGTGATCCTTTGGTCCATTCGCACACAAGGAATTGGTAGTCCTATGGTCAATTCTTACTAACCGTCGCAACCTACTACTCTAGGGTCCTTTGGTCCATTCTCCTAGTGTAATACGTATAACTGCCCTTTAAAATTACCAAAGCTAGAGGATCTATGAATAAACTAAACATGCATACACTAGAAGCAATAATAAAAGCGCGAAAACATAATCATAACATTAAAGGAATCATAACTAGGCTAGCACCAAAGGTGCTTAGCCGATCATTTTGAAAAGTACAGAAGATTCAATGTTTTGCATGGTAATGAAAGACATGAAATCAAAAGTATAAATCAAATGTAATTTGCTAAAACTTATTGATGTTACGGCGTGATTTCTCCCTTGGAAAATGGTCCATATGCTACTGGAGATCGTCCTAGTGGAACCTACTTCGTTCTCTGACTTTTTGTGGTGAGAAAATTATGTAAATGCAGAAAATAGGGTTTGTATTTATAGGCTTCGACAAAGTTACGACGTAACCTCTAGTTATGGTTACGACGTAACTAGTGTATCTTGTGACGATTCTTATCCGATTATATCATTTACGGCGTAACTTGATGGATAGTTGTGCCGTAATGTTCATAGTGTAACAATTACGTCGTAATCTTCTTGCTGATTACGCCGTAATCTCTTCAATCCATTCTATGTAATTTTTACGCAGTAACCTCTTGCATTGGTTACAGCGTAGTCTTCTTGATCACGAAATTCTTCTAAGTTTCTAAAATATTATAGCATAATCTTTTGTGGTAATTATGCCGTAATCCTTGATTTGCGTTGACTTGGTCTTTTTGTATAAATACTTAGCTACAGCGTAAGTGGAGAGTGGAACTACGCCGTAACTCTTTCAAAGTCAGCATACTAAAATGTGTATCACTGTAAGCACTTTTCCAATTACGCGTCTCTTTTGCTCCTATGCTCATTCATAACCTGCAAACGAAATATAAAGAAATCAAAGAATATATCCATATAAAAGGATACAAATAATGAGTATATTAGGGGGAAATTGACACTAAAATATCAGGATTATTTGATGTCATTACTATTTCCCAGCAGCGGCGCCAAAAACTTGATGTGAGAATTGCGAACTCTCGCAGGAAGTTTTACAGTCCTCTAGGCAGTGTACCTAACCGTTGTAGTGTAGCATAGGTAAGTCTTGGGGGATTGATCATTCACTACGGGAATAGTCTCGCAATAGTTTTAGGGAGGTCGAAGTGTATGTCGAGATAGGTCTAAAGGTGAGGGATGATTCTTTTTGTATTTTTATATTTTATGAAAAGCAAGTAAAAATCTCGGGTTTTTGAAAGAGTGGCGGAACTAATTACTAGTTAACTAACCCAAAACTAATTATAAAATAAAATTAAACTAATAAACAAGAAAAGGTAAATTTGGTGGTAACTCTTATGATAGGAAAAGCAGTGTTTACTTAGACATTCTTACTCCCTAGTTATCTCCTAATGATTTGTCGAATTATCACGTCATTGTTTTAATTGAAGCGTTGTATTCCTTAATATTGGTCGTAGGGAGGTGCCGAAGTCCCCAACTCTATGAACATTAGTCTCCCCTAAAACCCTTAAAGTCTATTAAGTTTTCTAGGATCTACAAGCCGCAATTCACTCAATAAATACAATGAGGGAAACCAATAGTCCACTCTATTGTTGTGTTTTATAAGACATTCAAGCTAATACATAAAAGAACTTAGTTAGTTTTCTTATCCTAACGCGAGGTAATTAATCAAATAAGAGACAATAAATTAATATTCAATAACTAGGTTTCATTAGATCTGAGCAAACACTAATTAACTTAGCTAGCATGTTAAAGTAAAGAGAAGATAAACAAAAAATAAAACAACACATAGACATATTGAATGATTAAAAGAATAAATTATCATAAATAAAACATGAGGTTCAAGGGCTGTAAAAGCCTTAGAAAAGCTGCTAAAATCGTCTAGGTTATGCCTCTCCAAAATGTTACACGAATTATGAAAAACCTGCGAAAGTATATATAGATTTACAGTTGTGACGGCTTCACTTGCAAAGTGTGTCGCCATCAGCTCGCCTCTAATTAGGGTTTCGTCTTGTGGAAGTTGCCATTGTGATGGTGTCACTTAGGATGTCTGACGCCGTCATGTGCAGTCTGATGCCGTCCCTTTGTAAATGCTCTGGGCCGTCTCTTGTTAACTTTGTACGGAATTTTGGTCATCAAACACACCTGACGCCGTCAGGTTATAATGTCTTCAGATTTATCTGAGGCGTCGCTTGTTAATTCTAACAGAATTTGTGACTTTATGATTTTCTTCACTTTTTTCATCGATTTTAGCTCAAAATATGCCGTTTTCCATATTTTTTTTGTCCCAAGTACCTAAAATGTAAAAAGGAATGATTTAGGGCAATATTTGATCATATTCATACGGTTTTAGCCTTAAATGACCCCTTAAAAAGGTTCCAAATAATTCCTTATCAGAAGCAAACCCTTTTGAACATATGATTCATCAACCACTCTTTCCTCATGTGGCATAATTTCACCGAATTGGTGTGTATCACTACTATCACCCGCACTTAGTCTTAAGTGTAGGTAAAAACTCACCTTTATCTGTTAAATAATTATAGAGTCAGGCTCGAGACTCGAACAAAAATTCTTGGGAGGCAACCCAAGCTTTTTAATTGTTTGCTTGTTGATTTTGATTTTTGTTTGTGTCATATATATGTTTTATCATCATTGTTTATCTTTCGTGTTTCGAATATAATTTGTGAAAATGCTTTATTTTGTTTTTGACCTTGTGTTAATTACATATAAATGTATTTTACAAAAAGATAAGTGTAGGGAAATTCATTTTTTTAAAAGAACGAATTCGAACATGAAAGTTAATAATTGATGATTAACATATATTCTATCGTATTTGAGTGTTTGTTTGAGTCAGATCATTGTATCGAGTAACAATGAATATTTTACAGAATTTTCAGTTTTTAATGATTAGATTTTTTTAGAAATTTTCCAGGAACAAAACGTAAAAATACTATCAGGTCAATCCTGACGGCGTCAGGCAATGTAGCAGCATAGTTTTACAGAATTTTTTGTTTTTCTGTTGGAACTTAATTTTTTAAAATTTTCCAAAAATTTAAATTTCTCGGAATCTGTAAACATTTATTTTGAAAGCATTATATCTTATTCGCTTTCTAGGATTTGTTATATATATACATATATATATATATAGAGGTGGGTTCATGAAAAAAGTCCACTTTGATAGAAAAGTGAGAAAAGTGTACAAATCAACCCCTCCTTTTTTTCACACCAAACTACAGGGACCTAATTGTATTTTCCTTCATTCTTTAAGGAGTTTTTTGCAAATTTGCACCCTACCCCCCACCCCCCCACCCCCCCCCCCCCCCGCCGAAAAAAAAAAAAATTTTTTCCCGCCAAAAAAAATTTTTTTTTGGGGCCAAAAAAAAATTTTTTTTTTTTTGGCCAAAAATTTTCCCGCCAAAAATTTATAACCCAGATGCACCTTTTTTTTAGTGCATCTCAGTTATAAAAATTGGTGCATCTCAGTTATAACTGAGATGCACCAATTTTTATAACCCAGATGCACCTTTTTTTTTTAGTGCATCTCAGTTATAACTATGATGCACCAATTTTTATAACCCAGATGCACTAAAAAAAAAAGGTGCATCTGGGTTATAAATTTTTGGCGGGAAATTTTTTGGCCCAAAAAAAAAAAAATTTTTTTTTTGGCCCCAAAAAAAAAATTTTTTTGGCGGGAAATTTTTTTTTTTTCGGGGGGTGGGGTGGGTGGGGGTGGGGGGGTGGGGTGGGTGGGGGGTGGGGGAGGGGGCATGTTTGCAGACATACCCCTGAAGTTTGAGATGTTTCAAATTAAACCCTATAACCTTTTTTTCTCACTTTTCTACCAAAGTGGACTTTTCTCTAGAACCTTACCCTATATATATATATATATATATATATATATATATATATATATATATATATATATATATATATATATAGTGTTTACCTACGATTTTATGTGAGGTTCCGTATTTGTTTTCTTAGTGAATTACAGGTTATAGTAGACAAGAAAATAAAAGATGAAGTATGATGAGCACTCATTGAAGTTTATTCTCTTGGAGGAAGATTTAACCATATTTCAAGTCGTCCATGCCGAGCAAATCAAGATAGTATTAGTTTCTTTCATCTATTTTATTTTTCCCTTTGTCATAACTTTGATACCTTTTTAAGAACATTGGGGACAATGTTCAATTTAAGTGCAAAGAAGGTGAAATGGGATACCTTAGAAACTATAACTTGCTTGATATTTGTTTTGTTTTTTTAGTAAATGTGTAATAAACTAAAAGAGATACTTGTTAGGGTGATTTTAGCACCAAATTTAAAAATTTTACATCATATATGAGTGAAACGTTAGTTTTAATAAGCGTCTCATGGATAGGAATTATATAGCTATCACAAAACCCTACCACACAATAAATTTTCACCCCAAAAATCTGAGGTTCGCCTTCAGATTGTTAGAAAAAATCATTCGCCTTTAATGCTTATGAGTGTACCGGTAGTAAATAGATTCTAGAACTTGCGTTTGTGATACATCTCGAGATCGCTAGTGAGAATACATTCGTGTAGTTAGGATTAACTAAATGATAAGAGGCAATATGATAACCCTTCTTTTAAACTTGTAATTCTAATTACGTTGGCTTCATTAGCTAAGTAACTTTCCCACACCATTATACTCATTTTTAGTACACGATATCCTTATTACAACCCTCAGAGCCTATCCTTTTCGCGGTTCTCTTGATATTTCGATGGATTCTGAAATATTAATGAAGAACATTGTTTACAATCCACCCCAAATATACAGCTAAACCGCAATAGCCTACCTTGTATGCACTCATCTTTAGTGCATTATTGTTACAACTTATGTGTAAACCCTTTGTTAATTTTCTGGTTGGTTACAAGGTTGCTAAGTTGAGTCATATCTTGTAAATATAGTTTTGAGATGATTGGGACTCATGGGTAAAGTACTAGTTATTATGGAGTAATGAGGAATAATGTCAATGTTATGACCCCCATATGTGCGTAAATGTTTAAACTACTCTACGTGTTTTGATTTTCTTAATTCGGGTCGTTAGTTAGTTTTTATCTATGTAAAAGTTCAAGTGTAGGGAGAATGCAAGAAATCCCTTTGTAATAATGTATTATTTTGGATGGTAGGGCAAGAGTGTATGAAAAAAAATGGAAAAAGAAAAAAAATGAAAAAGTGATAAAAAAAGAAGATAAAGAAAGAAAAAACATACGGATTACCATCCCGTTTTCTTTCTTTTTGATTAAGTCAAGAACAGTGTCTTGAAAAATACAAAAAGAGTTAGTAGTTAGCGAGTCGTGTCAAGTCTTGGCTTAGCAACGCCTCATTGCACATGTAATTGACTTGCCACCGGTAAAATTCCCTATATCCAACAAAACCGTGTTTTTCCATACCCTTACACCTAACGTGACAACCCTTTAAAAGTTTATCTTAGGTGCTTAAGCCAAAGTGGTGGAGGTTTGATCCGTTCTCAAGCCTATGGTAATCTATGTGCTATGACAGGTAGAAAGTGTTTTATTTTCCCGTTTCCATATATTATATAACTTTATACACTCGAGAGATGTGAGAATCCAAACACTTTATGTGAGGGGCTACTATATAATTTTCGTGCTTATTACGACTAACGTGGAACGATTGTATGTTGTAATTACTTTTATATTAATGTTAAATGACCCCTAACTTGTAAATTGATTAGGATAAAAGCATATTTGTTTGGGGACAAGCAAATACCAAGTGTAGGGATATTTGATAAGGATTTATTTGATATCTTTTTAAGGGGTCATTTAGTCATAAAAGTCGTATTAATATGATCAAATATTGACCTAAATTGTTTTTTTTTTTGCATCTTAGGTACTTGGGACGGAAAATCTGAAAATCAGCATGTTTTGGGCTTAAATCGACAAGAAAAGTGCAAAAAACGACCAAGTCTCAAAATATGTCATTAAAAGAGTGCTGACGGCGTCACACTCCACCAAGTGACGCCGTCACTTGTTAGTGAATATGGATTTTTGGTGGATAATTAACAAGTGACGCCTCCGAAGAATCTGAAGATACTAGAACCTGACGACGTTAGGTGTATTTGGAAGACCAAAGTCACCTACAAAGTTAATAAGAGACGACCCAGAAGATATATAAAGGGATGGCATCACCACTCTTCATGACGGTGTCATAGATCATAAACGACACCGTCACAATGACGACTTGCACAAGAAGAAGCCCTAGTGGCGGCGGGATGACGGCGTCACACTTGTAAAGTGACGCCGCCACTTGAAGGCTGAAGATTATGAAAATTCCAGATTTACAAGCGACCTCCTACTCTGATCCCGTCACTTGTTAGGGCAGAAGGGGTCACGACGAACCGACAACAATATTTCCTGTAAATAGAACATCATAACTTCACTTTTTGTAAGTCCTAAAACCTAAGTCCAATTCTAGGGTTTAGGTAGGTGTTTTTACAGCAACTTAGAGGGTCTTAATCACTCTATAAACATCTTGTAATGGTTTGTTTATCGATTCAATCTTATTTTATGTCTTCAATTATCATTTTTTTGCTTTCTCTTCATTGATTATGCTTGGCTAATTCACCTAGTGTTTACTTATGATTGTATGAAACTTGTTTATAATTAATTAGATCTTATTTTTTTTGTGACAAACTCAATAAGTCTAGTTGATTTAGTTTATAATTCTTGCATCCTATTGTCTCTTGTTTAATTGGTTGATTTGCCTTATAGTAGGAAAACTGACTTAATTCTTATATGTAACTAGCTTGAACATTGAAACCAACACCTTTGTACCCTAGAGTGCACTAGTAGTTTTATTCGTTGTATTTATTGCGTGAGGTGTGGCTTGTAGATAGTAGGAGATCCTAAGGAGATGACTTAATTGTCACTTGTAGATCTAGGATTTTCTAAAGGAGACTTATACACTCATAGAGTTAGGGACTTCAGCACCTCCCTACGACTAATATTAAGGAATACAACGCGCCAATTAAAACAAGGATGTGACAATTCAGTAGGTAGAATCGGATAGCTAGCAAGGAGTAATACATCATAAGTAGATACACTTCACTTCCCTTGTAGAACCCTAATTTACTTTTATTGCTTTAGTTTAGTAGTAGTTTAATTTGGTTTAATTAATTAGTAGTTAAACCGCCCAATCTTCCAAACCCTGAGATTTTACTTTGCTTTTCATAAAATATAAAAATACAAAAAGACTCATCCCTCACCTTTAGATTTATCTCGACATACACTTCGGCCTTCACATATATTATTCCTCTAGAGAATGATCAATCTCCTGAGTCTTTCCTATACTACACTACAACGGTTAGGTACACTGCCTAGGAGGATTGTAATACTTGTGAGGTTCGCAATCCCTACATCATCACTCCTCATCCATAGAGTTCCCATGTTGAGAAGTGAAGGGTATGCTGGAGAATAGGCCAAAAGGATAGAAGGTGGTGGCTGAGGTGGTTCCTGGGAATAATTACTGAGTAGACATGAAAGTGACCCCCTGCTGGACCCCAAGATCAGGCATATAGAGCACGTAGACATAAGGTGGTCCATTGAAGTGGGGGTGGTCAAGGGGCATGTGTTGAAGCATCTGGCTTGTCCTGTCCGCATTCCATGCATAGTACCTCTGCTGCTCCTGCTGCATATGTCTAAACTAACCATATAAACCATCATATTGGATGTTCATACCCAACATCACTGTGGTTATGCCATCCACATCCTCCACCAAATGGGATATGTCTCTCTGCATATCCCCAATCCTCTTATCCATAGCCTTGAGCCTATCACTAATGCTCCTAATGGGGCGCTACCTAACACGCTCTTTTCCAACATTCCCATGGCTACCACTAGCCTGGTGATGAGGCGAAAAATGAACCACTTTTAGGGGGTCATTTAAGCCCGGAATTGAATTTATTTGATCAAATATTTCCCTAAATCGTTCCTTTTGTGATTTTAGGTACTTTGGGAGTGAAATCTGGAAAAGGAAGCAATTCGGACGTTTTTAGAGCATAAAAGTGAAGAAAATGCCAAAGACTTAATTTTCCATGCTGGAAATAGTGTATGACGGCATCAAGAGGACATTCCTGACGGCGTCAAGAGTAAAAGTGGTGACGACCCAGTGCAAACCTGACGGCATCACAAGAAGAGCGTCAAGAGTAAATTGTGTGACGGCCTGCAAAAGGGGACTACATGACGGCGTCAGATGTAGATCTAGGCAGTCCGAGGATTTATTTGGCGGCGAGATGACGGCGTCAGACATTTGTTCTTGACGCCGTCACCCTCTAAAATCTATATATAGTTTTCTAATTTTCATTCATTAAGAGGTACTTGTGTGGAGAAACCCTAGGGCCGAACCTTGTACGAAATTTACAGCTTTTCAAGGGTTTTCAACCCTTGAATCCTTACATGTGCTATTGAGATAAGTCTTCTCTTAATTCAATTAATATGTCTATGTGTTGGTTGTCTATATCTTGTGCTTGTCTTGATCTCAACATGCTAGGCTAGATTTATTTTGTGTTTGCTTAGATCTAATGAAACCTAGATGTTGATTATGTGTTGATTACTTGTTTATGGTTGTATTGGATGAATGATTTCAATGTTAGGCTTAAGAAAACTGGCAGATATCCATTGTGTAACATGCTTGAACGTCTTAGGAAACATGAACCGATGTGTACTAGGTTTTATTGGTTGTATTTAATGCATGAGTAAATTCTAACGATCCCATGTTAGGAGCTTCTAGCAGGCTCGACATAGGAGTGAAGTAGGCACTCATAGGATTGGGGAAGTAAGTACGCCACCCCATGAATGGTATTAAGGAATACAATCCGTCATCCACGCAACTATAACAAGTAATTAACGTGTAAAAGATATCTAGGGAGTAGTGAAATCTAAGTAAACACATTTCTCCCACATATTGCTCACAACTTTAGTTTAAAATAGTTTTATTTTCATTTTAGTATTTTATTTTGATTGCATCTTAGCATTGGGTTAGTTGACTAGCAACTAATTCCGCCCCAAATCCTTCAAACCCGAGATTTTAATTTGCTTTCTAAAAAATATAAAAATACAAAAAGAATCATCCCTCATATCTAGATCTAGTATTTAGGTTTTCTAATCCTAGCGACACTATTCCTAGCTGAACGATCAATCCTCCGGTACTTGTCATTATACTATACTACATCGATCAGGTACACTGCCTGGTGGGGGTTTTAAGCTTCTCAAGATCCCTTGAGAGGTAAAGCCTGGTGCAATCCCTACGCATCAAGTTTTTGGCGCCGCTGCCGGGGAATAGTTATTGTCTAGGTTAGAATCTCTTTTTATTAGGTCTACTTGATAGATTCCTTTCTAGTAAGATTTTATTTTTATTTTTAGGTTCTCTTTAGTCTATCTTATTTCTTTGTGTTTTTGTTCGTAACTCTTCACCACCCGACATCATGGACGATGGGAACATCTTTGAACCCGTCATCCCACCACAACAAAACCCACCACTAGAACCTCTTAGGCCCCGAACCTTAGGAGAGTATTCCCGACCTAGCCACCAAGGCTACCGAAACACCATTGAGCTCACCGGAGCCAATGTGACCCCCTTGCGATCCGACACCATCCGGTTAGTGCAAAGTGGATGTGCATTCCATGGACTTCGTTCCGAAGATCCAAATCAACATCTCAAGGACTTCCTTAAAATCGTAGATTCCATAGACCTAGATGTTGCAACTAGAGAGACAACCCGACTACGCCTATTCCAATTCTCTCTACGTGATCAAGCTAGTCAATGGCTTGAGCGTTTACCCGCGGGATCCATCACCACATGGGATAATCTCACCAATCGATTCCTTACTCAATTCTTCCCATCGGGGAAGACTGCAATGCTTAGAAATGACATTTTGATGTTTGAACAACATCAGGGTGAAACTTTCTACGAAGCATGGGCTCGTTTTAAGGATCTCCTCCATAAGGTCCCTCATCATGGTATAAACCTTTGGTTATTAGTTCAGATTTTCTACGACCATGTTAACTATCACACTAAACGTACAATCGATAGGGCCGCGGGAGGTAAATTGCGTGATAAGAACGCCGAGGAGTCCTGGGCAATTATTGAAAAGCTGGCCGCCGATAATCAAGAAATGTGGGAGTTTAATCATACGATAAAAGCGGCCATCAACGCAGTCTCAACACCTGGAGGGACCACCGAAATCCTCGATGAACTCCTATGCAAACTCGAGGCAAAAGTTGACTATTTTGAGGAAAGGCAAAGGAGACCTTTAAGTCTTAGACGGGCTACTGTCAATTCTGTCTTGAAAACGACTTCAACACCTTTATCAGAGTCACCCTCTAGAGAAAATGTCGAGACTTTTCAAAAATATGCCCCACCTTATTCCCCTCCCGAGGAGCTTAGCCCGGAGTTTGAAGCTAGAATGAGAGAATATATGGCAACTCATTCAGATCGGCTCGCTAGATTCGAGGAAGCAATTTATAAGCAAAAAGATGAGATACAAGAGAAAATGAATGAGATGATGAGTCTATTGGAGGAGTATGCCAACCAGAGAACCCCCGAAAGAATGCTACTATGGAAAGAAAGCGTCATCCCCACTACCCAATTTGTTAATTCCATCACAATTGTCCATAAGGATAAGGAGAAGGTAGAAACCCCTACTAAACAAACCTTAGAAGAGTCACCAAAATCCCAACCTTTGAGTTACTACCTGAAACATGATATAAACGAAAACACTATAACAAATTGGATAAAGGGTGACGGGCGTAACCAACCTTCCAACCAGAGTTCTGAGAAGGAGGAATGGGGAAAAGATGAGTATGATACGTTGCCTGGGGGGCCAATATTCGAGAGGCTATTGGTACAAAAAGTGGCTACTAAGCAGATGGCGTATGGGAACTTTGAGATACCAACTAGCATCGGGGATTTGAAATATCTTAGTGCTTTCGCCGACCAAGGATCGGAAGTAAATCTTATGCCCCTAACTATTTACATCCAACTAACGTCAAAAATGCTAGCCCCCACTCGTGTTAGGTTATCCCTCGCTGGACACTCGTATGTATACCCCCTAGGAATCACAGAAGATGTGTTAGTTAATGTCGCAGGATTCATGTACCCCGTTGATTTTATGATCATCGATGATAAGGGAGATGGATGCATGCCAATAATCCTTGGGGCACCATTCTTCGCCACCGTTAGGGCTGTCATTAAGTATGAAGGCAGGAAAATTGAGCTTAAATCTGGAAAAAGAAAGATTAGCTTCCCCATGACCCCGCGAAGTGGGCATGAGAATTTGAGTTGGAGAAAGCTCAAAAACAACATTGACACGACACCCATTCGTGTTCAGAATAAAATTCTTGCATGGGAGGCAAGAATCAAAAGCTACAAGAAGGCTAAATATGAAAGAAGCAAAAGCAATAAAGTTCATGTCGAGTTCGAACATAATCGACCAGCAGAAAGCCATGTACCATTCAAGGAAGGGAACTTGGTACTCTTAAGACACTTGGAAACAACAATACCACCCGATAAACCAAGTCCTTGGTGGTATGGACCTTTCACAATTGAGAGCATGAGCCAAGATGGGATGGCTAACCTGAGAAGTAAAGTAGGTGGAGAGGTGATTGCAAGTATCGACAGATTGAGGCACTACCACCACAATAGTAATGATCACAACTACATGGGGTACATCATCTCAAGGGATAAGGTCACGTAGTAACCCATGACCTTGAGTCTAGCTACAAGACTCGTAAATAAAGAAAAGCGCTTCTTGGGAGGCAACCCATGCTTTGTGTGATTTTATTTTGTTTGTTTGTTATTTGCTTCCGTATGCATGCTTTATTTTTATTGTTGGTAGATCATGTTTCTAAACTAAAAAGTGGAAATACTTTACTTTGTTGTTTGGCTTAGTCTTAACTTCACCTAAAGGTATTTTTGCAAAAGATAAGTGTAAGGGGAAACCCCAAATATGTTTTTAAGAAACAAACCGATCATGATTCTCCACAATATTAAGTGAACATGTATATTCGTATTTGTTAGAGTCAAATGCTTGTATCGAGTCATAATGAAGTTTTGCAGGATTTTCCAGGAAGTAGGACCAAGTTTTTCCAGAAAATTTCCGGAAACTTAACATAAGAATTTCTGCAGGTCACTTCTGACGGCGTCACGTGTAAAAATCTGGAAATTTTACCAGTTTTGTTTTTCTAACGGAGTCTTAAAGTTTTTGTTGAATTATAAGTTTTATAATCTCCAGGAAATCTGCAAACTTCATTCCACAAGCATTATATCTTATTTTGTTTTCTAGGATTTAGTAACATGAGAAAAGTTCAATAGAGAACACATTTTCTCTAAAGAACAAATGCTTTAATCTCAACCTTTCATCATTTTTCATCTAATGGCCAAGATTAATTGTTATTTTTAATTACATTAATTATTAAAGGGCATTTTTGTAATATCCACAATCAAACTAACACCCTTTAGGGGTCAGTTAGAACTCCCGTCATAATTCATTTTTCATTTCCTCTACTCACACAAAACCTTCCCCACCATTTACTCACCTCCACCGCTTTCCCCAAATCAAACCCTAACCATTTTTCCCCAAATCAAAGGCAAAATTAACCACGTCTTTTCTAAATAATGGACATACGAGATGAAGTAGCACTATCTAAAGGTAAACCGTTGCTTGAATCGTATTCGTTGCAACTCGCCAATCAAAATGAGCATCAAAATGTTGATATTGGTAAAAGAAAATTAATATAATTCGATTATTTTGTTCATATTATTTGATTAATTGCTATTTTGATTCTTATACTATTAGTTGTTGAATTTGAATGATTGATTGATGTTTTTAGGTTGATTATTGAGTTTTGATTAATGTTATTGTAATTACGATAAGTTAATTGATGTTTTAGATTGATTATTGTGTTAGTTGTTGAATTTTTTGAATTAGTTGATGTTTTAGGCACACTCCGTTAGTTGATGTTTTAGGCGCCAGTTATATCTTCGATTATGTTATTCGAAATGAACTAAATTAGATAGTCAATCATTTATGTTTCTGTTCGATCACGTGTTTGCTAGGACCTAATTAGGTACATTTCAAATTCAAGTTGTAGTTATGTCAGGTTATTAAAACTAACATTAGTCATATTAACTTTGCTAATTGCAATAATCACTTGTATGCTTGCAATGAGAAATTTGTATGCTTTGATATTTTCATTTCTTATGAAAAAAAAGTGGTTATGGTGAGATTAGCTCATTTTTATAAAATATATATATATATATATATATATATATATATATATATATCATGATGTAAGCTTATAATTCCTTATATCAAAGATAGTATTGACCAGACTTTACTAAAATGGTAATCTTATACAATGTTTTCCAATTGTAAATGAGACCATTGTGTGTTAATTATCTATAGAAATGTTCAGAATGAGAGGGTATTTCTTTTTTATTTTGTTAAATATGAACTTTATGTTTTGGATGCAACTTAGTGCCGCTGTTCTTTTGTTCCTCTAATAGGTCCCATTACCTTTTTCTACTTTTATTAGATACTGAGCAAGGAAGGTCATGCTCCTTGCTTTAGTACAGACTACAAAGACACTTTTGCCCGCGAGCATTGAAATAAACCTGTATTTTTGTTGTTTCTGTCTAGCTTATTGCGGATTTCTTTTCCAACGAAGAAGTCGAAGACATCAAAGAAATGTTCAAAAAGATAGACATTGATGACGATCCTTCCTTGCTCTAGTACAGACTACAAAGACACTTTTGCCCGCGAGCGTTGAAACAAACCTGTATTTTTGCTGTTTTTGTCTAGGTTATTGCGGATTTCTTGTCCAACGAAGAAGTCGAAGACATCAAGGAATTGTTCTTCTCAAAGTTATCTGCCTATGAATGTGCCAAAGTTTTTATTGACTGATACGGCTTTTCAAATAGTAAGTGTAGCAAACCATGGTTGTAAGATATTGTTCTTCTCAAAGTTATTCACTACGAAGTATTAAACATGCATTAGGTGTTAGCACTGATGTATTCAACCTTCCAGCCATCTTTTAATCAACTTCTTAGTTTTGATTAAAGAGAGGTAGTGTGCAAAATTTTAACGTTGTGTTTCCCATATTAGACCATAAAGAATTGTTTCATTTTGATCTTTTAGTGAGATATTATGAGCAAGCAATGTTAAATATTAACCACTTTAGGGGTTATTATGGTTCCTGATCGGATTCTTTCTTGTTTCTGGAAATGGCAACATAGTGGGTTGGGTAACGACTTTTGTTGCGTTGAACAGAATCTTGAGCATGCGGTGGTAGCAATTTTTGAATGCTTCGGCATCACTTCCACCTGTATTCATTGGTTTGAGCTCTATTAGAAGGTAAGTTTATAATTTTTTAAGAGTACATGTCATGCAGATCACATGTGATTTGTACTGAATCACATGTGATTTGTACTCAATCACATGCCGTTTGTTCTCAATCACATGTGATTTGTAATATAAGTTTTAGTAATAATTTAAAATTACATGTTACTAACTGCATATTTGTATGTACCTAACTACAGGTCTTGCTTAAAAAAAGTCGAAGAAATTCCTAAGCCGAAGGCTGAGTCTAAGCCTATTAAGAGAAAAAAGAAGTTATTAGATTCCGACGAAGATTCTGAAAGTGATGAGAGTAAAAAGGTGTTAGAAATTCAAGAGGAAGATTTAGGTACTTTATGTGTTAGGATATTCAACTTGTGAGGACGTTATCACCGAATGTCATTGTAGTATTAGGTTTTAGTTACTTTATGTACGTGTGAGTGATGATTATTGATTGATATGAATGTGTTGATCTTAGGTGATTTTGTTAAAAAATCATAAATGAAAAAAAAAATGGTTCGAGTCATAATCCTTTAGTGTTGTTTTTTTGTTGTATTTTTTACGCATGTTGCTATGCAAATCACATGTGATTTACCTCAAATCACATGTGATTTTACCACAAATCACATGTGATTTTACCTCAAATTGTTTTTAATTTATGTACGCTTTACTGTTTTTTGTAGAAAAAGTTGTTTGCTTTGCATCTTAAGTTACACAATCATCGAAGAGAGGATATTTTTGCTAAAGCAAAACCATGAATTTCATAGTTGAAATGCATGTTTTTTTAAGGAAAAATCACATGTGGTTTACACATAAGTCACATGTGATTTACACACGAATCACATGTGATTTGCATGCTTAATTTGATAACATATTTCTTACAAATTACAAGTTTTTTTGTTTTTTGTACATTTTATAAAAAATGTTGAGTACGCTTTTGTTTCTTACATTCAAATATAATACAAATACCATAGTTAGGCTTTCTTCAAGAAAATGACAATCCATAAATTCAATAAATAATTCTTATAAAACATTGCAGAAATTTCAAAGAAAATGAAAAATAAATTCACATCAAAAATTATCAAGTATCCATCACTGTTATATTTCTCTTTGCCTTTTGATTAGCGGAAATTTATTTTGTATGTGTCTTAGTCTTCTATCCGCAATGTCCACGTTTCTTTTTTGGCTACATCCTTACTTGAAGTGCTCTTCCATTCATTCTATGTTGTCTTATCACTCCACGTTTGTTGTCCTTTCTTCCGTTCATTCTATGTGATCCTGTACATGGAACACATGTGATTCTATATGGATCACATGTGATTCATATATGAATCACATGTGATTCTGATAAAAGAATCTCACATCAAATTAGTTCATACTCTCAAGTAACATACCATTGTTTTTCTCAGTGTTTTGCTATCCTCCACTTGTTGTTTTCCAGTTTCACAATAAAGAGTTCTATAAGCAACCACATTTACATGTGATTTACATTTTTCTATAACAAAATAAAACAAAACACTACAAAAGAGAATCACATGTGATTTAGTTTATAACAAGAAATAGTAAATCACACGTGATTTACATTTTTCCAAAGCAACACATAAAAAACAAAATCACATGTGATTTACTCCATTCTAGATCAAAATATATTCACGTGTGATTCAGTTTATGACAACAAAGAGTAAATCACGTGTGATCCACAAAGCACGACGGATCGACGATGGTGGAACAACAGATCTAGAGTAGAGCAAATGATTTTACCTGTAATTTCTTGTACATCATCTTCTACACTTGCAATTTTTGGTTCATCATTTTTATTCCAATAACCTCTATTTCTTTCAAGTTTTGCTTAATTAATTGATTTTCAACCATTTTAAGATCAACGATGGACGACGGATCAACAAAGCACGACGGATCGACGGCGGCAGAAAAACAGATCGGCCATAGAACAACATGTCGGCGGCGGAACAACATGTCGAAACACATATCTAAAATTTTCTTAGTTACATTTCATTACCTCATCAGCCCAAAACATAATCACATGTGATTTCATGTAGAATCACATGTGATTTCACTGAGAATCACATGTGATTTTCATTCATAATCACATGTGATTTACTTATACTTGTTGGTTCAATAACATGTATTATGATAATTTCATGTTCAAATCACATGTGATTCGCAACACTTGTAGGTTCAAGTCTAAAACTCTAAACATGTGCATCAATCACTCCTTTATACATATAAACAGAGTCACATGAGATGTCCCCATATACTTCATGATAACACATTCATAAACATAACTATATGTTAATCACACTTGGTTAACCTTTAACAGGTTTAACACTTTGTTTTCATCATCTAACATATGATTTTTCAACAATATAAACATCTTTAAACTTATACCTCGAGACCTTCTTTAAAAATCTGATCTCGTTCAACATTTGTAGAGTTTGTACTTTCGACAACAACTACATCAAGTATGGAACTGACAACAATAAGATGGGTGCTTACCTCTCATATGAATTACCTGTTACATAATCACGTGTGATTTTGCTTCAGAATCACATGTGGTATTACTTCAGAATCACATGTGATTTTTCATCAGAATCACATGTGATTATCACAGACGCATTTAATCAAACACATGGTGTGCATCTGGATTATCAACAACTTCATCCATAACCTAAATTTCAGAATTCACCATACGATTTTCAGCATCCACAAATGCAACAACAACTAAATATGCTTCGTTTAACTGATAATCATCCATTTTTTTAACAACATACTACAATTTCAAATTCATGTTCTAACCCACCAAAATCTGTAAACCTAGATCCATAAACATAGAAGGCTGAAGAAGATGATTACTCCATTTTGATTTGTATACTGATTTCTTCATATAAAAATCAATGACGGACAACGTATCGATGAAGGACGACACATCGGCGGCGGAACAACAGGTCAACGGCGGATCGACGGTAGATCGGGTATCGATTGATGGCGAGATTGAAGACGGTTATTGTGTGTGTGTGTGTGTAAATCGTGATTTTGTGTGTGTTTTTTTGTACGGCGTGTGTGTTTTGCCTGGTAAGAATGAAAGTAGGAAGGATATTGTGACTTTTGTATGAGACAATTTTGCCCTTACTATATAATTGTGTGTTTTGATGTTAGCCTTTGGATCAAAATAAAATGGATGGCCAAGATGTGTTCTTTTGATCTTTAGAGATTGAGTGATCCGCATGGATCTCACCTCTTAGTAACATATGTAGATTGCCGCCGATTTTATGCGAGGTTGCCTTGTCTGTTTTCTCAGGATTTACAGGTTATGTATGACAAGAAGATGATTTATTATTCTGAAAGGGAAGCTTTGATTGTTCATTTTCTTGGAGGAAGATCTAACCTGGCCACCTTATTATCCATACCGAGCGAATCAGGGGAGTATTTGATTTCATTTGTTTTACTTATTTCACTTTTACATTCTTTACTTGAACATTGGGGACAATGTTCATCTTAAGTGTAAGGGGAGGGTAAAATGATGATACCTTACAAATACACTTTCGCTTGAGTTTGTTTGTTTGATAGTAGGTGTGTAATAAAACTATGAGAAATACTTGTTAGTGTAATTTTAGCGCCAAATTTAATTTTTTTTACAACATTTAGGAGTGAAACTTTAGCCATAGCAAGCGTCTCATGGATAGGAGATTGTATGACTAGCAGTGTTGCAAAAATCGGCTGAATCGGCCGATTAATCGGTAATCGGCCCAGGACCTTGGAGAAAATTCCACGGAAAATGGCCGAGTCAAGAAAATCGGTCGATTAATCGGTAAAAAATCGCTAATCGGCCCCGGACCGCCTCAGTACCGATTCATGATTTTTGCAACATTGATGACTAGCACAAAACCGTACTATTCAGAAAAATTTTCCACCCAAATATGTGAGGTTCGCCTTTAGATTTGATAGGAAAAACATTTATTATTAGTGCTTATGAGTGTACCGGTAGCATTTAGATTCTAGAACTTGCATTAGTGATGCATCCCGAGACCGCTAGTGAGACTACATTCGTGTGGTAGGATTTACTACATGATAAGAGGCATTAGGATCACCGTTGTGTTAAACCCGTATTATAATTACTTGACCATTTAAGTCATATTATGTGGCTAGTTAAGTCAATTAATTTTTCCCACACCCTTAGCGCTGTACTCATTTTTAGTACACGAAACCCCTAGTACACCCCTTTGAGCCTATCTTTTCGTTTCTAACTTTAAGCATTTTACTTAAAGGAAGAATTTGTTACACCCCACTTAAATGTACACCCAAATCACCTTAGCCTTCCGTGTATGCACTCATCTTTAGTGCATTATTGTTATTTGTTAAACCCTTAGTTAATTATCTAATTGATTACATGGTTGCTAAGTCGAGTCATATCCTTGTACATATTGTTTTGGGACGATTGGGACTCATGGGTAAAGTACTTATTTTATGGAGTAATGGGGAAGAACGTCATTTATTACCCCCACATGTGCGTTAATCTTAAAAGTACTCCAAGTGTTTTGATTTTCTTGATTCGAGTCAATAGATTAGTTTATTGTAAAGTATATAAAAATTCAAGTGTAAGGGGAATTTCCATTCCCTATGATGTATTATTTCGGATGGTAGGGTAAGAGTGTATGCAAAAAAAAAAAAAAAAAAAAAAAAAAAAAAAAAAAAAAAAAAAAAAAAAAAAAATTCGAAAAAACAAGAAAATGAAAAAAATAGAAAAAGAAAAAGAATAAAAACATACGGACTACCATCCCGTTTCATTCTATGTTTATTTTATGTTTTTGTTATTTTCCATTTATTAGCTTAAGTCGAGTCTAGTCTTGGCTTAGCAACGCCATATTGTACATGTAATTAACCAAGATTGTTAACTCGCCACCAGTAAAAACTGCCTATATCCAACAAAACCGTGTATTTCATATCCCTACACCTAACGTTAAAACCCTTTAAAAGACCTCTTTGATAGTTTATCCTAGGTGCTTACGCCATGTGGTGGAGGTTTGATCCTTTCCCAAGCCTATGGTAATCTATTTTGCTATGACAGGTAGTGAGAGATATCTTCCGTTTCCATATTGTAATTTATACTTTATTACACCCGAGAGATGTGAGTATCTAAACACTATTTGTGAGGTGCTAGCGTATGACCTCCGTGCTTGTCTTTGGTCTTTAGTGGAACGATTATTTGTTGTAATTACTTTTATATTAGTATTAAATGACCCCTAACTTATATTTTGAGTAGAATAAAAGCGCATTTGCTTGAGGACAAGCAAATCTCAAGTGTAAGGGTATATGATGAGGCGAAAAATGAACCACTTTTAGGGGGTCATTTAAGCCCGGAATTGAATTTATTTGATCAAATATTGCCCTAAATCGTTCCTTTTGTGATTTTAGGTACTTTGGGAGTGAAATCTAGAAAAGGAAGCAATTCGGACATTTTTGGAGCATAAAAGTGAAGAAAACGCCAAAGACTTAATTTTTCATGCTGGAAACAGTGTATGACTGCGTCAAGAGGACATTCCTGACGGCGTCAAGAGTAAAAGTGGTGACGACCCAGTGCAAACCTTACGGCGTCACAAGAAGAGCGTCAAGAGTAAATTGTGTGACGGCCTGCAAAAGGGGACTACATGACGGCGTCAGATGTAGGTCTAGGCAGTCAGAGGATTTATTTGGCGGCGAGATGACGGCGTCAGACATTTGTTCTTGATGCTGTCACCCTCTAAAATCTATATATAGTTTTCTAATTTTCATTCATTAAGAGGAACTTGTGTGGAGAAACCCTAGGGCCGAACCTTGTACGAAATTTACAGCTTTTCAAGGGTTTTCAACCCTTGAATCCTTACATGTGCTATTGAGATAAGTCTTCTCTTAATTCAATCAATATGTCTATGTGTTGGTTGTCTATATCTTGTGCTTGTCTTGATCTCAACATGCTAGGCTAGATTTATCTTGTGTTTGCTTAGATCTAATGAAACCTAGATGTTGATTATGTGTTGATTACTTGTTTATGGTTGTATTGGATGAATGATTTCAATGTTAGGCTTAAGAAAACTGGCAGATCTCCATTGTGTAACATGCTTGAACGTCTTAGGAAACATGAACCGATGTGTACTAGGTTTTATTGGTTGTATTTAATGCATGAGTAAATTCTAATGATCCCATGTTAGGAGCTTCTAGCAGGCTCGACATAGGAGTGAAGTAGGCACTCATAGGATTGGGGAAGTAAGTACGCCACCCCATGAATGGTATTAAGGAATACAATCCGTCATCCACGCAACTATAACAAGTAATTAACGTGTAAAAGATATCTAGGGAGTAGTGAAATCTAAGTAAATACATTTCTCCCACATATTGTTCACAACTTTAGTTTAAAATAGTTTTATTTTCATTTTAGTATTTTATTTTGATTGCATCTTAGCATTGGGTTAGTTGACTAGCAACTAATTCCGTCCCAAATCCTTCAAACCCGAGATTTTAATTTGCTTTCTAAAAAATATAAAAATACAAAAAGAATCATCCCTCATCTCTAGATCTAGTATTTAGGTTTTCTAATCCTAGCGACACTATTCCTAGCTGAACGATCAATCCCCCGGTACTTGTCATTATACTATACTACATCGATCAGGTACACTGCCTGGTGGGGGTTGTAAGCTTCTCAAGATCCCTTGAGAGGTAAAGCCTGGTGCAATCCCTACGCATCACCTGGGAACAACCAATCCCAATAGATCCATCTACTACAATCGTGGGATCCATCTCGGCCTCATCAACACCATTCAACCTGCAAATTCCAAACTCACAAAGCTTTGTAATACCAATCAAACTAGTCTCCTATCCCCTTGTCACAATGATCAAAGCATAAGGGGTCATCAAAGTATATCCCCTAGCTAGCTTACCAATAAAATGAGCTCCCTTGATGAAGCTCCTCCTCTTCTGGAACCCCTTGGCTCCACCAGACATAAACTTGGCTACGTGCCAAGGGATATCAATCGGATCACCACCATCCATACCATGCACTCATGCAGCCTATAAATGTCACTAAATGTAGCCTTCTCTCTACCAGAGTGTCTACTAGAAATAGAAATAGCAAGAAGCCTGTGAACCAAACAGCGGAGTGGGTTCCTTCTGGTGTTGTGTGACAACTGGCAAATCAGGGAGACTTTAAAACCCGCATTACATTAAAAGTTTGAAGTTTTATTATATAATTAAAATGTTATTAGTAACTGATTTGGGAAATTAAAACCGATGCTTTCAATTTTGAAGTTTATGAGATATTGAATTCGCGTTATTTACTTATTATGAGATATTTATGTTGTAGATTATTGTTGAGACGTTTTGTTGCACTACATTGACTCCGGCACTAGGAAAAACCTAACTAGTTTAAATCTTTTGAATAACGGTCGCGGTTATACGTTAAATGAACATTCTATCTTATATATATATATATATATATATATATATATATATATATATATATATATATATATATATATATATATATATATATCGGGAAGTGTTTTGGGCGTTAATGGTAACTTATAAAAATATATTTTGGCGACGTTTAATATTTTTGAAAGTAAATGATCGTGTTACGGGAAAACCTATTAGTAATAATCACCTAAACATAAAAGTTATTGTGACTCATTTTGGAAACATGAAACTTTAAGGACCAAATTGTAAAAACCGGGTATAATAACCCTCCTCCTAACCCTAACCCTCATAATATCAAAACAAACACTTCCCTTCTTCTCCCTTTGGATCGCCGCTGGCTGCCACCCCCAACAACACCACCACTTACGACCTCCACACAACACCACCACCACCAAATTACTCACCATCATCTCCTTGTGCTTGTGGTGTGGAACACGTGCCCAAACAAACACCTTTTCCTTCCGTTTTCTTTGATACCGCCACCTACAACATCAAACACCACCACCACTATAAATTTTCTTGGTTTTCACTTGATTGGAAGGTGAGAAATCGCGGGTTACGCGTCGGGTTTGACTATTTCGAGTCAAACCCAGATTTAATCTTGATTTGGGTATAAAAATGAATGATAAAAATGGGTTTTGATATAAAATTAAAATTGGTATCCATGGGTGTCGAATTTTTCTAGATTGGTGCTCGGATTTGGTTACTTGGGATGCGTTTGGTTGTGGTTACGGCTTAATGGAGCTCAACCGAGACCATATGGTCTCGGTGTGGTGATGTTTTGGCTCGTTTGGGAGCCTAACGTGACCCATGGTCCGTTTGGTTTTGATGTTTGGCTCGTTTGGGAGCTTAAACGTGACCCTTGGTCCGTTTGGTTTTGATGTTTGGCTCGTATGAGCTTAAACGTGACCCTTTGGTCCGTTTGGTTTAATTTTGTTTATGGGTTAGAGCCAACCGAGACCCTCTTGGTCTCGTTGTGGTGTTCCTTGGCTTGAATAGTAGACCGAGACCAAAAACGGGTCTTTCGGGTCGAAGTTTGCTTGATTTTTGACCCATTTTGCTTGATATGGTGATGTTTCAATTGTAGTTGTGTTATTATTCTTGTCGTTGTTGTTGGCTACTTTTGGGCCGAGACCTTGTGGTCTCGACAATGGACTTGTATTTGAAGTTGTGTTGACGAGGTATGATATCGGGAACCGATTTGTGTGACGGTTATTAGATTGATGGAGATAGGTTAGAAAGGTGCCGTAGTCGGACCTTATTGTTGTAGCATGTGAAATGGGACATATGACGAAGTTGTGGTTTGGACAATATTACTTTGGACTTATGGTTGTGCGAGTTGGAGTCACGTTGACTTTCTAGTCAACGATTGATTTTGACAAAACACCTTAGCACTTGGATTTGGACAATGAGCCGAGAGTGATGACTCGGACGTGTGACTCATCTTTTATAACTCGATATTAATTAAAATTAAACTTAATAATAAAAACTCATAATACTTATATTAATAATATAAATATATAAATGTGAAAACGTATATATATATATTTATACAAGTGCGTACATTAAAAATAAAGTGATCACGAGTAATAAAACAATAATGTAATGATATATATTATGCTATGAGAATAGTATAATAAATGTCGGGAACATTATTATAAATAAACTATTATAAATGACGATATAATCATAACGTTGAATGCTTTACGAAATGAAATGCCTTTTTGAAAATAAAACAGGAAACTTACGAGTGATACGAGATCGAGGGCACTTGAGTCTAAGTGGGCCATATTATTTATTTAATGACTTTTATGCTTGTCACAGATGTGTGACGTTAATATATTCATTTCATATAACTACGTAACTTATTTGATCGACGGATTAAATAGGACCTACTTGGTTATATAAAAAGGGTATATTAATGGGTATTGTATCCTACGACGCCCATAGGTTGTGGTAGGAGTGCGAGATAATGAGTTACTAAATATCTCGTGAGATTTACCAAATTGACAAATTTGGTAAGTTTAACGATATATTTAGGAAACTTATTAACTTAAATACTTACCATATAGTATTATACGTGCTATGTGACTTAGGTTTTGGGTATGATCTTGGAATAATATATTAGGTAAATAATTATAGAAGATTACCAAGTCGACGGATTTGATAAACTTCGATGATTTATTTAAATAATATATTGGGCCAATATTAGACCCGTAGAGTGTTTTATTATTTCTTTCGATATGTCTTCTTGGTTTGTGTTGTGTTGACCCTCCACCCGCATGGATACCAAACGCCAAACTAATACGAGAAATGGATTTTTGGAAAATAAAATGAAATACGATCGGGATTGGGAATATTTGATTTTGAGGAAATGTTTCTGAAAAGAACTTATATGGTTAGGAAGTACCGAGTCCGTAGTTGCTGTCTTTTGAGTTGTGATACATCTTGATTCTACCAGTTTCTTTGTGCTGATATCTGGACTTGAGGTAAGTCATAGTCCCACTTTTACTTTTGAACTTTGTTTTCAATACTTGGAGTGAGAAACGTGCAAATTGTTTTATGTGGACTATTATCGCTGTTTATTTAAAACTTGCTATGCTTATAGAACTAGGTAGATTTTTGCGCATTTCGTATCCTTACGAATGCATGAATATGTCGTATCGTTACGAATGTTAGGCATGTCGCATCCTTGCGAATGCATATTGGTTTGATTTAGTTTTGGACTATAGTGTGCACCTATAGGTTTGGTTTAGTGATTTGAGGCCTAGTCTAGCTAGCAAGCGTTTTGCGTATATGTCCATTTGATTGAATTAAGAATTTAAACCTATGATCTCACCAGCGAAAGCTGACTTTTAGCGCGTTTTCTCAGGTAATTAAGTGTTGACTGTGGATGCTTGGTTTGGAAGGCTTGGCTTTGGCAACTCGGTTTAAGGATCTATTTTCTCAAACTCTGATATGTATTTGTGGACCTATGTTTACTCTATTTGGGCCTTACTTTGAATAATTTGGGATGAATGTAAACTTTAAAAACCCCATATGGTTTTGTTTTACTTATGTTTACTTTATCTCGTTCTTTTATGACTTGTGATGGATACCAATCCCCGTAGCACCCCGAAAGCTTGATTAGTCTTCCGCTGTACCAAATTTTGGGGGTGTTACAGATTGGTATCAGAGCCAAGGTTTTAAAGAACTAGGCAATAAACACCTAAACTATAACCGATTTTTATAGAAAACGATCCTCGACCAATGCCCACCAGCTCGCCAAGCCGAAGCATCTTTGATTATGTTGTGATATTATGAGATAACGATTAGAAATGAGATTTTGAGATGATTTGAGAATTTTGGATATGTTGATTTTGTGATATGATGGCGTTTTGGGGAATTATATGGCTGAAGTGTTTTTAAAACGTTTTAGCAATGCGGTATTTGAAAATCTTTCTTGGAATTATATGATTGGGATTTTATGATGATTTTGATACGGTATTTTGAGTTTCGTGGTTTAGTTGTTTTGAAACACTTACACCTACCCTACGCCATTGTCCCAGACCATGGCCTCCCATACGTTCGATGTTCCTGAGGATTTTCTTGCTGATCCATATTGCCCAGCACAGATCACCATGGCTCCTGATGATCCTTACAGGATTGTCATGCATTCAGTTACTTCATCACCGACAACAGTTACCTCTGCACCACCTGCTTCACCTACTTCTCAGGGACCCTCATCTTCTTTGGGGCTTCCTGGTACTTCGAGACAGCTTACACTTCATCAGGCTTTGGCTCGTGTGGCTCCACGTTTTGCCATCGAGCTACGGCACGCATGTCTGTGCGCCCTTCGTCACCACCCATGCACTTTGATGCTCATGTTCTTCTGTAAGATGCACCACCCACATCATTCCGTCGTCGTCCTAGATCACCTACCCTATCACCGCATGGTTCACCTGTTCGGAGACGACGATTGATGGAGTACCCCTCAGATGAGGAGGAGGAGTACGAGGGTGAGGAGGAGGCTGATGACCCTCAGGAGGTTGAGCAGGGGGATGATGACCCACAGGAGGGTGAGGAGGAGGATGATCCTCAGGAGGAGGAGATTCCTGATGATGATGGTTCGCCAACACATTCAGCTCATGCTGCAGAGCCCGATTCTCCGATACATCCGTTAGAGCCGGTTTCACCTGATCACCTGTTTTTGTTTGATTCACCACCTGGTAGTCCCATGGCGTCGGACACGCCATCTGAGATATCTGCACAGCCTGCAGATTTGGGTGAGACTAGTAGGATTTGGGCTCGGCTTACCACACAGGGAAAGAGGATCTCACAGATGTCAGATCGGATTGATAGAGTGACTGTTGAGTTTATTGGAGAGTTGAGGGTTGATTTGGTTACTGTTGAGAGGAGGACTACAAAGATTAGGAGAGGTATGATGGAGATACATGAACAGATAGAGAGTCTGCAGAGAGGTTTCATCACGGCTCGCGAGGCAGATTGCAAGCTGTGACAGAGGAACACGGAGTTGGAGAAGGAGGTAGCAGACCTCAAGAGGGATAGTGATACTCACAGTGTCGAGTTGGGATCGTTATGGAGAGATTTGGATGGTTTGAGATTGGAGCTGAGGAGTCTACGCCAACATAGTGGCTAGATGGTTGGATTATGTTATTATGTTGCTTTCTGAACCAAGGAGTGCTTGGTTAGAAAAGCTAGTTATCTTGTCTTTGATGTATTTCAGTTGTATGTTCGTCTCGTTTGGAACGATTAGTATCCTTTATGTCTTTGGTAGTTGGAACGATGTCTTGATTGCTATTTGTATGGATGATGGTTATTATATATGATGTTATGTGGTTTTGGATGTCATGGAAATTGCGTTCCTATTTGTTTGATTGATGTCTTGTGGTGTTTTGTTGATATTCTACCAATGTCTTGGCTTCATCTATCAAATTCTTGTTGAGCGTATGATAAATGCTATCGGAGACTTATGAACCTTGTATTGTGTTTCAGATCAATGGCCCCACGACGAAACCTTGTCAGAGCTACCCGAACTGGTCCTGCAGTAACTACCCCTGGTCGCCGAGGACGCCGCCCTACACGAAATGTTGAAACCCCTACTCCCGAAAACCTGGACACCACCAATCGCAACTACAGGAATCAAAATGTTGATGTTCAGGGAGACAATGATCATATTCCACCGAATGCACCTACTGTGGATCAAGCTATGATCAATCAACTTGTGGAACAACGTGTTGCTAAACTTCTAGCTGAGTCGAATCATTCCAACAACTCAGCTGGAACTTTTCCACATGTTCGTACTACTGGATGTAACTACAAGGAGTTCCTAATCTGTGGACCCATTGAGTTTGGTGGGACTGAAGGAGTGGTCTACTTGGTCAGATGGATAGAGAAAACCGAGACAGTGTTCACTGTCAGCAATTGTGCAGAGAATGCAAAGGTAAAGTTTGCTTCTTTTACTTTTAAGGATGAAGCATTAACTTGGTGGAACAATTAGCGAAATTCGGTTAGGAGTGAAGTGGCCTATGCCATGACTTGGGAGCAGTTCAAGTCCTTGCTGATTCAGACTTACTGCCCAAGGAATAAGGTTAAGAAGTTGGAGATTGAGTTTTGGAATCACAAAGTGAAGGGTACTGACATGACGACTTACAATCGTCGTTACCAGGAGTTAGCCTTGCTTTGCCCAGATATGGTTCAAACTGAGACTCAAAAGATTGAGCGGTATACTGATGGGTTGCCTGTGGCTACAAGGAACGATGTGATTGCTGCTAGGCTTGAAAATGTTCATGAGGCTATCACGATAGCTCAAAAATTAATGGATTCGTTGGAACTGGAAGAAGCTGAGAAGGATAAGAATGGAAAGAGGAAGAGAGACCATCACTCTAAGGGTAATGATCACCGAAACAAGCGAGAAGCTATTACCAAGGTTTATGCTATTGGGGATGGAGATAAGAGGAACCACAATGGAGATGTACCCAAGTGTGGTCGTTGTTATAAGAATCATTCTAGACGATGTACTGTGATGTGCAAGAATTGCTCAAAGATGGGACACATAGCTAAAGATTGTAGAGCTCGACCACTTGCTATGGTTCAAGCTACTCCTGAAAATATGAGTAAGGCGAATGTTACTTGTTTTGGATGTGGGAAGAAGGGACACTATAGGAATGAGTGTAGGGAATTGTGGAACTGAGGAAATCAAGGATCAGGTGGTAATGGGTACAATCATGGAAACCGTGGAGCTGGAGGAAACCTTGGACGACATGACAATGAGAACCAGCGTGTGGAAGCAGGAGCTGCTCATGGGAGAGTGTATGCAATTGGGAACGAGAGAGGAGAAGACCCGAACTTCGTTACTGGTACGTTCCTTCTCAATAATCGTTATGCTTCATACTATTTGATACTGGTGCCGATAGAAGTTTTGTGTCCACTACTTTTGCACCCTTACTAGAAAAACCCCCGATTGCCTTAGGAATTGGTTATGATGTAGAGTTAGCTAACAGAAATGTAGAAAGGATTAAGACTATCATTCGTGGTTTCACGTTAAATTTCTTGAATCACCCTTTCAACATAGATCTTCTACCCGTCACGTTAGGAAGTTTCGATGTCATCATTGGTATGGATTGGTTGTCGAAGTATCGTGCTCATATACTTTGCGATGAGAAAATTGTGTATGTGCCTTATGGAAAGGAGATTTTAAATATAAAAGGAGATCGAAAAGGTCTAAGGAGCCCATCCAGATTAGCAGTCATTTCTTGCACTAAGTTACTGAAGCTAATGGATAAAGGATGTTGCCTTTTCTTAGCTCAAATTTCTGAGAAAGGAGGGAAGGAGAAGAAAGAAAAATGCATTAGAGACGTGTCGATAGTTCGTGACTTTCTGGATGCTTTCCCCGATGATTTTCAGGGAATCCCGCCCACTAGACAAGTGGAGTTTCAGATTGAGTTGATACCTGGTGCTGCACCCGTGGCACGGGCACCTTATCGACTCGCACCGACTGAACTAGAAGAGTTGTCGAAACAATTGGCGGAGTTAGCAGAAAAGGGGTTTATACGACCAAGTTCTTCACCTTGGGGAGCCCCAGTTTTATTCGTGAAGAAGAAGGATGAATCGTTTCGTATGTGTATTGATTACCGAGAGCTAAACAAGTTAACGGTGAAGAATAGATACCCGTTACCGAGGATCGATGACTTGTTCGATCAGCTTCAAGGATCGAGTGTATATTCGAAAATCGATATGAAATCGGGGTATCATCAACTTAGAGTACGCGAGGAAGATATTCCGAAAACGGCTTTCAGAACCTGTTACGGGCATTACGAGTTCCAAGTTATGCCGTTTGGGTTGACTAACACACCGACGGTATTCATGGATCTCATGAATCGGGTGTGTAAGCCTTACTTAGACAAGTTTGTGATCGTGTTCATCGACGATATTCTAATCTACTCGAAGAGTGAGAAAGAGCATGAGGAGCATCTAAGACTCATCTTAGAATTACTCAGGCAGGAGAAGCTGTATGCTAAGTTTTCCAAATGCGAGTTTTGGATCCCGACGATACAATTCTTGGGTCATGTGATTGATAGTCAAGGATTTCATGTTGATCCCGCTAAGATTGAAGCTATTAAAGATTGGGCCGCACCGACGACCCCAACTGAAGTTCGTAAATTTTTGGGTTTAGCCGGTTACTATCGAAGATTCATTGAGGGATTTTCGAAAATAGCGAAGCCGTTGACCAAATTGACTCAGAAGAATGTTAAATACGAATGAGGAGATAAGGAAGAGGAAGCATTTCAATTACTTTAGGAGATGTTGTGTAGCGCTCCTATATTGGCATTGCCTAAAGGTAGCAAAGACTTTGTTGTTTACTGTGACGCCTCTCATAAAGGTTTAGGAGCTGTGTTAATGCAACGAGAGAAGGTGATAGCTTATGCTTCCCAAAAGCTTAAGAAGCATGAGAAGAACTACACTACCCACGATTTGGAGTTAGGTGCTGTGGTTTTTGCCTTAAGGATATGGAGACATTATTTGTATGGTACCAAGTGTGTTGTATACACTGATCACAAAAGTCTACAACACATCTTGAATCAAAAAGAGCTCAACATGATACAACGACATTGGATTGAGCTGTTAAGTGATTATGATTGCGAAATCCACTATCATCCCGGTAAAGCAAACGTCGTTGCTGATGCTCTTAGTCGAAAGGAGAGAATACCACCGTTAAGAGTTAGGTCATTAGGAATGACTATCGTATCGCTGTTACCATCTCAGATATTAGAAGCTCGAATGGAAGAGTTGAAAGCAGAAAACCGGCCTGCTGAAAATATCTTTGGGATGGCAGAAAATGAGAAGGGATTTATTAAGCGTTCTGATGGAATATTATGTTTTGGAGACCGAAGTTGGGTACCATTGTATAGAGGAATTCGTGAGTTGATTATGCACGAGTCGCATAAGTCAAGGTATTCTATTCATCCTGGGTTCGACAAGATGTACCAGGATCTGAAGAAATTGTATTGGTGGCCAAACATGAAGGCAGATATAGCGTTGTACGTCAACAAGTGTTTGACATGTTCAAAGCTTAAGGCAGAACACCAGAAACCGTCAGGGTTACTGACGCAGCCAGAACTCCCAGTTTGGAAATGGGAGCGGATTACGATGGACTTTATTACCAAATTACCAAAGACGGCTAGCGGTTATGACGCTATCTGGGTAATTGTGGATCGTTTGACTAAGTCTGCTCATTTTCTAGCGATTAGTGAAGATGATAGTATCGACAAACTTGCGAGGTTGTATGTGAAAGAAATCATTTCTCGTCATGGTGTTCAAATATCGATAATTTTGGATCGCGACAGTCGTTTCACGTCAGCTTTGTGGCGATCACTTCAAACCGCTTTGGGGACGAGACTTGATATGAGTACTGCATATCATCCCCAAACCGACGGTCAGAGTGAGAGAACGATACAGACTTTGGAGGATATGCTTCGTGCCTGTATAATAGATTTTGGTAAAGGCTGGGAGAAGTATCTACCCCTTGCGGAATTCTCCTACAACAACAACTACCATACACGTCTTAAAGTTGCACCATTCGAAGCTTTATATGGTCGTAAATGCCATTCACCGATTGGTTGGGCTGAGGTTGGAGATAGCCAACTCGCAGGCCCCGAGCTTATTTTGGAGACTACTGAGAAAGTGACTCAAATTCGTGATTGGTTACAAGCAGCTCGAGATAGACAGAAAAGTTATGCCGATCAGAGACGTAAACCTCTTGAGTTCCAGGTTGGAGACAAAGTGATGCTGAAAGTCTCACCGTGGAAAGGAGTGATACATTTCGGGAAACGTGGGAAACTCAACCCCCACTACATTAGACCATTTCTAATTGTGGACAGAATTGGGCCCGTAGCTTATCGGTTGGAGCTACCACAGGAATTGAGTAAAGTTCACGATGTGTTTCATGTGAGTAATTTGAAGAAGTGCCTTTCTGAAGAAACACCGGTTATACCAATGCAAGATATTCGTGTTGATGAGAGTTTGAACTTTGTGGAAGAGCCGATTGAGATATTGCATTGAGAGATTAAGCGACTCAAGCGCAGTCGTATTCCACTCATCAAGGTTTGTTGGAATTCCCGTCATGGACCGGAATTTACGTGGGAACGTGAGGATGAGTTCAAGAAGAGATATCCCAAGCTTTTCACTTCGTAGATGGATTGTTCCGAGAGAAACCCGGGATGGGTTTCTTCTGAGGCTTGGAGAATGTGACAACTGGAAAATTAGGGAGACTTTAAAACCCGCATTACATTAAAAGTTTGAAGTTTTATTATATAATTAAAATGTTATTCGTAACTGATTTGGGAAATTTAAACCGATGCTTTAAGTTTTGAAGTTTATGAGATATTGAATTTGAGTTATTTACTTATTTTGAGATATTTATGTTGTGGATTATTGTTGAGACGTTTTGTTGCACTACGTTGACTCCAACACTAGGAAAAACCTAATGAGTTTAAATCTTTTGAATAACGGTCGCAGTTATACGTTAAATGAACGTTTTATCTTATATATATATATATATATATATATATATATATATATATATATATATATATATATATATATATATATATATATATATCGGGAAGTGTTTTGGGAGTTAATGGTGACTTATAAAAATATATTTTGGCGACGTTTAAAATTTTTGAAAGTAAATGATCGTGTTACGGGAAAACCTATTAGTAATAATCACCTAAACATAAGAGTTATTGTGGCTCATTTTGGAAACATGAAACTTTAGGGACCAAATTGTAAAAACCGGGTATAATAACCCTCCCCCTAACCCTAACCCTCATAATATCAAAACAAACACTCCCCTTCTTCTCCCTTTGGATCGCCGCCGGCTGCCACCCACAACAACACCACCACCGCTGACCTCCACCCAACACCACCACCACCAAATTACTCACCATCATCTCCTTGTGCTTGTGGTGTAGAACACGCGCCCAAACAAACACCTTTTCCTTCTGTTTTCTTTGATACCGCCGCCTACAACATCAAACACCACCACCAGATAAATTTTCTATGTTTTCACTTGATTGGAAGGTGAGAAATCGTGGGTTACACGTCGGGTTTGACTATTTCGAGTCAAACTCGGATTTAATCTTGATTTCGGTATAAAAATGAATGATAAAAATGGGTTTTGATATAAAATTAAGATTGGTATCCATGGGTGTTGACTTTTTCTTGATTGGTGCTCGGATTTGGTTACTTGGGATGCGTTTGGTTGTGTTTACGGCTCAATGGAGCTCAACCGAGACCATATGGTCTCGGTGTGTTGATGTTTTGGCTCGTTTCGCAGCCTAACGTGACCCTTGGTCCGTTTGGTTTTGATGTTTGGCTCGTTTGGGAGCTTAAACGTGAACCTTGGTCCGTTTGGTTTGGATGTTTGGCTCATATGAGCTTAAACGTGACCATTTGGTCCGTTTGGTTTAATTTTGTTTATGGGTTAGAGCCAACCGAGACCCTCTTGGTCTCGTTGTGGTGTTCCTTGGCTCGAATAGTAGACTGAGACCCAAACGGGTCTTCCGGGTCGAAGTTTGCTTGATTTTTGACCCATTTTGCTTGATATGGTGATGTTTCAATTGTAGTTGTGTTATTATTCTTGTCGTTGTTGTTAGCTACTTTTGGGCCGAGACCGTGGTCTCGGCAATGGACTTGTATTTGAAGTAGTGTTGATGAGGTGTGATATCGGGAACCTATTTGTGTGACGGTTATTAGATTGACGGAGATAGGTTAGAAAGGTGCCGTAGTCGGACCTTATTGTTGTAGCATGTGAAATAGGACATATGACGAAGTTGTGGTTTGGACGGTATTACTTTGGACTTATGGTTGTGCGAGTCGGAGTCACGTTGACTTTCTAGTCAACGATTGATTTCGACAAAATGCCTTAGCACTTGGATTTGGACAATGAGATGAGAGTGATGACTCAGACGTGTGACTCATCTTTTATAACTCGATATTAATTAAAATTAAACTTAATAATAAAAACTCATAATACTTATATTAATAATATAAACATTTATATAAATATATAAATGTGAAAACGTATATATATTTATACAAGTGCGTATATTAAAAATAAAGTGATCACGAGTAATAAAATAATTATGTAACGATATATATATTATGCTATGAGAATAGTATAATAAATGTCGGGAACATTATTATAAATAAACTATTATAAATGACGATATAATCATAACGTTGAATGCTCTACGAAATGAAATGCCTTTTTGAAAATAAAACGGGAAACTTACGAGTTATACGAGATCGAGGGCACTTGAGTCCAAGTGGGCCATATTATTTATTTAATGACTTTTATGCTTGTCACGGATGTGTGACGTTAATATATTCATTTCATATAACTACATAACTTATTTGATCGACGGATTAAATAGGACCTACTTGGTTATATAAAAAGGGCATATTAATGGGTATTGTATCCTACGACGCCCATAGGTTGTGGTAGGAGTGCGAGATAATGAGTTACTAAATATCTCGTGAGATTTACCAAATTGACGAATTTGGTAAGTTTAACGATATATTTAGGAAACTTATTAACTTAAATACTTACCATATAGTATTATACGTGCTATGTGACTTAGGTTTTTGGTATGATCTTGGAATAATATATTAGGTAAATAATTATGGAGGATTACCAAGTCGACGGATTTGATAAACTTCGATGATTTATTTAAATAAGATATTGGGCCAATATTAGACCCGTAGAGCATTTTATTATTTCTTTCGATATGTCTTCTTGGTTTGTGTTGAGTCGACCCTCCACCCACATGGATACCAAACGCCAAACTAATACGAGAAATGGATTTTTGGAAAGTAAAATGAAATACGATCGGGATTGGGAATATTTGATTTTGAGGAAATGTTTCTGAAAAGAACTTATATTGTTAGGAAGTGCCGAGTCCGTAGTTGCTGTCTTTTTAGTTGTGATACATCTTGATTCTACCGGTTTCTTTGTGATGATATCTGGACTTGAGGTGAGTCATAGCCCCACTTTTACTTTTGAACTTTGTTTTCAATATTTGGAGTGAGAAACGTGCAAATTGTCTTGTGTGGACTATTATCGCTATTTATTTAAAACTTGCTATGCTTATAGAACTAGGTAGATTTTTGTGCATGCCAAATCCTTACGAATGCATGAACATGTCGTATCGTTACGAATGTTGGGCATGTCGCATCCTTGCGAATGCATATTGATTTGATTTGGTTTTGGACTATAGTGTGCACCTATAGGTTTGGTTTAGTGATTTGAGGCCTAGTCTAGCTAGCAAGCATTTTGCGTACATGTCCATTTGATTGAATTAAGAATTTAAACCTATGATCTCACCAGCGAAAGCTGACTTTTAGCGCGTTTTCTCAGGTAATTAAGTATTGACTGTGGATGCTTGGTTTGGAAGGCTTGGCTTTTGCAACTCGGTTTAAGGATCTTCTTTCTCAAACTCTGATATGTATTTGTGGACCTATGTTTACTCTATTTGGGCCTTACTTTGAATAATTTGGGATGAATGTAAACTTTAAAAACCCCGTATGGTTTTGTTTTACTTATGTTTACTTTATCTCGTTCTCTTATGACTTGTGATGGATACCAATCCCCGTAGTACCCCGAAAGCTTGATTAGTCTTCCGCTGTACCAAATTTTGGGGGTGTTACATGTTTTAGGAGGGTGGGCTGGAGGTATCATAGTTCACAGCAGTTGACATTAGGTTAAAGTAGATTTTGGGGTTGTAGTTTTGGGGTTTGGCTCTTCTATAGGCAATATAAAACTCAGCAAATGTGTCCGAGTTTAGTTCCCTCATAGTGTACCCATAGCCAAAATAAACTCCCTCATATTCAATGACCTTCTCACCCATCCAAGTTGAAAGGTGAGTACCCCATCTTCGTTATGGCAGAAATGTAATCCCTAGAATGCATAGTGGCCAAAAACTCCCTCATATACTCGTGAATCACTGACTCATTAATCTTAAACAATCTCAACCAAGCCCAACAAGTAAACTTCCCATTCTCGTCTTCATATGTGACCTTGCAAAACTTTTTCAATGCCTTTTTGCATCCCCATGGTTACAGTTTCAAACTCAATAAAGTTGAAGGCTTCGGGCCCCTCAATTTCCTTTTGTAGCAGTACTTGAAGTTCTTGCCCGCATTCCCTACATTTTTGCAGCTGTGTACGTAGGGTCATTAATCCTCAACCAATCCATAGGGTTGTTTCCTGCATAAAAACACACCAAATACTTTATTATATTGTAATTCAAACAAAAGTTATGGCGTAACCTACTTACAGATTATGCCGTAGAATCCTACCGATAACAACTTTCAACGTAACCCTATTCACTGGTTATGCCATAGTCCTTGTCAACACCTAATCCTAAAATTTCCTTTCAAAAATAGTTACGGCATAACCCCATCGTTTTGGTTACACCATAGGTTTCTACTAAAAGTTCTACCTACCATGGTTACACAACTATCAACCATAATCACTACGCCGTAACCATAAAAATTTACCAAAAACCACTTTTATTATCCAACTTATTGTTTATCACCAAAAACATTTTCCTTTTTGTTATATTTCTTTGCCATTAGTTAATTAAACCAAATCAATCTTTTGAGAATTAAAACTTTGATCAGAAATCGCCCATTAGCTTTTAGGAGACCTCGGCTTTACTGAATACTACATTACACACGACGATCAACATTTATAATTTAAAACGTGATCTAAAATAAGCATCAGTTCCACATAGATAAAGATATAAATAAAAAAGTACTTTAATATAAAAAAAGCTTACATATTCAAGAAATAATGTAGATGTAACTGAAAAGTATAATTGTTATTATAGTATTGTATAAATATTGAATTAACATTTACGATTTTTGCATTTATGGTTACTTTTACCAAAAAAAAAAAAAAAAAAAAAAAAAAAAAAAAAAAAAAAAAAAAAACTTCAAAAGTTATCTGGATTGGTTCTCGAATCACTCTTACGATTTAATATATTTTTGAAACTTTACGGTTTAGTATGCATTCTAAAAATCTATTGATTTATATGTGCATATTTGTATTAAAAAGTAGGGGTACTTCTATTTTCCCCAATAAAAAACATCAAAATTCCATATTTCCACAACATGCATAAAAATCATTCTACAATTTGCATTATTCATTTGTAAATTGGGTAAATATGGTATTTTGATGTTTATATTTGATAAATATAGAATAAAGTATACTAATTCAAACAAGAGTAAATTGCATTTTTGGTCCATTTTGTTTGGCCAAATTGGAGGTTTGATCTTCATCCTTTCAAAAATGCACTGAACTCCCTATTTTGAACTTTGACCCACATATCATTCTCTCGCCAAAGTTAAATGACTAAAACACCCTTTGTCCTCTTCCCCTTTTGTTTTCAAATGATTTGTTTCTTTTATTTATTTATCATAAACCCAAGAACATGAGCAAAAAACCCAAATTACCACACCCCCTTCTACATACAAATCAATAACAAAACCACAAACACTTTAAAATACAATTACAAATTTAGTGTTATGGAAATTTTTGGTGGTAAGAACGTCCAAGCATTCGAGAATGTGGTTCAACGCAATTCCGCACGAACCTCTTGAGGATGTGGAGAGGTTGGAGAGTGGTGAAAATAAGCTCTCGAGGCTCAAGATTATTAGATAATGGTTAAAGTGGTTCCTTTGGTTGTTGAGATGGTGTTGGTGGAGGAGTTGTAGACATTATAGGTGGTGTTGTTTTTGGTGTACACAGTGGTGAAGAGGGTTGAGTGGTTTTTGATGTACTTAGCGGTGAGGATAGTGGTGTAACTGGAGTACTAAGATTAAGTGTATTAGCGGTGTCTTGAATAGGTGATGATATGTGGATGGGTGAAGATTCATTTGAAGAGCCGATATTGATGAAACAACAAGGATGACACTAATCCTAGCGATTCTATGAGAAACTTGGTTTGTTAAGGAAGAACTTGAAGTTTTTGTCATTTTGGTGATAAAATGATGCTGAATTTTCAACATGTTTTTATGGTGTAGATGATGAAGAGAATGGTGAAATATGCAAGTTTATTTATAGTGCAAATACATGCAATTGATATGATGTTCTGCCACTAAAATGCTTCTAACATCTAATCATTTGATATGAATTTAGTGTAAATCAGATTATAAGGTCAAAATCTATCAGCCTGTTATGAAGTTTGTGTGTTTAAGTGGTGTAAATGATTGTTGTCAATGAAATTTAATGCATTAAAATTTCATGTCTGATTATCAGACTGCACGGATCTGCGAATCCCTTTTAATAAAGGATCCGCCCTTCATTGTCGAAGGAATCTGTAGTTGCTGTAGATAGAACAGCTCAGCGAGCTAATGCAGATGTAGAAAACTTATCTAAACCGAAATGTTTCTATTATAATACCCAATATGAACTATAATAAGTTAAAGTTCATGGTCTATAATCAACAATGATGTAAATACATGATTTTTGTGTGATTAAATTTGATCACACAATAGCATTTTAGTTTTCATCGAACACAAAAAGTTATAAATAACAACATCTTATATGAAATTGCCACTTTCTTCCGGTTTAGGAAGTGTTTGGTGTTTGTGAAAGTGGTAACATATGCTTTATGGTTTTTAGGTAGTCATATGAAATGACACTAGACATATTTGAGTGAGACAATTGTAAAGTGAAAAACTAACAATAAAAAGGAAATTGTTCTAGTGTGTGCCTATATGCAAATGATGTGGAGACATTGTTATCTGACTCAAAATAAAAATAAATAATAAATAATTTTTTTTAGATAAGCCAAACTCTTATATATTTACTGTTGCTTCGTTTAAATGTACCCGAAAATATATATTAGTTATGTAGTGAGACTTTCTTGCGAGAACCATCTTATCTGCGAGAACTGAGAGAACCACAAAAAACATACATGCACGCCTTCAATAATTGTATTTTTGCACATATGTTCTGAAAACAACATATATGTTTTTTAAAAAAATATAGTTGTTCTAAATAATTTGATAAGAAATTGAAAATACATAATTTTTCTTTGAAGGTGTGCATGTATGTTCTAATAAGTCGTGCAACGACAATATTGCGGCCGTGTGTAAGGTTTTTGTGAAAAAAGATGATGAGTTCATGATGATATTGAAGAATATAGGTGGATACTTACGATTATTGATGATTTGCATGTAGTTTTATTTTATTTTAAAAGGCGTGCATGTATGTTTTTGTTGGTTCTCTCAGTTCTTGCAGATAAGATGGTTCTCGCAAGAACGCCTCCCTAGTTATGTATTCCCTTTATCATTCAAGAGACTAGTATGTATGAATGAAAAGTATTTTTGTATTTTTGATGCATTATTTTTGATAAATGTCCTAGTTGTGAGAAGTTTTTATTTGAAAAAAAAATGAGGTACTTTATGCAACAATTGATTTATTAACCTCAATATGCAATTCCTAACTAGGAGAATGTAATTAGGTATCTATTATGCAAAATTGCTTGTATTTTTTTTTATTAAAGAACCTCATTTATTTTAAGTTTTGTGCAAATTCCTAGACTCATATTTGAGAGCACAAAGATACTTACAATGTTGTTTTATACAAATTGAGGTCATAGTTCATATGTATTCATGGAGATGAATATTGGATTGACCCGCCCGAAAATGTCACATCATGGATCATTGTCGAACTTTGAATTTCCTACATTGTTCAAGTCTTTTTATCCTTTGACTTGCGATGCATAGCACTGCACATAGATTCAACTTTGTAAATGATGATCCGGCACATACAATCCCCACACACATTCTCACAATCACTATATCTCTCACTCTTACACACACACTCAACTTTGTATACGATGATCCGACACACACGTGTTGTCGAGGGTTTTGTATCTGAGACACGTGACTATGTATTTAAGACACATAGATGACTAATCATAAAGGAAAACGACATCGATTTTGTCCATAGTTAAACCCAAACACGATTAAACGGCGCCGTTCGAAGCCAATAGAAGAGTTAAAAAAAACCCTCTAAACGACGACATTATGAAGCCCTCTAAACAATGTCGTTTTCCCACGGTAAATGTATAATAGAGTAATGTATAATAGCACAATTTCCCACATTGGGTACTAGAGAAAAGGGTTCACTTTACAACACACTTAGATTTGGTGTAACCGGGGGGGGGGGGGGGGGGGGGGGGCAGCGTGCCATCCCTCTAATTACACAACCTCCACAATCAAGGATGGAACCATGCAACAAAGTGATCGAGTGCACTTAGAACAAACTAAACAATACTACAAACACAATTTTTAGGACCAGGTGCATTTAAGAAAATCGAATATTTTTTTTTAACAAAGTTAATACTACGTCGCAAATATTCATGGGTGTCTTGGGACCCCCGACCCACCCTGATTCTGTCACTGCGCACCACATTATCAACCGAGTTTTTGCAACTCATTAGTATGCACGACCAATTTTATTTATTTATTATTCTTATTTTACGCATATGAGTGTATTGTGAGGTATTTTTTTGTTTAATTGAGTATATTTGATTGATAAAGTTGATGTTTTATTGCACATGTTTGGTGATGAAGTTGATAATAAGAAAAAACCTGATGTAACACTGCGTTAACGGGTCACCACTACACTCGATATTTATAAAAAGGTTAAGGGTGTGTTTGTTGAAACTAGCAGTATTAGTTAGCCGTAGCAATTAACATTAAGCAGTTTGCGGTAGAAATTTAGTTTATAAAAGTATTTGGTAGAGTAGTTGTAGCTTTAATGTTAATGTGTAAAATAACGTAATGCTAAATACTTATTCAAAAAGCATTAAAAAACAATTTTTTATAATTTTAAAATGCTACCTTCCAAACGAGATCTATAATAATAATATTAAATGGTACTAATCGTTCTATAATGCTCTCAAAAGTTGTCCGCGGAACGCACCCTAAAACTCTAGACGAGTCGGTTTAACATAGCGGATATAAATAAACGCCAAGTAAAACAAATTTCGTTGCGTTTTCCATAAGAAAAACCCAAAAACCCAACATTATTATTTTATTTATTCCAATATAAAAAAATCGGCAGCGTGAGAAAACCAAACTGCCAAAACCAAAACAAAATAGAAAAGTCGATGGAAGTAGATGCAGATGCTATAAAAAAGGAACGAGAAGATAATAATGATACGAAGGATAGTATTGTATCGTCTAGTGGAGTAGAGTGGTTGTTAGGTTCGAGGAATAAGATTTATTTGACGTCCGAGCGTCCTTCTAAGAAACGGAAACTGTTGGGAGGGGATGCCGGTTTGGAGAAGCTTTTAGTTTTTCGTCCGATAAGAGACCAAGCGTGTTGTCATTATTGTAGTTTAGGGGATACGGGGAATAATCACTTGAATAGATTGATTGTTTGTACACGTTGTGGTGTTGCGGTGCATCAGAGATGTTACGGTGTGCAGCAGGACAATGAAGCGGGTTGTTGGTTTTGTTCGTGCTGTAAGGTGAAGGGAGATGGGAATTGTGTGCTTTGCCCGCACAAGGGTGGTGCGTTAAAGCCTGTGCGGAATAATGAAGGTGGTGTCGTTGAGTTTGCTCATTTGTTTTGTTCTCAGTGGATGTCTGAGGTTTCTATTGAGGATATGAAATGCATGGAACCTATTATGAACATCGAGGGTATTAAGGAGAGGCAGAAGAAGTTGGTTTGTTATCTGTGCAAGATTAGAAGTGGTGCTTGTGTTCGTTGCAGCTTTGGTATGTTGTTGTTACATAAGTTCCCTTTTTTTCTTATTCGATGGTCCAATAGTACATTATATCATCCACCGTTGCTATGAACACATAATCTAGATGATTTCTTATTTGTAAAGCTATAGTGTTAGATCCAAACAAATGTCGTATACTTAGTGTTTCTACCTGTTCTATGTACATTTATCTGTATTCTGTTATATGAAATGGAGGGAATAATACTTGATTGACTCCATCTTTAAGTCTTTTAGGCTAAGTCGGTTTATTCACCTACCTTACTGAAGCTAAGCTAATAGAAGCTAGCCTGTCCTTTTTAATTGGTTGGAAGTATTTGCGTATGTTTTGTTATAGAGTTTTAACCTGGAACATGTCTCGATGCTGTTAAATGAATTGTTCCCGTGAGAGTGATGCTAGCTGCAGTAGTTTTTGATGAGGAGTTGATTGTGTGCAGTATTTTTTGAATCAGTATATGGAATATGGTATTTGAAATAGTGATACAGATGTCGAGAATAGAAACCACTGGTTACATGAGACAATACCAAACCAAATCATGCCAGGACATTTTCATCCAAACTTCCTTGTTACGTTATTCAAGCAATTTAGGTTGCATGTTTTCTCGAATGGTAAATTACAGTCCAAAATTTTGAAAATCTCAAAACATTTCTATGGTGTTTTTGCAATCATTTTGCGTTTATAGGTATTTTAGTTTTGTTCTGTTAGCAACTGAAATGAAGTCCAAACTTCTAGTTTATCCTGGTTTCAGAGTTGATCTCATATACTTTGACAGGCAGTATGAGCCCTTTTAGGTGGTAAAGCTCTTTAACTCAGGAACAATGCACTCCTTTATCAGTTGAGGTCTACCACAAAGTAATCTATAATAGAGAATCAGTATCATTAAATAATCTTGTGCATAAATAATAGCACTAGTATTGTATCAAGTCACTACAGAAGCGAAAGATTTTTCAAGGAGAAAAGGATGGTTTAACGTGATTTTATCTTTTTAAATTTCTTATAGATGTCTTCTTTTGAATATGTCTGTTAAATTTTGAATAACCAGGCCACTGATTAAGTGGGGTGAACTTGCAGCCAACTGGAAATACAGAAACAATTTCGGCCTAGTATTTTTGTAATGTTCGAAGGCCGAGCTAATCATTAAAAGTTATACTTCCATCATAACCATAAATCAAATGACTTCAATTAAGTAGCAATCTGAGATTTTTCATTATTTCTTGATTCTTGATACACAACTTTAATGTAAATTGCATTTATGACTGATTCACCAAGTCCAACATAAGTACCGTGACACCTTAGAATTTATGATGAATGATTGTCCTCAAGGTGCTATTTTTAATTGGTCACTTTGCTTTCATGAGCAGATCAGTGATTGATCTGCTTGTGAGGATGGGTAGCTGACCATCTCAAGTAGGAACTCTCAACTGTATGAACATATACTTTTTTTTTAAAAGCTTATTTTAGAGTATTTGGACGTTAGAAGGACATACTGTACTCCCAGAAATTTGTTAGAATTTCCATGCTTAACGTCATGGCTTTCCTCTGCTTCATATGTAAGAAAAGTTGAAAATGGTCAAAAGTTAACCCCAGATCTCTTTGCTGCTCCTTATCAATTTCATAAATCATTGAAAGTTATTTATGTGTTTGCTATTTTCTGCTCTTTCCTTAGCCTTCTTCTTGGTTTGAAAAATCCTGTAATTCCTTCACGGATCTTTTCTTAGTTCTTATACCTTCCATAACTATAATTTCTTTTTTTATCTGAATACTTGCATAGGATCTTGTCGAACTTCTTTCCATCCTATATGTGCAAGGGAGGCAAGACAAAGAATGGAAATTTGGGGAAAATTTGGATGCGATGATGTAAGTCCTCTTTTATCAAAACTAGATACAGATTGGTTTTGTTGTCACAGTTAATTATTAAATACTGCTGTAAAATGCTATAGCTGTTGTGTTTCTTCTTGAACTTGCTAAAAGCATAATGGTGTGTTATTTTCTGCAAATATACTTAGGTTGAGTTGCGGGCTTTTTGCTTAAAGCATTCTGAAACCCAAAAAGAAGGCACCCATAAAGTGGAAAACCCGTCTGTGGGAGTTGTTTCTTCATCTACCATTCTGGAGAACCATCCATTGTCTTCTGTGGCAAATAAACCACTTAAGTTAAAGCTTGGCAATGCATCTTTTGAAGATGGGCTGCCAGATACCAGGTCAAACGTTAAAACTCAACCAGAAAGCATTGATGGGGCGGCGTTCAAAGGCAGCAGCACTGTCGAAGAGGTCAAAGTGCCCGATTCTTCGAATTTTATCCTTCTTCTGAAGAAGGTATATCACACTAATCCTAAACGACAGTTGCTCTAAAATTCCATGTATAACAGTTTTGCCCTAATGTGTTGATTTTGTAGCTGATTGATCGAGGAAAAGTCGATTTGAAAGACGTGGCCTCAGAGATTAATGTTTCTGCTAATCTGCTGGCATCAAATCTCGCTGTAATGCCATATTTGTTAACTCTTATTTAGCATATATCATCTGAAAGTATCTAATAACAAGAACTTTTGGTCTATTGTACTTGCCTATGTCTTTTTCTTATGATTGTATCTTTTGTGGGATTCTTATTCTTCTTGCAGGATGACTGCTTGTCTCCTGACTTGCACGGAAAAATAGCTAAATGGCTTAAAAGTCATGCTCATGTTGGTGGGTTGCAGAAAAATCTGAAGCTTAAAAGTTATGTCTCATGCATATCCAAGGGTGATAAAGAACGTGGTGCTGAAAATTCTATTAGAGCATTAGAAAGGAATGGTGGAAATTCTCTTGTGAAGTCGGCACCACTTCGGTGAACCAAAACCAATATTAGGATGCTGAAGGAAAACAGTCTTATATTGTCTCTTAAAAGGAGTTTCGGAGATGGAGTTGTGGCGGATGAGGATAAAAATGGTGGTATTGTCCGAGAAGATGGGAACTTACGAAGTGAAGAGTCTCGTGATTCCAGGGAATAGGCTGTTGCTTAGCTATATTATATAATCAACTTTAGCTATATGATTAGCGAGTTCATTGTCTTATGCTTACGATGATAGAAAGTCGGTGGTTTTGATAACATAATGTTATTCATTTTCATCAACTATCAATTTTTAGAAATTATTAGCGTTGAGATTAAATAAAAACTTTTTTATTTTATTTTTTTTAACTATGATATTTTTTATTTTATTTTATTTTTTTTGAAATTTTAGGTGAGAATTGTTAAAGCAATTATTTCGTTAAAGAAACATTGTTTGAAATTTTTTATGTGAGAATTTAAGTTTTAAAAGGTATTTTTAGGAATTACACGTTAGTCACTTTTAAGTTTTTAAGTTTTAAGGAAAAAATGCATTATATATATATAGTATAGATATGTGTATGATTATATGTAGATATGGAGTATAAAACGTTACAAATGCGTCATAACATCTACAAAATGCTTATTACTCAAGATTTATGAATCATTTAGAGTATCTTCAATGTGTGGCACTAATTGTACTTTTTGCATTAAGATAGTGCAAAGAGTACAACAAAATTTTTTCGATGTGAGCACTAAACATGCACACTATTTTAGTGCAATGAATAATAAAGCTCAAATTGCACCTAATATAATGTTTTAATATTTATTGCACTAAATGTACTTATAGCTTTAAAATATAGTTTATTCAACCATTTATATATTCAACAATAAACAAGCTGTTTATATAATAGTTATAGTTCTTGAGTTTCATCATAACTAAACAAGAACATACTGAACAATAAAAGAAGCAGTTCATATATGAACAGACCCGAGAAAATAGCTCAACAAGAACATGAACTAAAACTATTACATGAACTTGCAAAACTATTTTATGGACTAAAACAAATGAAAATCGTAACAAACTAAATAAATATCTTACATAAAAACTTATCTTATTTTTTAAAGTATGTTAATGTATCTCTAGTGCGCTTGTATGATGTTAATCTAGCTGCAAAACTTTTATCTCCATTTAGAACTTTTGTAGTGTGATTGTATGATATATTAATCCATACGTAAAATATTGTCCCTTTATTGTTATGCAAAGTTATTATATTATAACATAATATTAGAACATTAGTTGATTTTATATCATGAAAGAAAATAAGGTTAAAAAAAAACAAGTTAGTTAAACTCATTAAAAAATGTTTAATGCAAGATTTAGCGTACATTGGAGTAAATTTTTTTTAGTGAAAGCATAATCCAAAAAGATGCTTTCTTTTTGCAAAGTTTTAGCGCCAACATTGGAGATGCTCTTATATGCATAGTTCATAAGACCATATTGAAGATGCTCTTACATGCATGTTTATATTTTGAGCATTGCTAAAGCCTCATACTAATTCTCCTACACACACAAAAACGTTATATATTTTTTTTCACTCATTCTCTTTTTGCATACAAATTGTTTTATTTTACTGTACTTGTTTTTTCTCCTCCACATTTTGAGTTCCCTTCGTATTCTTCACTTATAGGAACTTCAAACCCCATACTTAAATAACAAAACACCATCTCAAATTGTAAGTATTTAAGTTTTTAAGTCTTAAGAAAACATTCATTCTCTACAGGTAGTATAGATATGTGTGTATGATCATATGTAGATACGGAGTATAAAACATTACAAGAGTGTCGTAACATCTACAAAATGCTTATTACTCATGAGCCATCTATAGGAATGGTTCATAAGACCACAATAGGTTCGGCAAAAAAAAAAGGGTCAAAAAACCCGGGTTTCTAAAACCGAGTTAACCGGTTAGACCTTCTGGGTTTTGAGTGATCCGGGTCAACCCGGTTCTTGAAACCCAGCTGGGTTTCATTTTTTCAAAATTTTTTAATAAAAACCTAGGTTGACCCGGTGGTCAAACCGGTTGATCTGGCGGTCGAACCTGTTGACCCGGTCAAAAAAATAAAAAAATAATAAATTGAAAACCGGGTTGAGTCGGCGGTCGAACCGGTTGACCCGGTGCTCGATGACTCGACCGGGTCGATTTCAAACCCGATTTTCAAAACATTGCTTAAAAGTTAAATACAACTAATCAGTCCTCTCATGCATATGATGTATCAAATTAAGTGTAAAAAAAATGACGGTGCAACAAATCAGTTTTTGATTTAACATTTTCGCATACCAAACAAATCTGGAGTTTTTATGTGCTAAAAACGTTAGGGCCTGAAGGGGCAATATTAATAATATCCAATCTGAAGGGTACCTATTTACACAATTACTAAAACCAAAATCCTTAAATCTACATTAGGAAAAAGTTTAACTGCTTTTACATGCTTTTTATTTTTTAGTTTCTCTTTTTAGTCACCAAATGCATAATCCAAATGTGGACGGAATAAAATATAATTACATCACCATATATGCATATCCATATATATGATTTTCACCTTTTATTTCGTTATCTCCAAATTTTTTTAGCTTTGCGAGTTTCATCAAGTCACTTGTAAGTTTTTCTTTTCATTCTTTTGTTGTAATTGTTTCATTTTCATATGTTTCAATCTATCTACCGTTTATGTACAAAGGTTTTCGATAGTTACTCTAGTTATGCTTTTATACATGAATCGATATGAATGATCTCCTCAGAAAAAAGAAAAAAAAAATGCATTGAACTACAATTCATTGAATTATTCATTAGATTCTACATGAGTTATGTAAAAATAATGTAACGCGTGTGAGCTAGAGTATAATTCTTTTTGAACGGATGATAATATATTAAAAAGCTTCTAGCAAGACACTAGAAGTTGAAAAAACCAAGAACAAATCTAGGAGTATTATCTTCTTTTAATTGTAAATTGTGATTATATTTTTATTGTAAATTGTGTTTATACTACTATTTTCTATGGTTTCGACCTCAAATATGTTTCAAAGTACATGACAATTACAGATTGATTATTAATTGTGCAAGGATTATTATTATTATTATTATTATTATTATTATTATTATTATTATTATTATTATTATTATTATTATTATTATTATAAACCAACACTTTTATTAACAATAAATAGGATTTTACAAGAAATTGGTGGGGAGCCGAGAAACCAACTGGGCCCCCACACCTCTAGCAATAGCGAAACCAATCCTATTAAAAATATGAACGGCAGCCCGCGCTCCAATGTCTTGAGTCGTAGAGAAATGTCGAATACGCTTTAGAAGAGTTACTGCATCTTTCTCAAGTTCTCCAAAAGAGGAGAAAGAGAAGGGGAGGAACCCATATCCGATATCCACACATTTGGCCTCATACTTGATACGTTTACGTTGTGCAGCTTCAATAACCGCACGACCTGGCATAAAATCAATCATACCAGAAAAGGTGACGACCCCGTAAGATCAACACAAACATCAAACCCACCATCCCAAAAGTAAAGTAATATATCAGCTGGGCGCAAAGATCTATCCCTATCACCATAAAAGCCAATATCCACCTCCTTACGAAAGAAAATAAAATAACACATTATTTATCCAGGCAAACACATTTTTGTTTTTTTTATGTCTTTTTGTCTTTAATATATATATATATATATATATATATATATATATATATATATATATATATATATATATATATAGGGGGCCTTTATTTTCAGAACCCTGTTAAGTGCGGGAACTGCGAGAACTCTAATTTTACATTAGAAAACATGCATGTTCAGATAAAACATGCATGTTTTCTTACATACACCTTAATACACATGCCTGCGTATTAAGGTGTATGTAAGAAAACATACATGTTTTATATGAACATGCATGTTTTCTAATGTATAATTTGAGTTCTCGCAGTTCCCGCACTTAACAGGGTTTTAAAAATAAAACCATTTTGCATTGATTTGTTGCACTTAACATGTTTTTATATGAACATGTATGTTATGTATGTATGTGTATTAAGGTGTATGTAAGAAAACATACTTGCTTTATATGAACATGCATGTTTTCTAATGCAAAATTAGAGTTCTCGCAGTTCCCGCACTTAACAGAGTTCTAAAAATAAAGATATAATATATATATATATATATATATATATATATATATATATATATATATATATATATATATATATATATATATATATATATAATTGTTTTACAAATAAGCCACTGTTTTGTTCATAAATTATATATATATATATATATATATATATATATATATATATATATATATATATATATATATATATATATATATATATAATTGTTTTACAAATAAGCCACTGTTTTGTTCATAAATTTTATAAAGAGTCAATGTTAATAAAAAATAGTAGCTATAATATCGCTAATACCGGCTTCTGATACACAAAGTTGTTAAATATAAATACATTGTGATAAACCTATTTTGAAAAGTTTATAAAATTGTCATTTCATACAATTTTTCATATTATAAAAGTTATTTCTATTATAGATATAACTTTGGGGTTAAAAAGTAGTTCTAGCATAAATTAATGCTATTGAACGGACACACAATAGTAAAATCATTTGACTTCTCCAGTATGCTAGATCTTTTCATGTCACACATACTTTAAATATTTCATTATTACGATATACAAATTTTAGACCTCTTAATAATTTTTTGACTCATTCTTAGACCACAATAGTGGTTGTTCATAAATTTAATTAAATTAAAGTTACTGATTAAAATTTATGCCTTTAATTAATGTTTATATTCTTTTCCTAACCTTTTGTGAAAAAAGATAAAATTGATGTTGAATTACAATAATTTAAGTTTTGATATTATTACATCATAAAATTATACAAATTTGCCCATTTATTTACCATATCCTATTATTACATCGAGAGTAAATTGTTATTATCTTTGTTAGTTACCCTAATGAAAAATTCGTCAGTAAAAAAAATGTGACAAAAAGGATACGAAATGTCCAATAGTACATTAGTAATATACAAACGGATGATAAACTTGTTCTTATACACTGAACCCCTTATAATTTTCTATCAACTTCACACTAAAAATGCACTATAGCTCTTTTAAAGAAGTTTGAGTTTTTTTTTTTTTTTTTTTTTTTTTTTTTTTTTTTTTTTTTTTTTTTTTTTTTTTAACGATATTAACACCTCTATCTTTGATATTTACGCATTCAGTTATTTGTTTGCTTCGTCCGTTAATGTCAATTTGCTATATGATAAATCTCAAGATATTTCATGATTTTTTATTTTATTTTATTTTTATTTATTTATTTTTATTATTATTTTTTGTAATAAAAATCTCAACTAGCTTCAACTAATTTAGTCAAACATGTCCAAGTATTTAAAAAAATTGGATACAACTCATTGTTGTTTTCATTGTTTCTTATTTATCGTTAACCAAACTTTTTGATGGATATACTTGTAGGAAAACATGGGACGACATTATCAAAAAGCTGTTGCAATTTTCCTCTTTTGTTCATTGTTTTTGTATCCTTGCATGATCCTTTCTGCTTCAACTGATGGTTACTTAAGAATTAAATTAAAAAAACTGAAACAAAATGACGCTAGTCGTGTTGTTTCATACTCGAGTCCATCCTTGAGGCTGCATCATGAAAATAATTCCAGAGGATTCAATGGTTTAGATATCATACGGTTAAAGAACTCAATGAACACTCAATACTATGGTGAGATTGGCGTTGGCACCCCACCTCAGACATTCACTGTTGTTTTCGATACTGGTAGCTCTAATCTTTGGGTACCATCGTCCAAGTGTTACTTTTCGGTGAGCTTCCCTTACTTAGATGTAAAGTTGTAATGACTATTGTACATGCATGTATAACTTAATGGTTCGATATATGTGCAGATGTCGTGCTATGTTCATTCAAAATATAGCTCACGAATGTCAACTACATACAAGAGAAACGGTAATTAGTTAATCATTAACCATTCTCGCTAGGAAACATGTTGCTTAAAATTGGATCGTTTTGATCACAAATATCCTGACATTCATACGTACATGTATAGTATTTGTTGTGTTATATTACTCGATCGGGGTTTGACTAGTGACGTACAGGAAAATCTGCTTCAATTGAGTATGGTAGTGGATCAATATCTGGATACTTTAGCAAAGACGACATTAAAGTTGGTGATTTGGTTATCAAGGACCAGGTGAGTATATATGTAGAAGTGTAGAACTATGTGTTATCATTTTTCACATGTTTTACTTTAGGATTTTCTTAACAAGTAGAAACTTGATATATACATATATGATCAGGAGTTTATCGAGGCAACCACGGAGCCTGGATTTGTATTTGTGACAGGAAAGTTCGACGGCATACTTGGACTTGGATTCAAAGAGATTTATGTTGGAAATGATAGCCCAGTCTGGTACGTCTATTCCTTAGGCAAATAATAATAATAATAATAATAATAATAATAATAATAATAATAATAATAATAATAATAATAATAATAATAATTTTATTAACATATTGAAGTATATTACTGTATTATTTTCTTAATTAATAAACAGGGACAATATGATGAAACAAGGTCTAGTTAAGGATCCATTGTTCTCATTTTGGTTGAACCGTCATGCCAACGAAAAAAACGGAGGTGAAATCGTTTTTGGTGGTATTGATCCGAAGCATCACGAGGGTAACCACACTTATGTACCGGTTACACAAAAGGGTTATTGGCAGGTTTGTTGATCTACCCATGCATCATGCTTCTTGCTTGAAAGTAGATAGTTTAATTATCTTTAATCTTTGATGTTTTACTCCATGATAGTTCAATTTCGAGGATGTTCTTATCAATGGAAAATCAATGGGTATGCTTTCTTCTTGTTTCAAATAACATTGATAAACTACTCGTACAGTCTCATTCTTTTTCTGGTATGATTCTACTCTTTAACAACCATATCAATCAACCAATAATTTTTCTTGAACTGCAAAAACCTGCAATTCGTATTCATACGAAGCACTCAACTATTATTACCGTAACAATAGTTTGGTTACCTAAATGAGTGATTGGCAACAAAGTAAATGCGGACAGTGGCGGATCCAGAAAAATCCAATGTGGGGGGCAAATTTTTTTATTTTATTTTATTATTATTATTTTTTTTTTGACAATAGCAGCAAAATGCGGATGAAAAAAAATTAGATTTAAAATGATAAATCAAGTAATATTATTGCTTAGAGATCGAGGATTTATAAAATTTTAAAGTGTTGAATGTTGTGTTTTAGTATGTTGGTGGGGCAATTTAAGTTTTGAGTGGGGTGCACTTTCATAAAAAGGTCAAAATAAAAAAATAAAAAATAAAAAAAATACACTAACATCGCAACTTTTTTGGCTAGCCATGGAGGCGCCGCCACCCCGTACCTAATACATAGGTCCGCCCCTGTGTGCGGACATATACTAGTCACTTGGTTTATCGACGTGATTGGACGGCAAAAATGACTGTTGAAACTTAGTGACAAGCTAATGACCCAGGTTTCCGGTTTTTCTAAATTTAGTGAATAATAAAGCAAATACTACTCGTATTAGAGCAACTACAATGGTAAAAACTAGAATAGCTTTTCACTATTTAGATAAGTCTTTTGAAAGACTTTTTATGCATTGCATGAAAAGCTTTTTGAAGAGCTTCTTAGAAAGACTTGGTATACTCCAAGTCTTTCGTCAAAGTGGTATGTATTAAATGTGTGTAGCATTAATGGCATTAAATGCTCCAAGTCTTTATGACTTGGTGCCATTGTAGTTGCTCTTAGTTAGTGAAACCACAAAACTAAAGGTTTTCATTATTTCAATTTTTTTTTTATTTGATACATTACATTGTTTTCTTTGCACAGGATTTTGTCAAAATGGTTGTTCTGCCATCGCTGACTCAGGAACTTCCCTGATAACAGGCCCAACAGTATGCGTGATATGAACTTTCATTTTGTTCCTTTTGTATTGTAGTAATCACGATGAATACATTTAGTTATGTAATTTTTTACATGTAGTCTATAATCAACGAGATTAATAATGCCATTGGAGTTAAGAGCTTTGCCAGTCAAAGATCCAAGTCAGCTGTTAGACGACAGGGGATAATGATACAAGATCATCCTCTTTCTGACAAGGTGCACAGCAAACTGTTTGATAAAATGTTTGCTTCATGTTTTGTTGTCGTTTTTTTTTTATGGAAACTAACAAGGTTATAAAATCGCAGCTAAATGAACGCCATCTTGGTGCCATGGAAGACTCGTTTGATGGTTGTCCAAACGTTGAGTCTATGCCCAATATTTCTTTTACCATTGGTGGCAAAGATTTTGTTCTTTCACCAGATGAGGTATACTTTTAACATAATTTCTTACAAATCAACTAGAGCCCGTGTTGCATCAAAAGGCTAAATACCTTTTTTGATGGTGTTAATTTGTAGTACCTTGTTAAGGACAGTGAGGGTGATCATGCTAGTTGTGCTAGCGGCTTCATGCCATTGGATACTCCATCTCCATTATGGTATGTTTGTACATCTGTACATGTTGTGTAGACTTAGTTTTAGCACTGTCAAAGACCAATTTGAACCCACTTATTTGAAATACGATCAAATCAAAGATACAACTCTTTTTGATCCTCATTATATTTAAAAAGAATACTCATTTTAACTTGTTACTAAACACATTTGGCACATCTATGAGAACCATAAATCATATAGATTCATGAAATTTACCAAAAACCATTTTATCATGCATTCATGCCTCATCTAATCTTCTATTCAATTATATTACTTACAATGAACTGAGACAGGAAATCGCACCTCTTAGTTTTTGCCTAGTATTGTGACTGATTTTTTTGTTTATTCTGTGAGGTAACATTTGATTTCATATTTTCAGGATCTTAGGTGATGTTTTCATGGGGAGTTACCACACTGTATTCGATTATGGAAATCTGAGAGTTGGATTCGCTACGGCGGTGTAGCATAAACGACACATCTTAGTGAGCTGGTTGCACTTAATTCATATTTTGTCATCAAACTTGTAGTTTTGACAATATGGATGCTCTTAGCAATTTGTAATTTTCTTGTTCTTGGTAAATGTGTTCCTGTATAAATCATTTGGATAATAAGAGAACTCACTGTCAAATCATGAAATGATTATGTGTTAAAAATATAAGTTTATTTTGCAATATTATGTTTTTGGTAAGTGCAGGGGCTAAACCTGCACTATTTTTTAACCTTTTTGGTGTTTGTTTCTTAGTTTAGCACGTTATCCAAAAATTAACTAATTATTTTTCTATAAATAGGCACTTTGATATATTTTCGACAAAAAAAAAAAAAAAAAAAAAAAAAAAAAATCATTTTTTTCACGTTTTTTTTTTTCGTGATAGAAAAAATCACATATTATATATCACATGTGATATTACATTATCACATGTGATATAACACTAATATCACATGTGATATTACATATCACATGTGATTTTTTCGGCTACGAAAAAAAGGTGAAAAAAACAAAATTTGTTTTTTTGTCAAAAGTATATCAGAGTGTCCGTTTATAGAAAGATAATTAAATGCCCGACATGATGGTGTAATTATTTTCGCTTAACAATTAACGGTTTAAGAGATATTTAAATTATAAAAAATGGGTGAAATATTAAAATGCTTTTAATCTCAACTATTGATTTTTTTTAGATAGATGGTGGGGATGAGTCCATTGATATGTAAAAAAATTTTGATATTTAAAATAGCTCTCCTCTATAGTTTTTTATTTTATTTGAATTTTTATTGTAATACTTTTTATTTTATCTGCATCATTAATGTAATTTTTTAGATTCATTAATGAAATTTTTAATTTTAGTGTTAAAAAAAGAAAAGATAAATGATGACTTCGGTCGTCTTATTACAATAAGTTAGTCATGAAGAATGTTGTAGAGAACGAAAGTTGAGTTGTCGATGATGGGATAGTTGTGAACGCGGTCCTGTCTCTACACCGTTACACCGAACCTTTACTACATATGTTTCGGGGTGAAGTTGATGATAAAATGAAAAGTTGATGTTATGCTGAGTTGTATGTATGATGTTGGTCATTATTAACTAATCTTATTTTATTTATTTATTTATTTTTTAAATTTATTTTCCTTTTTTGAAAATTTAACTCCCACTCGAGTGAGAAAAATGATTTGTTTCTCACACTAAAATGCTTGAGATGTTTTACTAGTTTTAAACTTTTTATCAACAATTAACTTGTCCACGTTGTTAAAAACTAATAAATCAATCAACCAAACATATATTTGCATTCGGACAACCTTTTCACGTGCTTATTTTTATGCTTATAAAATCACATGTATTCTACTACATATAAAAGAAATCATTCGTCTTTAAACGAATGCGACTGTAAAAATACCATAACACACTTATAACAACCTCACTACAACTCTCATAATAAACTACCAGATTAAACTATAACATCAAGATGACCTTAATAGCGTTGAACACATGACTAATTAAGAGAGAAAACCAATTGTGTGTAAACTTTTAGAGAGAGAATGAAAAGACTGGGGGCCGTTTGGTATGGGGTTTTAAGTTGAAGGATTAGGCTCAAAGTAAATAATTAATGTTTGGTAACTATGCTTGGGTTTTAGTATCAGGTCTCAGACCCATGAGTGTGAGGTTTAAGAAATCTCATCTAGTAGGCTATCTTTTACTTTCTCACCATTTTATTTTTGTCTTGTCTTTCTTTCTTTTTGTCTTTATGCAATAAAGTATTGTTTTATTTTGTCTTTTTTAATGTATTTAATTTATACTTTTTATAAAATAATAATTTATCTAATTTATAATATTTTCTCTCTCCTCAATCAAATTCAAATTCAAATCTAAATCTTAAACTAAACGTGCGCTTAAATAAATGCGGGCCCTTAAATAAATGAATGAAACCTTAAGGTTTGGGACTTTGGGTAATTGCATATGTAACACTTATTTACACTTTAGCCAAATGTTCATCGTAAAGGTATTTTTTTTTCCGCTTAACGATTAACGATTTGAAAGATATTAATATTTGAAAAAAAATGAAAGTGGGTTTTTTATATTACTGAGATTAATCTCATCTATTAGATCAAATAAAGATAAATGGTGGAAATTAGTCCTTTAAAAAAATTTGTTCCTAAAATGATCTTAAATCATAAACTATAAATTAATGTTTATTTGTTCGGTGTCAAATGTTTTCATTAGGTCATTACCAATATCTACATTTATTGCATTAAAGTTCAGTTTTAAATATTCTTATTTTTGTTACGTTTTTCTCCTTTTTTTTAATCATTTTATAAAATATATAATACACTTATAGTAATTTAATCATTACTACTTACATTTTTTTTCTTCGAATTATTAAATATCTATACTGTTAATACAAATATCGTCTAAAAATATTATTTATATTTACGATCTTTGCTAAATTTTGTTAACGACAAAGTGTAAACTTTATTTTTAGCAAAACATAAATATATTCTAAGTCTTTCATATATAAACTTTATTTCAAAGTAAACATTACATTTGCTACATTTATATTTTACAAAAACATAACATTTTCATATTTCTAAAAATAAAAAATGAAGTATGACATCATGGCATGCATCATCTGTAGTTTTAGAAAGATTTCCAAAATCTTATAGTTGACTTTGGAAGATCTCATGAATATCTTGGTTAGATTCTTACTCAATATATCATAGTGAGATTTGGTAAGACCACAAAATGTTCTCACCACACAATCACCAACAAAGACACCCATAGATCCAACACCACCATCAGCACCATGTCAACCATCAAAGACTCCATCATCTCCAAATCACCTAAGTTGGAACCCATGGAACTCCACCATCATCACCTCATCCATTTCTTGAGGATTTAGATGACCTTCCAACTAGATCAACAAATCCACCACCATTGCCTTCGTTTGGCTCCATTGAACGAATGGCAAATCAACAAACACGGGGATTCTTTGAGCCCAATGAACCATTTGAACAAAAATCACCTCCACAACAAGAACCATCACAACCAAAACCATTGTTGTTCCATCCCATTTACAAAGACATCCATTGCCCTTTATATGGAGAGCCTAACTTTCAACACCATGATCAACCACAACCTCAACAATCTCAATCCCAATCCCAACACTCTGATTCATTCTTTCCCTCTTATGAGGAAATCGAGGCATCCTTATGGAATAACCCGTCAAACACCCATGAGGAGATCAATGATCGCCTCGACAACCTATATGCCTTTAAGAACATGGTGGACACACACCTCCATCAAGCCATGGAATTTCAAACCACGTTGCTATCTTCCATTATAGCACCAACCTCCAACCAACAAACACCTAATGTACCACCACCATAACCTTCCATCAATGAACCCATCCTCCAACATCCTCACCATGATTGCTCTCATTGTGAGAGAACGGCTAGAATTAGTGAGAGGATCAAAATCATGGTCCACCAACTCCAAGACGAAACTCGTTTCATCCTCCAACACATTCTCGAGCGCCTTAACGCTCTTTCTCATCCTTCACAACCTTAGAGCTTTCATTAGGAGGATACAATCTCATTTAGGACCTTGTCTTTCTTTCCTTTTATAGATGTAGGATTTTTTTGCTTCTTAGTTATTTTTCCCTTTTGCATTTGTTTTTCTTTTAGAAGTAAGACTTTTTGTATTTCTTGTCTTTTATTTTGACTTTTGTCAAAATAAAATTTTTACTTAAAATGAAGTTGGTTCTACTAAATGTTGTGTATTGTTGGTTGTTTATTTTTTATTTATTTGTGCTTGTGATATGGTTAATTGTCTATCTCATGATTCACTTTGTTATTTGATATTTTCTATTAATACATATCATACTTGTCTTTTTGACAACTAACATTTTTTTGTAAGATCAAAATCCATGTATCCTTTACTTGGCACCTCATTTAGGGGGTGTATTGACCAAAGGGGAGCATTTGGTTTGCACCTCATTCCGCTACGCAACTCTTTTTTTTGTTTCGACAAAAAGGGGTAGAATATATATTAAACTCAACTTTTTAAATATCATTTTACCACATCATTCTCATATATAATTAAAAGTTGAATAAAACAAAGTTTAATATAGATTTTTAAAAGATTTGATACTATAATTATCTATTTGCTTAAAAATAAAATTTATGTTTTGTTCTCAACAAAAAGGGGGAGATTGTTAATACAAATATCGCCTAAAAACGTTATTTATATTTTACAATCTTTGCTAAATTTTGTTAACGACAAAGTGTAAACTTTATTTTTAGCAAAACATAAATATAGTTTTAGTCTTTTATATATAAACTTTATTTCAAAGTAAACATTACATTTGCTATATTTACATTCCACAAAAACATACCATTTTCATATTTTTAAAAATAGAAAATGTAGTATGACATCATGGCATGCATCATCTATAATTTTAGAAAGATTTCCAAAATCTTATAGTTGACTTTGGAAGATCTCATGCATATCTTGGTTAGCTTCTTACTCAATATATCATAGTGAGATTTGGTAAGTCTCTTGGCTAGATATGAAAATATTTCTTGGAGATTTTCTGTCAGACCTGGCGGAACCTTTGGAGACAACGGACGGAACCCTCAAAAGGGTTCCGTCGTATCCGTGACACTGCTGAGGCTTCTTGCCTATAAATAGCAAGCTACATCCAAGAAATCCTTCATCACTCACAATCATGCATTTGCATATATACTCTCATTTCTTACATCTAACTCATTCATACTTCATCTTTGTGAGATTCTTTTATAGCAAGAAGATAACTTCATCCGAAAGTTTTACAAGTTTCATTGTACCGTTGCTAGACTTGTTAGCTTAGTATTGTGTGAACTCTTGTTGTTCATACATCATTTGATTGTATTTATTCAGTAGTGATCGGTTAGTATTTTAGTCCTTAAAATACAAAGAGTGACGAGAGTGGTTGTACTCTTGTAAAAGAACTCGACATTTAGCTTTGTGTCGGTAATCTTGTGTGAGCGACGTGTAAGGTTTCTCCGCCGGTGAAAGGAGCTTGTTGACTAGGGATGAGCACGGTACCGGTACCGTACCGAATTAGTGGTACCTATTTTTTCCCGAGCATAAATAATGGTACCGGTACCATACCGAACGGGATTCGGATACCGGTACCAGTACCGGTTTCGGTACCGGTACCGGGAAATCGGGTTTTTTCCCGTTTTTATCCAGGAATTTCCCGATTTGGTACCTGTCCCGTACCGAATTAGTGGTCCCAAATTTTTTCACCTTATTTCGTAGTCCCGGTACCGTACCGTATATCGGGAACGGTACCGGTACGGTTCCGGTTCGGTTCCGGGATTCGGGTCGAAATGCTCATCCCTAAAGGAAAGAGAGTCCTTGTATCCAACGACTATAAACATCTGTGTTGTGGTTTGATCGTTTCTTACTTTATCTTGCACTTTACTTATTGTCTGTTAGTTGCATTTGTCGATTATACGTTAAGCTTTCAAAGGTAATTAAAATTAAAAAGGGCAAATTATTCAATCTCCTTCTAGTTTTCCACATATACTACTTATAAAGCATGAATGCCCCATTCTTGAAATTCTTGAATCTTGAAAAATTAAATTAACTTAGTTTGCCTAGATTACCTCTAAATATCACTTGATACACTTTAAACTTGATAAATTTTAAATTTGGCAACTTTTAAAAAACACACACTATATTAATTTAAAAAACATATGATTTTGTATTTCAAAAAGCACACACTTTGCATTAAAGGTCGAACCGGAACCACGATATCGCAAATATAATTATTTGCCGTTATACACCGTTACTTTGTGCGGACATACATCTATATAATATATTTGCAATTAAATAAAAATTGATATTTATTCGTCGCATGAAACTCAAATATAATAGATTATTTATAGATTTAAGATCATTTGAGAATCAAACTTTTTTTACATACCAAGTGATTAATCTACACCCTCCATCTTTATTTGATCTAATGGATAAGATTAATCTAACCAATTTAGAAAACTGATGAGGCGAAAAATGATCCGTTTTTAGGGGGTCATTTAAGCCCGGAATTGAATTTATTTGATCAATTATTGCCCTAAATCGTTCATTTTGTGATTTTAGGTACTTTTGGAGTGAATTCTGGAAAAGGAAGCATTTTGGACGTTTTTGAGGCATAAAAGTGAAGAAAACGGCAAAGTCTTAATTTTCCTTGCTGGGAACAGTACCTGACAGCGTCACAAGTTTCTTAATGACGGCGTCAAGAGGAAAAACAAGAGGTGAAGAGGATCGAGTCCATGACGGTCCATAATGTTTTTACACTAGGGCATGACGGCGTCACGCTAGGCCGTCATGGTCCCTTAATACGTGGCGTCCCAGAGGAAAAATGCTCTTGACGGCGTCAGATCTGGATCTAGGCAATCCGATTTTTTTATGGGCGGCGGGTTGACGGCGTCAGAATTTTCTTCTTGACGCCGTCACCTTGGAAAATCTATATATAGTTTTGTAATTTTCATTCATAAGAGAGGACAATATTATGGACGACTTGAATAAACCCTAGCTCGATTTTAACAGTATTTTCAAAGGGTTTTCACCCCTTGAATCCTTTCATGTTCAATTAAGATAAGTATCCTTTCAATTCATTCAATATGTCTATGTGTTGTTTGAATATATTTTACACTTGTCTTGATTTTAACATGCTAGGCTAGATCTCTTGTGTGTTTGCTTAGATGTAATGAAACCTAGATGTTGATTATGGGTTGATTGCTTGTTTATCGTTGTTACGGATGAATGATTTCGATGTTAGGCTTAAGAAACTGGCAGACTTCCATTGTGTAACTTGCTTGAACGTCTTAAGAAACATGAACCAATGCGTACTAGGTTTTTATGGTTGTATTTAATGCATGAGTGAATTCTAGTGATCCCATGTTAGGAGCTTCTTGCAGGCTCGACATAGGAGTGAAGTAGGAGCTTATAGAGTTGGGGAAGTACGTACGCCACCCCACGATTGGTATTAAGGAATATAACCCGTCATCCACGCAACTATAACAAACTATCAACCTGTTAAAGATATCTAGGGAGTAATGAAATCTGAGTAAACACAATTTTCCCATTTATTGTTCACACCACTAGTTTAATTAGCTTTATTTACATTTTTGTTATTTTATTTTGATTGCATCTTAGTTATTGGGTTAGTTGATTAGCAACTAATTCCGCCCACTCTTCCAAAACCCGGAATTTTAATTGCTTTTATAAAAATATAAAAAATACAAAAAGAATCATCCCTCATCTCTAGACCTAGTTTTTAGGCTTTCTAATCCTAGCGACACTATTCCTGAGTTGAACGATCAATCCCCCGGTACTTGTCACTATACTATACTACAACGATCAGGTACACTGCCTGGTGGGGGTTGTAAGCTTCTCGAGATCTCTCGAGAGGTAAAGCCTGGTGCAATTTTCCACGCATCAAGTTTTTGGCGCCGTTGCCGGGGACTAGTTATTGTCTAGGTTAGGATTTCTTTTTATTAGGTCTACTTGCTAGATTCCTTTCTAGTAAGATTTTATTTTTATTTTTAGGTTTTATCTAGTCTATCTATTTCTTCGTGTCTTTGTTCGTAACTTTTACCATCCGACATCATGGAAGGTGGTAACATCTTTGAAGCCATTAACCCACCACAACAAGACCACCCAAAAAACCCATCACTAGCAAACCAACCTCTTAGGCCCCGAACCCTAGGAGAGTATTCCCGACCGAGCCACCAAGGCTATCGAAACACTATTGAGCTCACCCAAGGAGCCAATGTGTCTCCCTTGCGATCCGACACCATCCGGTTGGTGCAAGGCGGATGTGCATTTCATGGACTTCGTTCCGAAGATCCTAATCAACATCTAAAGGACTTCCTTAAAATCGTAGATTCTATAGACCTTGATGTTACAACTAGAGAGTCAACCCGATTACACCTATTCCAATTCTCTCTACGTGATCAAGCTAGTCAATGGCTTGAACGTTTACCCGCGGGATCCGTCACCTCATGGGATGATCTCACCACTCGTTTCCTTGCTCAATTTTTCCCACCGGGGAGAACTACCAAGCTTGGAAATGATATATTGATGTTCCAACAATGTCAAGGTGAAACTCTATATGAAGCATGGACTCGTTTCAAGGACTTACTCCAAAAAGTCCCTCATCATGGCATAGATCTTTGGCTCCAAGTCCAAATCTTCTATGACCATATCAAGGCGAACCATTGACCAATCGGCCGGTGGTAAGCTACGTGATCTAAGTGCGGAAGAATCATGGGAACTCATAGAAGATCTTGCTCTCTACGACAACGAATGTTGGAATGATCCCTGTGATTTGAATAAAACGGTCAAGGCAATATCTTTGCCTTCGAACAATTCTAGCACTCCCGACCGTAGGATCATGGAACTTGAGGACCAAGTCAAGTTTCTCATGAAATCTTATGAAGCTCCTAAGCCTTCAAGCCAAGTGAACAAAATCACTTCTTCATGCGAATTATGTAGTGGTCCCCATGACACTCGTGATTGCGTGGAACTCCCCGAAACAGCTTTTGCAGACTACGCATCCTCGCGTACCAACGAAGCGGGAGATAAGTGGTACACTTTCAAACCCGAGCCAAACCCTTACGGTGATTCCTACAACCCTTCTTGGAAAAATCACCCGAACCTTAGGTGGAAACAAAACCAAAACAATTCTTCCAATCCGCCTAATCGTTACCAACCAAACGGTCCACCCTTCAACCGTACTTTCAACAACAATCCTTCTAATAACTATGGTATTACCAAAAATCTTGAAGGATTGATGTCCAAGTTTATGGCATCTCAAGAAGCTCGCATAGTTAAGTTTGAAACCGAATTCAACCAACAACAAACGGACATGACCAATAAGATTGACAACTTGTTGAAAGCCCTCAACAACCAAGCGTTAACTACACCTAGGAAGGACACTAGGGACACCAATAGCGGAATCCAAATTAAGGACCCCTCGTCATCCAAACATGTCCACTTTGTCAATGTTGTCACCATTAAGTCAATAGATAAGGATATAGAAGAAAGTGACAAGGATGAAGTTGGAATAGAAACCGAGCCTAGGGATGAAATTAAGGAAGTTGAGGTTAATAAGGGAGAAAAGTTAGAGGAAGTAGAAAACATAGAAGAGTACATTGATAAGTTGCCCACCAAGGAAGAACGGGAATATCACAAGGATTTATTTGATGATCCCGAGACACCATATATCCTTGGTTCACCCTTTATTAATGTAGGTGATCCCTCTAACATCAACATACCATGCAACATTAGGCATATGCATGTATGGAAAGCTTATATCGATCCTAGGTCTCCTATAAACATCATGACTAGGACTTACTATAATTGGGTAATGAAGAAGCAACTTGGTTATAGGATGATGCCCAGTAAGAATTTGATAAGTAATTTTGTAGGAAGAGTGAAAGGATTGCATGTGATTGTCGGAAACTTCACTTATGAGATCGATTTTATGATAGTGGAGGATACTCGTCCGGTGATAGATGATTTCCTAAGTCAAGTAGTGTTCGGAAAACCGTTCGTTGAGGCTTCTAAGATGAGTTATGATCCGACTCTAGGCATAGTTAGATTCAAGGAAGAGAATGATGAGATTGCTTACCAAATGCTCTATAAGATTGAACAATACCGCCTCCTATCAAACATAGAAAAGGAACACAAGCAAGCGGTTTACTATAGGAATGATGAGGATAGACGTAGAGGAGTAGAATATGTTATGAATAGAATACTTGGTTTCTACAAAGAATGCTTGCAGCTAGGTCCGGAGTACAAAACTATTATAGGAGATGCCCTAGAGAGTGAAACCAACGATGAGGTCACGTAATAGCCCATGACCTTGAGTCTAGCTACAAGACTCGTAAATAAAGAAAAGCGCTTCTTGGGAAGCAACCCATGCTTTGTTTGATTTTTATTTGATTGATGGTTATTTGTTTCCGTATGCATGCTTTATTTTTATTGTTGGTAGATCATGTTTCAAAACTAAAATGGTGAAAATACTTTATTTTGTCGTTTGGCTTAGTCTTAACTTCATCCAAAGGTATTTCGCAAAAGATAAGTATAAGGGGAACCCCCAAATATGTTTTTAAGAAACAAAATTGATCATGATTCTCCACAATATTAAATGAACATGTATATTCGTATTTGTTAGAGTCAAATGCTTGTATCGAGTCACAATGATGTTTTGCAGGATTTTCCAGGAAGTAGGACATAAGTTTTCCAGAAATTTTCCGAAAACTTAACATAAAGATTTCTGCAGGTCACTTCTGACGGCGTCAGGAATTAATTCCTGACGGCGTCATGTGTAAAATTCTGGAAATTTTGCTAGTTTTGTTTTTGTAACAGAATCTTAAAGTTTTTTTTGTTAATTCTTTAGTTTTATAAACTCCAGGAAATCTGCAAACATTCATTCCACAAGCATTATATCTTACATTGTTTTCTAGGATTTGTTATTACATATAGATTGTCGCCGATTTTACGCGAGGTTGCCTTGTTTGTTTTCTCAGGTTTAACAGGTTACATATGACACGAAGATGATTTATTTTTCTGGAAGGGAAGCTTTGATTGTTTATTTTCTTGGAGGAAGATCTAACCTTGTTACCACACTATCCACACCGAGCGAATCAGGGGAGTATTTGCTTTCATTCTTTTACTTGTTTTACTTTTACATTATTTAATTGAACATTGGGGACAATGTTCATCCTAAGTGTAAGGGGAGGGTAAATGATGATACCTTATAGGATACACTTTCACTTGAGTTTGTTTGTTTGATGGTAGGTGTGTAATAAAACTAAGAGAAATACTTGTTAGTGTAATTTTAGCGCCAAATTTAAAATTTTTTACAACATTTAGGAGTGAAACTTTAGCCATAGCAAGCGTCTCATGGATAGGAGTCGTATGACTAGCACAAAACCGTATCATTCAGAAAAATTTTCCACCCAAATATGTGAGGTTCGCCTTTAGATTTGATAGGAAAAGCATTTACTATTAGTGCTTATGAGTGTACCGGTAGCATTTAGATTCTAGAACTTGCGTTAGTGATGCATCCCGAGACCGCTAGTGAGACTACATTCGTGTAGTAGGATTTACTATATGATAAGAGGCATTAGGATCACCCTTGTGTTAAACCCGTATCATAATTACTTGACCATTTAAGTCATATTACTTGGCTAGTAAAGTCAACTAATTTTCCCACACCATTAGCGTTGTACTTAGTTTTAGAACACGAAACCCCTGGTACACCCCTCCGAGCCCATCTTTTCGTTTCTAACTTTAAGCATCTTACTTAAAGGAAGAATTTGTTACACCCCACTTAAATGTACAACCAAATCGCCTTAGCCTTCCGTGTATGCACTCATCTTTAGTGCATTATTGTTATTTGTTTAAACCCTTAGTTAATTATCTAATTGATTACATGGTTGCTAAGTCGAGTCATATCCTTGTACATATTGTTTTGGGACGATTGGGACTCATGGGTAAAGTACTAATGTTATGGAGTAACGGGGAAGAACATCATATATTACCCCCATATGTGCGTTAATCTTAAAAGTACTCCAAGTGTTTTGGTTATCTTGATTCGAGTCATTAAATTAGTTTATTGTAAAGTATGTAAAAATTCAAGTATAAGGGGAATGTTCATTCCATATGATGTATTATTTTTGATGGTAGGGTAAGAGTGTAAGCAAAAAAAAAAAAAAAAAAAAAAAAAAAAAAAAAAAAAAAAGAAAAAAAAAAATCGTAAAATTAAGATAAAAAAAGAGAAAAAAGAAAAGAAAGAAAAAAATACGGACTACCATCCCGTTTCATTTTATGTTTTTATTATTTTTGATTTATTAGCTTAAGTCGAGTCTAGTCTTGGCTTAGCAACGCCATATTGTACATGTAATTAACCAAGATGATTAACTCGCCACCAATAAAGGTTGCCTTTATCCAACAAAATCGTGTATTCCGTATCCCTACACCTAACGTTATAACCCTTTAAAAGACCTCTTTGATAGTTTATCCTAGGTGCTTACGCCATGTGGTGGACGTTTGATCCTTTCCCAAGCCTATGGTAATCTATTTTGCTATGACAGGTAGTGAGAGATGTTTTCCATTTCCATATTGTGATATATACTTTATTACAAACGAGAGATGTGAGTATCTAAACACTATTTGTGAGGCGCTAGTGTATGACCTCCGTGCTTGTCTTTGGTCTTTAGTGGAACGATTATTTGTTGTAATTACTTTTATATTAGTGTTAAACGACCCCTAACTTGTATTTTGATTAGAATAAAAGCGCATTTGTTTGAGGACAAGCAAATCTCAAGTGTAAGGGTATATGATGAGGCAAAAAATGATCCGTTTTTAGGGGGTCATTTAAGCCCAGAATTGAATTTATTTGATCAAATATTGCACTAAATCGTTCCTTTTGTGATTTTAGGTACTTTTGGAGTGAATTCTGGAAAAAGAAGCATTTTGGACGTTTTTGGGGCATAAAAGTGAAGAAAACGGCAAAGTCTTAATTTTCCTTGCTGGGAATAGTACCTGACGGCGTCACAAGTTTCTTAATGACGGCGTCAAGAGGAAAAAAAGAGGTGAAGAGGATGGAGGCCATGACGGTCCATAATGTTTTTACACTAGGGCCTGACGGCGTCACGCTAGGCCGTCATGGTCCCTTAACACGTGACGGCCCAGAGAAAAATTGCTCTTGACGGCGTCAGATCAGGATCTAGGCAATCCGATTTTATTATGGGCGGCGGGTTGCCGGCGTCAGAATTTTCTTCTTGACGCTGTCACTTTGGAAAATATATATATAGTTTTGTAATTTTCATTCATAAGAGAGGACAATATTAGGGACGACTTGAATAAACCCTAGCTCGATTTTAACAGTATTTTCAAGGGTTTTCACCCCTTGAATCCTTTCATGTTCAATTAAGATAAGTATCCTTTCAATTCATTCAATATGTCTATGTGTTGTTTGAATATATCTTACGCTTGTCTTGGTTTTAACATGCTAGGCTAGATCTCTTGTGTGTTTGCTTAGATGTAATGAAACCTAGATGTTGATTATGGGTTGATTGCTTGTTTATAGTCGTTATGGATGAATGATTTCGATGTTAGGCTTAAAAAAACTGGCAGACTTCCATTGTGTAACTTGCTTGAACGTCTTAAGAAACATGAACCAATGCATACTAGGTTTTTATGGTTGTATTTAATGCATGAGCGAATTCTAGTGATCCCATGTTAGGAGCTTCTTGCACGCTCGACCTAGGAGTGAAGTAGGAGCTTATAGAGTTGGGGAAGTACGTACGCCACCCCACGATTGGTATTAAGGAATATAACCCGTCATCCATGCAACTATAACAAACTATCAACCTGTAAAAGATATCTAGGGAGTAATGAAATCTAAGTAAACACAATTTTCCCATTTATTGTTCACACCACTGGTTTAATTAGATTTATTTACATTTTTGTTATTTTATTTTGATTGCATCTTAGTTATTGGGTTAGTTGATTAGCAACTAATTCCGCCCACTTTTCCAAAACCCGAAATTTTAATTGCTTTTATAAAAATATAAAAAATACAAAAAGAATCATCCCTCATCTCTAGACCTAGTTTTTAGGCTTTCTAATCCTAGCGACACTATTCCTGAGTTGAACGATCAATCCCCCGGTACTTGTCACTATACTATACTACAACGATCAGGTACACTGCCTGGTGGGGGTTGTAAGCTTCTCGAGAACCCTCGAGAGGTAAAGCCTGGTGCAATTCCCACGCATCAAAAACCCACTTTCATCATTTCTTTTCTTTTCTTTTTTCAAATATTAATATCTTTTAAACTGTTAATCGTTTAACGAAAAAATATATCATTACGACAAGCATTTAATTATCTTTCTATAGATAGGCACTTTGATGTACTTTCGGCAATTATTTTTTCGTGTTTTTCACATTTTTTTGTTACTGAAATTTTCATGAAAAAATTATATGTGGTTTAACACTAATATCACATGTGATATCCTACACTATATAATAGGCTATGGATGACATGTCGTAAACCTCTAACATTTGCAACCTCATTGCCAAATATTCAACTCACTGCCATGTCATTGCCTACATGGCACACACTTTTCATTCATGAATTGCGAATCTTTAAAAAGTTTACAGTTAATGGGACTCGAAACTTGGACTTCTTGAACAACCAATAAACACTCAACCACTAGAGCACTTGAGTGTTTGTGTTGAAAGATTTGAAAACAAAATATAGATGCTTAAAATCGGAGCATTTAATTTGATAGTAGAGAAAAGTATGTTTGACAAAAATTTGAATTAGCTAAAAATATAGAACTAATTATAGCTGTTTTATAGGCACAATTAATTACTTTCCATTTACAGCTAACAAAATGCAATGTTTTAATAATCACAAAACTAAAATCAAGCCAAATGTTGATATAAATAATGTTTAAAAATGTTATTAATATTTCTCAATAAATCTATGTTTTAATAATCACAAAACTCAAATCAAATTAAGTCAAGATTAAGACGTAAACAAGTATTTAGTAACAAATATTTACCTCTACATCTAATATCACTTAAGGTATGCATAAACTAAGCATCTTATGCATTACATGATTAAAGGAAACCTTGTCCTAAGACATAACATTTTATAAAATGATATTAACATTTTATATATATTAGTATATCATTTTTGGTATTGTTGTATTAAACTAGAAAGATATGATTTCAAATTTCCAACCAAAAACGGCAAATTTTATCCAGAAAAACTTTTCCAACGTTCAGGAGGGCGGCCCCCTTAATTATACTAGGCGGCCCACTTAATCATTAAGGGGACCGCCCCCTAATTAAGGGGACCGGCACGCTCCAGAACAGTATTTTTTGGCCCTTTAAATACTGGATCATTCCGCATATTTTTCTCACCTTTTTGCACTAAAAACTTTCTGATCTAACCTTCATTTCAATCTCAAAAATCATTTGATCATATAATTCATAAGTCTTTGTTTCCAAGTGATCCAAAGGTTCATCCACTCAAGTGCAAGAAGAAGAACACTCCTCTACATCCTTTTAATTGTAGTAGTGTTGTGAGTAGCTATTTTCATATTGTAGTAGTGCTAGATATTTGTAAAAGTGTTGTGAGAACTTGTTGATTGTAGAAACTAGGTGTGTTGTAAAGTAGTGTAGTAGTTGTGATTTAGTTGTGCATAGAAGAAGGTGTAAAGTTGACAAGAAGAAAATGTGTGAAGCTTTCTTGAAGAAGTCGTGAAGGTGTGAAGTCATGAAGAAGTTGTGTTGTGTAAATTGGTGTGTAAGGTTTCTCCACCATAAGGAGTTTGTTGACATAGTGAAGAAAACTCTCGAGTGTGGTACTCGGGGAGTGGAGTAGGGCAAGGAAGGTGTCCTTGTAGCCGAACCAATATAAATTCGCGTGTTGTGGTTTGATCTTTCTAACTCTATCTTTTCTTCATTCTATTTCAATACTTTCATTATTAGATTAGACTTGCTTATATTGGTTGTTACTTGAACTCACTTGAGATCGAATCGAAAGTTTTTATAAGCTACAAAATATTTTGGAAGTAAATTTTAAAAAGGACGTAAAACTATTCAACCCCCCATTCTAGTTTTCCACAATTGGTATCAGGAGCCACGTCTAGCAAGATCTTTAAAATATATTGTATTTTAAAACTTGTAACGATCTATGCAATCTGAAAAATATTTAGAAGGGCAATCTATGCAAAGACTACCACTATTTGAAAGTGGTGGATTTTTATATTGGAAAAATCGATTTCAAACTTATGTGAAGTCAAAAGATCTAGATCTTTGGCATGTTATTACTAATGGTGATTTTTTACCTATTCAAAATAACCCCGAAACAAAGAAAGATGAAATCATACCTTTTGAAAAACAAAATGATGATTTAAAAAGAAAACTTGCTAAAAATAATGAAGCAAAAATGGTTATTTATAATGCGCTACCACGTAAAGAGTACGAAATGATCTTTATGTGTGAAACCGCAAAAGAAATTTGGAACTCTTTAGTAATAACTCACCAAGGTAATAGTCAAGTCAAAGATAATAAGATAGATATACTTGTTCAACAATATGAGCAATTCACGATTCCGGAAGAGGAATCAATTGATAATGCTTTTGCTAGATTTAACACTATCATCACAAGTTTAAAAGCACTTGATGAGAATTTTTCTAGTAAGAATTTTGTTAGGAAGTTTCTTAGGGCTCTTCACCCAAAATGGCGAGCTAAAGTGACGGCTATTGAAGAATCAAAGAATTTGTCAACATTGCAACTTGATGAATTAATTGGAAATTTAAAAAGTCTACGAAGCAATTATAAAGAAGGATTTCGAAATGGTCAAAGGAAAACGAGAGCAAAGCAAGTCAATCGCCTTGAAAGCTAGAAAGGAATCTAGTATCGAAGATAGCTCATCTTCCGAAAGTGATGACGAATAATACGCCATGGCCGTAAGAGATTTCAAGAAATTCTTCAAAAGGCGAGGAAGATTCGTAAGACAACCACATGATGAAATGAAAACATTTCAAAGAGTAAGGATGACAAGAACAACAAGAATGAAAGGAAATGTTTCAAGTGTGGTGATCCAAATCACCTTATTGGAAAATGTCCAATGATGACAAGAGATCAAAATCAAAGAGCATTCGTTGGAGGAGCTTGGAGTAATAGCGATGAAGATGAGAAAGAAACGACAAAGGAAGAGAAGTGTCTTATGGCGAAGACATCAAATGAGGTACGTTCCGAAACCGAATATTTTAGTGATGAAAATTTATCATTAGATGAAAAAGACCTAGATAATGAATATAATAGATTATGCAAATTAGGACAACTAGTAATGGCCAAAAACAAATCACTAAAATACATAAACAATCAATTGGAAAATGAAGTACTAGAACTAAAAATTAAAATACATCAACTTGAAAAAGGTAAAGAAATTTTTGAAGAATGTAAATCATGTCAAGAGATTAAAGGTGAAAAAGAAATACACAGGGAAGAAATTCGCAAACTTGATAAATTTGAAAATAGTAGCCACTCACTTAGTAAAATAATAAGCATTCAAAGAGTATCCGGAGATAAAACTGGTTTAGGATTTAACTCAAACGAAACTTCAACAAGCGAGATTAAAAATGTCAAATTCGAAAATGAACTTAATGAACAAAAACCTCTAAAATCTAATCCTAAGTATATACTTATTAATGATAGAAAAATACCTCTTGCCAACAATGAAGAAGTTAAAGCTTTTTATAAACCGTCTTTAAAAACCGAAGTAGGATCTTCTAAACCTAAGACAAGATCTAAAACTCCACCACCTAGAAAACCAAATAACCCTCATCCTAGGTCTAAAACACCTCAACCAAGAAGAAACCAAAATAGGCAAAACTACAATAACAATAGTAATCAAATGTGGAACTATCAACAAAGCTACAATCCTTGGGGGTATACTACCACCTTTCATGCATCCTAGTCAAATGTTAAACATGTTTGGACCAAACAACTTTGGACCAAAGAGGCAATGGGGACTGAATAGCTAGATGAACATTCCTTGAGGCAATCTTGAAGTTTTCTCACCATAGACTTTTTCAAAGGCTATATGTCATCTTGAAGATTTTGAAGATTTTTGTTGAAGACCGCCGGGTACGCCATTCTTTCACAACTCATTGCCATGCTTAGTTAAATATGCTTTGGTTGATTACGTTGTTTGTATAGATATAGCTTACTATCTTTCTCTCTTTGTTTGATCTTATATATATATATATATATATATATATATATATATATATATATATATATATATATATATATATATATATATATATATATATATATATATGCTTGCACATAACCTAGATACGTCATTAGTTGACTTTCTAGAACTCAAGAAAATTGTTCGTTATCGAACCCTTTCCTTCCCCCTCGTGTTACTTTTGATCTTTTACGTTCAACACGAAATTCTATTATGTCCACTTTTAGAAGACTCATGATGATGAAGGGATATGAGTCAAGTGGACTATTATCATGTAAGAACGCATTCGCACGTGAACACTATGGATGAAACAAACTCCTTTTGCCGACTATATTCTATCTCCGTTATCATCTCTCAAACCTCACCTATCAACCCATCATTCACTCACATTTATACTTATATATATATATATATATATATATATATATATATATATATATATATATATATATATATATATATATATATATATATATATATATATATATATATATATATATATATATATACATATATACATATATACACATATTCACATATTCCCGAACACACCTCAAACCCCTCATCAACTTAACACTTTGATCATTTTATCCAAAATTGTCAAAGGTACATTTTAATTATCGAAACGGTAATTAAAAATTGTTAAGTATTTTATCATCGTGCTAATAAACGCTCATGTATTTTTGATATATTATAAATCTAATTATATACATATAAATATATTTGTTCCAGAAACTAATACCGCGAAAATTCAAAAATTCAAAGGGCGGCCCCCTTAATAATTAAGGGGACCGGCTTGTTATCGGGGGCGGTCCCCTTAATGTTTACGGGGGCCGGCCATCTGATACTTTCAAATCCGTTTTCCACCTTAAACCTTTTCCCAAACACTCCATTTGTTCATAATTCCCTTCCTCACCTCTGCTGAGTACGAACCAAAACAACCAAAACCATCAAAATCCTTCACCAAATCACCAATCCGGGGTTGTTTCGCAAGGGGAAAACGCTAACCAAATGTATAACAACATCTTTTGTAAGTTTTCCAACATACATTTCATCACATTTCATTAAATTTGGTGTCTAATCAATAATTAGGTATTTTATTAAAATTTATTATAATTCGAATTTTAGTGAAATAGAAGCTAGGAATTGAACAACCAAATGCTTCCCATAGGATTAGAATGATGTATTACAACTCAAACTTAGTATAACACATCATTTTGTCAAAATCTTTAATCGCCCATAAACCCTTGTTGAATTTCATTTTTCAAAAGGCACATTGTTGATATAACTCTTAAAAACTAGTTAAAACTTACTACATTATATTAGTTTAATGTTGTAAACAATCAAAACATACTTCTCAATTCATTATAAAATGGTTCATGAAGACAACATGGGCGTTTGGTTCATGAACAAATTATAATTATATGTAGTTATTTAAAACTTAAAATTAGCTCATAAAATTTGTTAAAATTATTAGAGTCAATAGATATCATCAAGATATATAATCAATATATATATATTGATGTTTTAAGTTATTTTAATCTAGTTAAGAGAGCGTTTGATTTATCTTGAAAAAGATATTTTGAAAACCAAAATTCATATTTTAATCTTTTAAACATGTTTAGGCTGAGTCAAACTCTTATGAAAAAGCAAGATATATAATCTAATATATATCTAGCCTTACTTCGAAATGAATTATGATATCATACTCTTTGACATCATATATTTTAAACGAGTTTAAAATCAAAATACAAGGAACATTGTGAAACTACTTCATAGAATATTTTTTTTGGTCGAAGTAGAATTTCGTTCCACACACACACACACACATATATATATATATATATATATATATATATATAAAACATATGCATGATAGTTGTTTTTGTCTTAATTTTATTTTTGTTGTTATATTGTTTAGGTGAAAATGCCTAAGACCACGGTTAGTGATGTCTCCAAAACCAAACAATACATTCCATGTGTGTCCTCTACTCCCAGCATGTCTCCTTCAGTTGCATGTTTCTGTCGTCCCATTGAAAATAGAAACATTCACGAAGGAAGAATTGTCGATCCATCTATCTATGAATCTGATCAAACCGAACGAATGTTCTCCAATATTCATTTTGAATGTCTTTACCAAATCAACGAACCAATCATTCCTCATTTTATCCTCGACTTCTATAGCCAAGTGACGGTGCAAACCGATCCCTATGGTCATCTCCTTGTTTCCTTCATGATCCAAAATCAATTCATCACTCCTACTCTTGCTCAATTTGGACAAATTCTTAGAATCCCATACAACGGCCAAGCCGTATTCTCAAATGAATGGGATCTTTCCTCTCTTGAAAGAAATCGTCCTCAGGATGGCCCATACTATTCTGAGATTCCTAGTCCTGAAGACATTCGTCGAATGATTGAACTAGAACGTCGTACGACTAGTCGAGTAATCAAGTCGAAGAATGTCGATATTCATGCAAATCAAATCCTCCTCAAAGAGCTAAGCCACGATATGAAAAAGTGGGAAGAACTCATTCGCGAGAATGCGTTTGGTACTGGTGGTCACTGTGATCATGTCATGGCAAGCATTGCCCACATGTTATATTGTGTAGTTGCTGAAGAGAACTACAATTTGGCTTATCTTTTTGTTCATCGAATCATGTCCGCCAAAAACACCCCAAATGCCAATCTTCCTTACGGTATGTTCCTTACACGACTTTATCGTTATGTCATGGAACATTACCCACATCTTCAAAGAGATTATTACGTGCAAATCCTTCCTACTTTGAACCAACTTACTCTTGTTCGTACTCGTCGTTCTCGAAGTGACAAAGGAAAATCTCGTGTTCCTTTGTTTTCTATGCCTCGTGGGTCTACATCTCATCGTGACGATGATGATGATGAGGAGGAAGACACCTCACGTGTTAGTACTCCATCCCCCATGACCTTTGTTGATGATCTTCCTAATCTTGACTATACCAAGTATCAAGTTCCTCTTCCTCATGAACGTACAGATGAACTTCTCTTCACTCGCCAAACATCCATTATCAACCAACAACAACAAATGCATGAAGAAATTCGAGGAGGATTCAAATCCGTTGGAAAGATGTTTAGAAAGATTATTGGGAAGAAGAAGAAGTAAATGATGTTGATGTATTGCTACTTATTATTATTATTCTCTATTAGACATTTGTGTGGCTTGTTATTTGTCCGATTTATTCGGAAATACTTATGTTATCTCTTGTTTATTTCTTGGATGATGCTTAGACTTTAACTATTATCATGATACTATCTTCATCATATTTTAATGCTATGCTATGTTTCTTTTAAAAGTGGAATATAATATGTTTGTTTGCACGCATAATTTGTTTATATATATATATATATATATATATATATATATATATATATATATATATATATATATATATATATATATATATATATATATATATATATATATATATCATTATTCCTAGAGTATGTACTTATAATAGAGCTTGCTGGAAACACACACTTGAAAAATCACCCATTTCTACAAATTTTGGGTTTCTGGTCGACTGGGAAAACACCAGATGGGCGGCTCCCTTAATTTCCTAGGCGGTCCCCTTAATTATTAAGGGGGCCGGCCTACAATTAAGGGGACCGGCCATCTGGAACTGGGTTTATTGTTTTCTTTTGCATCTTGTGAACTCTTTCTCTAGTATCAACTACCATTTCCCATTTTAACCCAACTGATTTTAGAATCTCATTCAACCATTTCAAATACATAACTAAATCAACCATTTCCATACTATAAATTCCCTCCATAATCACCATTCTTCATCTCATCATTCCTCATCTAAATCATCATGACTCCACCAAGCACCTCAAACTCCAAGGCCTCTAAGAAACAAAAGATTGTCATCATCCCTCCAAAACAACTCTTCATTGACTTAACAAATGAAGACAACAAAACCCCATCACCTCCACCTAAATGCTCATCTCCAAGTGCACCTAATGCACCATCCAAAACACCTTCCACTCATGGAACTTCCTCATCCTCCATACCCTCAACCTCATCAATCAATGACTACATCAATTCACACTTGTCACCACAAGTATCATCACCACATCCTACACAAGAACCTATCTCCACCCATCTTACCATCTCACTTTCACCAATAACACCACTTGATGCTCATCTCTCATCTCCACCAATTACACCACCATTCTTTGTCAATCCCGTGCCTTGGAGGTTACTTGAATCCCATGGGGATACTTGTCTTTGTTGCATCCACAACCGAACCGTAATCTTTGGTCTTAGAGATGAAATTCAATATATGTTTTCATATATTGAACATTTGCTTACTAACCCACCACCACCACCAACTCCACCATCCTCTCCAATTATTCCTCCACCACAATTCTCACCCATTCCTCCA